>VXBR01009377.1:670554-733286 GCA_013400215.1 Cisticola juncidis | reverse complement strand
GCAGGGCCCGCCCCGCCGCTCCCCGGCCTGGGCCCGGGCTGCCCTCCTGCCGCCGCCTCTGCCCCTGTCCCCGGCCCACACCGGGCGGCTCCCGGAGTGCGGGGCTCTGAGCCGGCCCTCCCCGTGCCTTCCTGTTGGCAGACAGGGACGGAGGGACGGTGGCTTGAGGCAAAAGACTCCTCCGTAGTGGCCTCACCTCCTCTCCGCTGACAGAGGCCCCTCGAAGCGGGTGGGGACGCAGCGTGATCTGGGGGTCAGCAGTCGGCAGCCTGCTGGCAGATAAAGTGCCTACTCTGTCCCGTTCCTCCAATTGAAGCCGGAGTGCTGTGCCCTCAGGTGTGACTGACAGCTTGGACAAGTCCCCTGGAGGCGGGAAAGTCCCAGCACAAACACGCTCGGGTGAGCATGGGATACGACATCTAAAGGATCCACGTGTGGGGCGAGGAAGGGCACTGTTGGCTCAGTCTGACTTGTCAAAAGTTCGATGCAAATTTGCTAGAAATGTTTGTTTACTACTTGGTTTTAGTCCAGGAAGTACAAATGTATCTCAGGTCTTTCCAGATGTGCTTTAAGTACACGTTTCACTAATGATCACAGAATGCCCATCTTGTAGGGATGCATCTCTGTGAATTCGACACGTAGGAGTTCTGTTCCTCTACTCAGTTATATCACCTTACAGTCCCAGACAAGATCCTTTGCTTCAAGCTACAGTGGCTGTCCCTCTCCACCCTTGTTTTTACATTCCAGAAAAGCTAGACTGGAGTCCCTCACCAACAAAACTGTCTTCATCAAGATTCCAAGGACAGCCCTGGAGCTGACAAGTTTCTGCAGTGGCCACATTCAGAGCTCAGCTGTGGCAACGCAGTTTCGCAAACTGAGGAACACCAAGCTGCTCAGGCCTGTCTGTGAGCACACTTTCCAGCATCACGCTGATCTTCCTCCAAGCTAGCCTGGATGTTGGCACTCACTGGCACAGATTTAGTACACTGGAGTTAAAAACCCTCTTGAGACATTAACCTGAGAAGGCTTAAGCAAGATTCTGGACTTCTGCTTCCACAGCTGAATCCTCAGCTGCTTGAATGAAAAGATAATCAAGAACTGAATCAGCTGAATTTCTAACATGGAGAGTTTTGTTAGCTGTGAGCCAGAGGCTTCACATTGTCTAAGTATCAGAAGCCAAGGGAAGAAAATTAATTAACTCACTTTCCTGGATGTGGCTAAAACAATCCCTTTTCAAATGGACTTCTGTTATTTCCCTGTCAAGATTCTCATGAAGATCAGACATGTTCCCTGCTAGGAAGTGTCACAGTAATATGAAATGCCCAGACACTGGGCCAAGTAACCTTTAGCACTCAAACCCACCTTCCTCTGTTATCAGTACACATCCAATCCACCTCTTTTTTTCCAGTCAGCTCATACACAGCTGACAGAACTATCTAAGGGAATCCCCACTGAAGGGAAATGCCCAACTGCTTTAGTTCCCTTTTGATGGGTTTTTCCAGTGGGGGCTGGGGATGGGTCAAAAGAAGCTGTTAAGCACTAAGTCAAAGAAAGCAAAGAAGGCTAGCAAAGGAGAAGATATATTCTGCTTGAGCTAACGAGGATTCAAAGTGTCATTCTGGGTTATGGAGGCATCTAGGAAACAGAAAGTTGTAAAGAATGATTTAAACAGTGAAAAGCAACAAATCATTTTTTATTCTTTTTAATCTTAGATCTCCGTTTGCTGCGTCTTGCTTTAAATCCCAAGGAACATGCAACACACAGAAATTTCAGTGTCCAGGACTTTCTTACCAGTCTGGAATCCAAACTACAACTCCAAGCTTCACACTGGTCCAATTGCATATTGTACAATGGAAAAGTCTGCAGGAGAGCCTAAAATCAACATTCAACCAGCTTAATAGAGACAAAGTTCAAAAATGAAACAAAGGCATTCGTGTTCAGATGCTTCTGTTTCCAGACTTTGTCTCTTTCAATCTTCTATTCACTGAGTTATATATTTTGGAAAATTTTCTTCTGGTCAAGTACGAAACCACACTTTTCTTGCTTTAAAAGGTATTTGCATAACTCTGATTAGTTTGTGTGGTGAGCTCTTGCCCTCAGAGCATAGGCATTACTTTATGTGAAGCCAATGGAAGCTTTGGCTGCCTTAAGGATTATGGGTTAAGGCCTTACATTCGTGCTGTTTTACGCCACTGTATGACCCAAATGAGATTAGAATAATAAATCCTGATTTATTATGAGGGTTTTATTTAGACATGTTTTGAGTATGAGGTCTGTGTCAGGATTAATAGCTAAATGTAACATGCCCGGGCACAGAGAAAGCCCAACAATGAAAGGACATTTTTTTTTCCCTTGAGAAAACTGGTTCCCAGCCCTCTGTTTGGCTTTTACCAGAGTTGCTAAATGTTGAATGGCAGAGAGATGCTGGATCCCAGAGATGGTGACGTAGACCATGAGTTGGATATGAGCCCACTCCGAATGAAGGACAAGAAGTATCCCATCAGCAATATTTTGCAAGGCTAAGTACGTATGCTCTGCAATGCAGTAGCATTCAAAAAGCTTCAAACAAGGTTCTCAGAATCCAAAGACAAACAATAAATTACAGGTTCAGTATTTATTGGCTAAATCATCCATCATGTTGAGCAGGCACTAGTTTAGGTGCTTGCCCTGTAGTTTAATCAGATTGCTGAACCCATTCAAAGGAAATATCCATTTTTCTCAGCATTCTGGCCACCATGTCTCATAAAAAAATGTGACATCTCGTCGTGTAATGTACCAAATTGCACTGGCCTAAGTATTAGATGCAGAAGGTGTGTGCTTACACCACATAGTTAAATTTCTCTGTTTTAATAGTCACATTACAAAAGGCTTCAGAGGAATTTGTCTATTCAAAAGATTATTTAAGTTGAAATGAGTGGAGTGCACAGAATTGAGCTCATACTTTTCTGGGACACAAAATGAAAAAATACAAGGTGTAAGTGTTGTGACAAACTTGGGAGAATTAAAAAATCATTAATTCCACAGTATCTCTACCTTTTGCCTAATTCAGGTATTAATACTCCCACTCTCCACCAGATACTTGGCAGATCGTGTTCAGCATCAGATTTTTTGTCCCACTTGTTTGGTTTTTTTTGAGTAGGAATAGGAAGAATTATTTACTTCAAAGCGTTGTTGTTTAGTTTTGTAATCATAGGCCTCATGGGATGTGGAGCAAAAGAAAATGAACCAGAATACCATTTTATTTTTGTTTGGTTTGGCGACAGGCCTGTCTATCTCACAGCCTCTCCTGATATGTCTCAGCTGGGGTGGAACTGAATAGATAGGCCTCATAATTTTGCAGATAACTTTGGGAGAAAGCAACTTTTGATGAAGGACAGGCTTTAAGGTCTAGATATGGTACTTTATTTAGTACTTTGGGTTTAAACCATGAGTCCGGTATTTATAAGAAACACAATCCAAGAAATCATGAAGCCTCAAAAGAATTAAAAAACCTGCCCATCTAACTATGGACAAGTTTTCAGGACTACCATAGTATCAAATCAAATATGAAGATGGTTCAGTATCTAACAAAATCTTAAATTACTTTCTTCTCTTCTCAGAAATGCATTTTTCTGCAAAACCCTTTCTGAAAGATTTTTAGAACTATACACTAATGAGAGTCCATAGCTGCAGAGTGCTAACAGTCTTGTCAGCAAATTCATTAACTGCAAGTGACATCAAAGATGAGAACTCAGATCTTGTTGCATGGGAGCAGGGGAAGCAGTTCAACTTGCAGAATCCGTACATTTTATGTTACCTAGTTTTGTTCATTTGAAATCAAATAGTAGTGAGACAACCTAGATAAGTAACTTTCTGAACACTGGTGGTTCAGTGAAGTTTCTTTCTGTGACCAATGGCCCTTAGAAAGAAAACAGTGACACAAACAGATCATGTGGAATTGTCCAGCATCCACAGATGGCAGCAGGACTGCTGAAGACCAAGAAGTGGCTGAACTTCCCAAGCACTGAAGAGCTGCATGGGAAGTTTGGTCTATTAAGAAGTTTCTTATAATGCTGCAATGCAGAGTTTCACAACCAAACTTTGCTCACCTATGTCAAGGACAATTGTGTGGGGCACAATCTGTGTGGCCAGTGTTTTTGCTGTTCCTTGGCAACACCTGACCGAGGCAGCAGCTTCTTCTTTAGCTGTTTACAGCACATTCCCACAAAGCATGAGCTGGCAGTCACATCCACAAGGGCTCTAAACCAGCAGATTGTAGAGAGGAAATGGATTCTTGCTCCTCTGTACATTTTATAGAATACTTAAGGCATGTGGCAGAGTTAAAATCCTGGTGGCTCTTGCTGAAGGAATGCAGAGGAAGCCTTTTACCCCATGTAGCAGGTTAAAGTCTTACAGCACAATCTGTGAAGAGTTGTTATAGGTCACTGATAAAAAGCAATAGAGTGCTTATGGCCACTGTGGGTTAATGATAGCCACAAGCACAATCAGAAAGTTTGTGCTGAGAGCACAGAGGTGGTGTGTAACCCACTGAATTTATTATTGCTGTACTCTGGCCTCTGGAAAGTGGACGTGTGCACTGGGGTTGTGAAGACTGACAGATATGCAAGGCTGACCTGTTAGTGGAACTGAGGAAGGCTAGGAAGATGTTTTTCTTGTCTTCTAGGAGGAAGTATGTATCAATATAGGGGAGATGTTTTCCTGATCTGGGAGATGGAGCCTTCTGTAGTATGTATTGAAATGTAATTTATTGTATTCCATTTGTTATACCTATTTTCTAAACTCCTTTTCAGGCCCTTTACCTCCCCCATCTTTTCCTAAAGAGCATTACAGCCTGAGTACAGACAGCTTCTCTGAAAAAGTTGCTTCAGCAACTGCTCAGTTTTCCATGTCCTACCCCGGTATCAAGCAAATTTTACTCTTTTANTTTTTTTTTTTTTTTTGTTTCCAGGAATTATTCAGGATCTAGGATAGTGCTAGTTCAGAACTAAGTCCAAGTTTATTTGCGCTGAAGCCGTAGAAGTCTTTTTCTGCAAGCTCTAACATACCTCTGTACATGTACATGATTCTTAGTGCTTAGACATTTCTTATCTTTCCCACATTCACTCTGTGTTCTGTACATTTCTATCCACAGTCAAGTCAACCGTCACCCAGTGCTGTGTATCACCCTGCTTCTGTAAGCTGTTTATCTGGGATTTCCAAGGCTGACTACTTCTGGTAAGAGTCTTAAAATCATATCTAGAAACCTTAATCAACAACCAGATTTACAGAAGCCCTGAGAATCCACAAATCCTTTTGCAGTCGATGGGACCTGAGTTTAGTCAGCACCTTGAAAATAAAACTGTTTAAGTTTTGGTGCCTAACCTTGGATTTTCGAACAGAGCTTTAAGGGTTCAGGGTGGGTATTTCTAGGGCAGAATGGGGTTTGCTTTGAGATCTTTGTAAATGGATACCCCGATTTTTATATATTGTATTTATATTAATAAGCGCAATTATGATAATTGTCTTTTTCAACAAAATAGTAGTTTTGAACTTCTCGTAGTGCAAGGCATCAATAATGGAAATCGTTACTTTGGTTGATAGTGTCAGTTTCTGCATACCATATACTCTGTGTTAATTCATTACATGGACCCCTCCACTACAGGAATCTTTTTGCACTGCTCACCAGACATGTGGGGTCTTCCCTGGGGATTTGTCCAGGTAATAAGCACTTCTTGCAATCAGCTTACTATAAATGATAGAGAAACATGTGGCAGTGCTTCAGCCATAACCAAAGTAGCTTTTAAAATCTTGTTGTATGGTACGTGGTGCTATACATGACCTAGAGATATATGAAGTATTTCGACCACACTACAAATGTCTAAACCACTCAGTTTCAGTTCTCACTTCTCACCCCTGTGAGTCAAACCCATCAGCCTGCCATAGCACCTATTAATTTATAGATTTCATCCCAAGGGCACATCGGCACAATTGTGAGAAGGTGTGTCCAGTCAGCTGTTTCCAGAGTGATGGCACAAAAACAACCAAGGAGGAGAGAACCTGTAGCTGCATGTATGCTTTGGTGAATTTAGATCTTTAGGAGGTTTTATTTTGTTCCTGTATATGCTAGGTTTGGAAGTCCTGATGTACCTTTTCCCCCATTCTAATGAAGCATCTTATAAGAAAAATAAGAAACTGAGTGTATTAGATTTGCTGTGCTAGTTGTGTAATTCTTATTAAACACAAAGGTTTCTGCAATGCCAAGCTGAGCTGCTGCAGCTTAATACAGCAGTTTAAATTTCAGGAGTACTTGAAGGTGCTTAAAATGATTTCTACCAAAATGCAGCTAAATGAAGTACTTGTTAAACAGGAAACAAGAAAAAAAATCCTATAAAGATATGATGTGACTGCCACTGTGCAAGTGTCAGGTACTTGCTTCTTGTAGAAAATAGGACATTACTTAACTAATTTAAAATCCATATAATTTTCCTTAGGAAAAAAATTAGCAGTAAATGTTCAGGGGCTGGTGGTTTTCTTTGTTTCTTGAGGATGGTAAAGATTTGTGCAGAGACATCAGCAAAGAGCAGCTTTCTGAGCTGTTCCCTGCCAATTGCTGACAAAGGCAGTCCTAATGAATCATTCTGAATTGTGATCATGTGCTACCAGCCCACAGTGAGCTGCCAAAGAGGAAGTGCAGCTTGTTTTCTTTCATTTTCTTGATTCCTATGCTGTAGGAAGATGAAAGGAGAAAGAGGAGGAGGCAACAGCGGCAGCCAAACTTAAATAATTCTGACGATTCCCGATATCAAATGGAGGCCCCTGAGTGGGACCCACTGAAAAATGACACCCTTCCGCCGACCCTGACGCCAGCTGTCCCTCCGTATGTGAAGCTGGGCCTGACCATTGTATATACTGTTTTTTATTCACTGCTTTTTGTGTTCATCTACGTCCAGCTCTGGCTGGTCCTTCACTACAGGCACAAGAGGTTCAGTTACCAAACTGTCTTTCTGTTTCTGTGCCTGTTTTGGGCCTCTCTTAGGACAGTGCTCTTTTCATTTTACTTCAAAGACTTTGTCACAGCAAATTCTCTCAGCCCCTTCATCTTCTGGCTTCTCTATTGCTTCCCAGTCTGCCTCCAGTTTTTCACCCTGACCCTGATGAATCTTTACTTCACACAGGTAAGCAACAGATATTTAGTTGATTAAACTAGCTGAATGGTTAAGCCTTATTATGTGAGCATCATGAGAAAAATGTAATTTACAAATGTAACTTGGCAATGCAAAAAGCAAATTTCAGTTGTTTATTTGGGTATTTAAACTTCTGGTCTATATGTAAGAGATCAGTGTTACAGTGAAATCGGAACCTGAAGTGATCACTGTGAGAATATCAATTAACATGCCTACTGTCTATAGAAATAATTCAAGGGTTGGAGAAAAAATGTATAGGAGGGCTTGGAATTTGGACACCCAAAATGTCATTTTATTATTATGCCTTATTATTGTTATTAGGCTTTAAAAACCTCCTGGCTTACCAGACTTGATCTCTGTGTGCAGCCAGAACTGTAATGTCTGATATTGCCAGCAACAACCCCCGGTCCCAGATTTTTCATAAGTTGGCTAGCGTTTCTCACTGAGATTTCTATTACGTGTGTAACAATTGAAACTGTTGATGGAGTCCTACTGCGGGCCCAAATTCCTGTAACAGTCTGGGTTACAAACAGCTTTGACTCTGTTTAATAAGTGCTGAGTGCTGTGCACAGGTATACCCTCTATTTCAAGGACTCGCTGATATTAAGGTAAATTAGCTGTATAGAGGAGTAAAGGAAATAGTATCTCCATTTCAGGAAGAGGTCTTTAGAGTGTGTCTGTGCCCTGGACATCTAAGAAGCCAGATGAGTTAAGCTGCACAGGACTCCAGGTTGCTGCAGCTAGAGTTGTTTGGAAATATTTATGGTGAGCATGGGTGTCTTTCACTCGGCTCAAGGATGGGATATTGGCATGCTGAGACAAAAGAAGGGCTGCTGGGCTTGCCTATGATCTCACAGGAAACTTGCAGAAGGGCAGAGACTGGATTCTTTATCTCCTCAATCCCACTGTAGTGCCTGGAGCAGGATGCCAAGCCTCCACTCGTGGCCCTGATCAAAGTCCACTTTCCCAGTGCAGGAGCAGTTAGTCAGGAGAGCATCAGCCAGCCCTGGAGCACACCAGGCAGGATTCAGGATGCCTTGGGTATTGCTGTGTGCCCCACTTGGAAACAGCTTGGTGCCTGGGGCTGGTGCCTCTGTAGTCTCCATGGTGTTTAACAGTGCTCTGTAGGGATGGCAGGCTTTATCAATTCTAAACAACCTGACTGGAGACATCAGGCTGCATGCAAGGGCTGCTATCTCAGAGCTGGAAAAGCAGCAATGGTAAGCATGACAGCTGTAAGAAGATCACTTGAGTTGTAGAGGGTATTAAATACTTAGAACCACATACTCAGTTTTGTTCTTAGGCTTGCTTTCATAGATTCAATGTCTGAAACACCTGCTAACTCACCCTGCTTCACTCCCTGGTACTTGAGACATATTAAGGGATTACAGGAACCTTTCATCTGCACACTACTCAAATCCAGCTCAGGCATGTGGTGACCTATACTTTATCCCATAGCTATTGTGAGATTCGTTTGATAATTGTGCAGCTTCCCAGGGCCAAATGTCCATCAGCACACAGTCCATCCCATCACAGTGCTGGGACTAAGTCACAGCCTTAGGTCAGACTCCTTCCTCGATGTGTGGGGCTGCTGTGGAAGTCTGGAGGCAGAATGCAGCATCCTGGCTCTTGGCCAAGAAAAGCCTGGGCTGGAGTGAGCTCAGAGGGGGCACAGCAGGCTGTGCAGTAGTGTCAGCACTCAGGAGGCTTAGTGCTGCAGGTAACATTCCTTTTGTCTAAGGAAGATCTAAAAAGACAGCACACAGAATGCCCACATGTGTCCTTTTCACTTATTTTTAGCATTGTTGTCTGATAGCGTTCAGGAAGTACAAGTCAGTGGCTGGAAACAGAAAAAATGCTAAGGCTGTTGGTTCTGCCTTTGAAACATAATTCCTGCTTTGTCATCCTCAGTTCTCATGATCTTCCTCTGAGCCCCTCTGAAAAAG
This sequence comes from Cisticola juncidis, assembly GCA_013400215.1. Classification (NCBI taxonomy): domain Eukaryota; kingdom Metazoa; phylum Chordata; class Aves; order Passeriformes; family Cisticolidae; genus Cisticola; species Cisticola juncidis. The sequence continues at coordinate 724,177 of VXBR01009377.1, read as the reverse complement.
AGTGGGGTAGTTACCTGTCTTGGAGAGCTGCTGTGAGGCTTTTGAAACAATATTTGCAAGGGACTTTCAGAGTTTGTGATGTGCGTCATAATCTTTAAATATCTTGGGCCACTGTAGGCAGACATAAGATTAGTACTGTTGTTTGCTCTAGAGCTAGTTGCTGTCAGTGAATTTTAATCTCAAACATCTCCCCAGCTGAACTAAAGGTTTAAGAAATACAAGCACAGCCATTCTACGACTATATGACAGAAAAAGTGCATATATTTTTAATTCACTGTTATTAATTCTTTACTTCTAACCATTAAAAGGTGGTTTGGCTTGAAATTCAGCATCTTGTATTTAATGTACATCTAGCTTTCCACAGCAGGCAAGCAAGAACTAGTGTGAAAGGGGTGGAGAGAGAAAATTTTGTTTTAGTAATGGCTTAAAACTTCACAGACCTGTTTAGAAGCAACTTTTATCCTTTTATTCTCTAGAATATGGGCAAGAAGGGTCTGCAGCTGTGTCTCAGCTGCATGAAACCTCTGCTATTTCACTGGTGCTTATCTCGAGGGAAAGAAATGATCTGTATATGGTATAGGTACAGAGCACTGGAAGAGATCCCATGAGTCTCTGCAATTTGTAGATTTTTATTATCTGCTGTACAGCACCCACCATTCCTAAATGTGACACTACTAGGAAAACTTTTAAATGTAGATATGAGAAGAAAAAAAGTGATTCAAAAGAATATTGCAAATCCTCCTGGCCAAACAAAAAACTCATTTAGCAAGTGCCCTAGGGCGTTTTTCTAATAACAAGCACCTTTGAACTTGGCAGAAAGTTAGCCACAACTATTCTCTTTTTTAATAGGTATCCCTAAGCCATAGGGAATTTCGTCTCTGTTTTATATGTAGCAAGACAAATAAGCCCCGATGACATCAGCACAGCAGAGTTTTGTTCCCAGACTTGAGCATCAGCAGCTGCAGCAGAAGAACCTGTAGTGTGTTAGGGCAAGTTGCTAAAGCAAGGGAACTGTGAACAGAAGGGAAGTTAGAATCAAAATAGTTTTGACTTGAAATGAGATCTTTAGTTCAAGAGTCAAGTTCAGGGTCCTTAGATACAGTTGTAATGCCCTACTTAGGGCAAGTAGAAAGGGTGCTGCAGATAAGGCTTATAGAATATTAGTTCCTCTCAGAGATCCCATACTGGAGAAAATGAGTATGATTTCTAATGGAATAAGTCAATGTATTAGAATTCATTAATCCTGTGTCTGTATTCATTCCCTTCTATAGAAAAATAAGAGTGTGATCTACCCTCTCTGGAGTGTAGGCCCTTTGTCTACTTGGAAATCATTAAAATAAATCTCAAATGAAGATGAGATCCAGTGGCACTTTTGTAAAACTGTAGAACAACACCAGCAAGTAACTGCTCTGTACCAAGGCAGAGAAGCTGCTGATCCTGATCCACCAGATAGGTAGCCAAAGTGCATTTCCACCTCCAGAGACCAAAAATCCCATAGAGATACTTGCCTCACGCATGCAGCTTACAAAGGTTTATTTGCTGCTTAATAACATATTTTCCACTTTAAAGGGAAAGAAGTGGAGGAGGCTACAGTGAGGGATCCTGGATAATGAAGAAAGTGAGGATTTCAGGATTTGGGTACTCTTCTATTTATGTCCCATTTTCTCAAGTCTTCCCTGTCCCTGACAAGGAGACACTGAGATGAGTCTCCAGGCTTTACAGTTAGTGCTATGGGTAAAAAAGTAAAGAGGCTCTGGGAAAAAACCTAAGTTGCCTGTTTTAGTGCATGTGAGGAGTGGGCAGAGAAGTACTTGCTTCACTTTGTCCTGTTTGTTCAGGCTTTGCATTTCCCTGGGGAACAGAAAACAAATGAAGCAGGAGAGAGGCTCGGATGGAGGGTTACAGACTCAAAGAACAAGGTCAGGGTCAAAGACCGTGAGCTATAAATTTCACTGAAAATCCCAGGCCTCCCTTGTGGCCAGGCACAGGCACCCACAGTTGGGTGGGCTTTAGTTTTGTCATCAAGTTGGGAACTTCACCAGGATTAAGGGAAAGTAGTGCTGAGCTAAAGAGCTGTGAGGCAATATGGGTGGAGAAGGCTGGTAGGCAGATTTTACCTCTCCTTCCTCCTCCCTAACCATCTTCCCTTTTCTTTGGCATCTGGATTGAGAAGCTTATCCTGCCTCCCAGGCAGTGCTGATAAAATCAGGGACTTTAAAATGAAGAGAAGTTGTACAGAGTAAGGCAGTTCAGAGAGGATATGGCCATGCTTGGCAGAGTGGGGTAAAAACAGCACAAGGCTTTCAGAAAGTTTTCATGCATTTCAGTGGAACCAGAGTAAATGTTAGCTCTGGGAGGAGAATTAAGAAAATTTCCCATTCTGTAATTACTGAGGGATCACATTTCAAAAGTTCTCACCAGTGAGAGAACAGAGAGGGCTTTTTATTTTAGAGACTATTTTTTAGCAGAAATTAATACATCCTATATTATAAAGCTTATTATTAATTTAAATAAGCTTTAGGTGTATATAGAACTACACAGGAATCTACATATGGTAAAGCATCAGCAAATATGTTTGCTGTAAAATGTTGCCCTTGGTATTGCAGTTTGGCTGGCTGTCAGCATCTGACATGAAGGATGAGGTAATTTGATTTAGAAAATAATTTGATAGGAAAGCTACTCTTGAAAGTTTATTGTGCCTGTCAGCCCCAACAATCAGCCCTGTCCTTTTAGGACTATTTTTACCAATTCATGGAAGACTGAGTATGGTAGTGAGCCATGTTGCCCATGTCTGTAGGCCTTACAAACTGTGTAGAATTTAGAGAGTAGAGGGAAACTTGCCTGTTTTGGGAAATCTGATCCAAATAAAAGAATGAACATGGAAGAAAGAGAGAAAGGGGAAGGTGGGCCTGGGACTGAAAGATACACAGCAGAAGAAAGGTAACTGTGCTGCTGATGAAGTTGTGGCGTGTTTTCAGGTTTCAAAGGGAAGTATACAGGAAGTGTGTCAGAGGAAGAGGGGGACTGTAGTGAAAGAAGCTGGGAAGGAAAAGTGCATGCTATGTTTCTTATAGGGTTTTTGAGGTGAGAATTGGTAAATAAAGCTGAACTTCATTCCTGTGCAGAGGGCCAGCTTGAGACATATGCAAGCATTTACCACGTATCTGAGGCTTTTTGGTAAGCTGAGCTGTAGCTCCTGTAGAGTGAATTGATCAGCTAGCACTGCAGGTACAGCAGGGGTTGTGTCTGTCATCACATCAGATCAACTAAATCAGAGCATGGACACAAAAAGGGATTTTCTTTTTCTTTTGCTTTGGGAATATCTGTCTTGGCTTTGAGAGCTGTTTCACTGATACTTACAGAGCCAAAGTGGCTCCTGATTAGCTGGAACCCCCATCAGCTAAAACAGCCTGGCCCAGCAGCTCTCCAGAGCTCTCTGCAGCCAAGCTGCTGGTGGGTCCCCACTCCTCACTCCTGCCTGGAAAAATGTCTCTAAGGTCAGCTGTTTACATCAGTTCCTGCAATGGGAAATTTCTCTGGCTGTATGAAGAGATATTTGGAGTCCTTTTGAACTGCTGCAGTTTTATATGCCAGACATATACCTCAGGGGAGTGGAGGAGGGGGTGTGAGAATCTCATTTGAGGTTTCCAACCCTTTGGCAGAAACAGAGAGCCAAAACAGGATATTTCACTTTCAAAGAACAAGCAGAAGGGGAAATACTTTTAAGACTAAAAACTAACCCTTTAGACATAAGAAAATTAGCAAGGACTTTCACTGCATTTTCTGTGTTCGTCTTGGGCCTCTCTGAAAGATCTTTTCAAAAGAGCCTGATCTCTATTTGCTGTTTAGTCTATTCTTAGGAATAGTCTGGTTTACTCTGGTTTGCTGGAAGACTTACTTAGATGACTCAGATATTGACTGGAAGCTTTCTCAACACTGCTGCGAGGAGGGGCCATTGAGCAACCAGTCTCTTGAGCTAAATGCTAAAAGCAAAAAGCTGCACCCACGCATGTAAGGTATATTGAGATCAGCTTCTGACATCCTTACTCCCACTGAATAACCCTTTATTCTGTGACAATCCCACTGCTTCCAGCAGGGCTACTCATGAACTAAGGCCCCATCAGTGTTTAAGCAAAGGTGGCAGAATCTAGCTGCCTGTGCTTCTGCCTAGCAGTGAACTGACAAGAATTCTCCATGCCTTAAAGTGTAGCTTTCATTCTACATAGCATCCTTTTATTCATTTTTAAAGTGTTTATTTTCTTTCTTAATGGTCATTTTCGTCTGAAATTTTCCGAACATCTATCACCCGGGACAGGTTCATCAAATGCAGAATCACAGTAACAGCTGTTTTGGTGACCTTGAATCTTGAGATCCTGTTGGATCTGCATCAGGACTATTGCATTTGGTTTTACTTAAGTTATCCATGGAGATTTTGTTGGGCAGCGGTCTTGGGTTGGTTTATGTGACAGGACTTTGTGACTTAAGAAGGATGAGTAGATCATTTTTGGAGAACCACTGGAGATGGTATTTAGGAACTTGATATTTGCTAGGTTTTGTGAAACCAGAAGAGCTTGTTGCCCACTGGAAATTGCTTGTCTTGTGAAGTTCTTTGCAGAGGCTCTGAACTCTTCTGTTCAGTGCAACTCCTGAAAGGTGTCAAAATTAACGGTACAGTGTGTGTAAATGCACACACAATAGGTGAGGGCTGTGGAATGGCCCTAGAGACAGGGATTACTTGTTTAGTTTCATTGAGGTCAGGAATCCGCTTCCTCCCTCCCTTCCAGAATAGGCAGGGTAGGCAATAAATCTTGAAAAAATGTATCTGGAAAGTATTTTGAACCTCATCCTTTCTCTGAAAGTGACAGCTACTCTTTATGCACAGCAGAAGTGCAGAACATTTGCAAGCCCCTTGTACCTTTCCTTTCAAAAGCAAGTAAATAAAATACCCAAAAACTTCTTCCTGAACACCTGTGAGATTTCATGATCCAGGAATTTGGAGAATGAATCATAAAACTCTTCAATAAGGGATACTATCAGAGATGTTATCTATTTGAAAACAGTATCAATGGTTGCAAAATATTTTTAGAGACTTTTTCCCCCCAAGTTTTCAATTTTATTCTCAGTTTGCTGAAAAACTCGGTGTTCTCTGCTGCTTCAGTGATTGCTAAGAAGGCTGATGCATCACAAAAATAATTTCCATGTCAAGGCAGCTGTTTATGGTGAATAGGAGTTAAATGACAAGTTTTTCCAGGAGCTCTGGAACAAGTTGAGCCTGATTTTCTCCAGATCTATGTCTCATGATTGACTCTCAGTTGTTCCCATAACTGGAGAATTTCTTACAATATTTTTCTATGCAGGCTCTCTCTTACTGGGTGATGTGGAGAATCATTCTGTAGGATTCTCCTCACAGACCTATATTAAATACATTTGTAGAATTATTTTTTTTCCTTTTAGTCATTGATTTTTAGAAAGGTGATAAAGGATCGTGTATTTGATACTTCAAGCATTTTCCCATCAGTTTTCTAAAGTATTGTAAGACTAGTAAAGGCCAGATAAAGAGACTGACAGGCAGACATGTCTACAGTCCCATTGTGATCATTTAAGTGCCATTTCCTTGGAAAAGCATAATAATCATAGCAAATATAATGCAAACATTACTAAAGGGCATGCAAAACCAAGGTAAATGGATAAGATAGCATAACTTGAGGAGAAAATGATTGGGAAACAACCTAGAATAAGTCATACATAATGTGGTTTTTACAATACTAATGAACAGTGTGCTTTGTTGTTGGTTTAAATGAACATTTTTAATCTAAGTTTTTTTGGAAATCATGTTAGCTTATAAAAAAGCAGTGATCGTTTAATGTAATTTTTAATAAATAAGATAAAAATATGGTAATATATTTTTGTATAATTTCTGATGGTGGTTAAACAACTAGGACTGAGGACACTTAGCTACATTACAGAAAGCTTGTCAATATTTTATCTTTTCTGGTACAAGAAAAGCTTTTATCTTTTCTGGTACAAGCTAACTGCTGGGCCTGAGCTGTCTCTCTGTAAAAGCACATATTGTTGTACAGTGAAGAGAAAGTCAGCAGAAGCCAAATAATACCTCTGAGTAAAATAATGAGTTTGGCTCTCAATGGCATCTTTTTTGCAATGTAACATGAATGTAAAAGTATATCTGTAATTTCAGGCCAGGGTACTATGATGGGCTCTTCATGGGAACATTGGGCCTGCTGTGAGCTGGTCTTTGTGAGAGACATGTACTCTCAGGTCATGTAAGAGCCTGTAACAATTTCACTCTATGATTATGCTGGCATTGATCCTTCTGTTAATACTGGTGTAAAGGACCTTATTCCTAAACCAGAGTGAGTGAAAATAATAGTGTAGACCATTTTTATACAAGTGCAGTTGATCACCTGCTGAGTGGTTCTAGTACTTTTGTTAGAGCTTGTCCACCATGGGTAAGCAATCCATGCAAATCTCTTATGTAATGAAACCTGTTGTGATGTATCTTGTGGCCTGTGAGACAGAATTGCTGTGATTCACAGTGTCTTTATTCGCTGACATGTATGCTATGTTTGATGCAATATTGTTTTGTTTTGCAGGTGATTTTCAAAGCTAAGTCAAAATATTCCCCTGAGCTACTGAAATACAGGTAAGAAATATGCAAACATTCAATGTGGTTAAGAAGAACAGCTGTGCTGTTTGACAAACATCTTTTCTAATTTGTGGCACCCATACTTCATCTATTCATATTTGTATACCAATGTTTTATGATGATGGTTCTGAAGCCACCTTCTTCCTGTGACCTTTAGGAGACTGTGACCTTTCCCAACACAAGGGTCATTTTTAGACAGTCACATATTTCAAAGGCAAATATTTCAAATGCAAGCATAAAACACCCACCCTGGGAATTTGTTTACTGGTTCTTAACATTTGTATTTCTAGGTAGATTCAGATCCAGTGCTGAAGAAGCAGAGTGATATTTTGGGTTTTTTGACAGGAATGAGTGGGAGCAGGGATGTTTTAACCTGTGAAGTCAGTGGTAATAGAAGTCTTAAAAGTTTTGGGAAGATGATGGACAAGTTGTGAAGGGAAAGAGCTAGGGAGAATGGATTCAATTTTGTGATGTGTTTGGGAGCTTATAGATAACCTTCCCTGACTCCATAGAGTTGAGGTTATGGTAGATTTGCGTTTAGGTGGAGAGATTCATTTGGCATCTTGTGGAGGAAATGCTGTCAGGGTGTACTTGAAAGAACTCCAAAGGGCAGTAATGTCCAGAGAGCTCAGGAAGAGCTCAATAAATTAATGCTTGTTGTGGCAACACTTAAAAGCCTCAGTTGGGCAGTGCTGTTTAGAAGGAGGAGAGAGACAGGTTGTCTCCATTCTAAAGAAAGAATTTACAATATGAATTCAGGATAGGAAAACAGAATCATTTTAAACTGCAATCTGACTTGTTATTTGCTGTCTGTTAGGAGAAGATAGTACTATATCAACAGGACAAATATTATCACTGTCCTTGCTCTAGAAATTCGCTATCCTCCTGGGTTTTCCTACAGCTTGTTGGGCCCATCATCTGTACCAAGTGCTTTGGGAACCATGTTTGGTATAAGGGCAGTACAGTGAGAGCACGCTTGAGGTGGGGAGGGCATGGGAAATGCAGTGTGGTGGCTGACTCAAGCTGAACTGCAGCTTTGGACCCCCCTTTGCACTCTGGTTCCTGTGGGCAGAAAATCCAGGAGAATGGGCTGGCAAACAAGCAGAGCACACCCCAGGCAGGTCCCCCAGAGCAGATGTACCTGTCCCTCATGGGGCACACGGGCAAGAGAGACAAAGAGCCAGGTTGGGGTGGGGGAGGACTGTCTGAGGACAGGTTCCTGCATGGCTTTAGAGGAGAGAGCTGGAAGCTTTGAACCTCATCTGTTAGATGCTTGTGGCAAGGCTTTATTCCTGAACACTGCTTGAAAATGTCTTTCTTGAAGCACAGGGAGCTTGTGATATTTAGTCAATGCCTATGAAGTGACTACATTATCAATCTGCACGTAGCTGTTGGAGCATTTGTGTTCCTAAACACAAATGTACTGTGGTTGCAATTACTCATGCACAGACTGCCCTCCTCACGACAGCTCCGTGTCTGCCCTGACTCTTTCCTACTGGATTTCTAATACAAATCATTCTTGGATCTGGCCTAGCTTTTCATTTTTTGTTTAGCTCTGTTTGTAAGGGTTTTCAGTTGTACTTTGTTTCAACATCTAGATCTCAGCATGAGTACAGTTAGACTGTCTAAAAGACCTATATTAATAAAGCTGACCTCGTTTCCTAACTTACACAGGGCAATTGAAGTGATGTAATATGTGCACACCCACAGATGAATTAATTGTAACAAGCTAGTGAAAGAACACAGATCCATGTTAAAGATCTTCTAGTCCAACCCATGTCCCGTGGGCAGGGACATCTTTCATTAGATCAGGTTGCTCAGATCCTGAGGGAGAGATGAATGATGGAAAGATGCAAGGCCTTACAGACAGGTCTAGAATCTGCACTTACTGAATCTGATTTTTCTCATTACTGAATGTCTACTTTTTGATTTCCCCCCCTCCCCCCCCCATTTTCTTTTATAAGTGTCAGACCATATTGCCTGGTATTGCCATTTTTACAACAGATGATGGCAACATAAATGGGGCAACTGAGAGGTAGGACTGCTGTCTGTGTACTGACACAGGTCTCAGAAATCAGAATCATTTCCCATACAAAAAAAAAATTGATAAAATCCTATTTGGGATCGAGAATCTTAAGCAAACTTAAAGATTCTAAACATAGGCTCAAGGTGGATCCTATGCCAGCCTAGTTTCATATTTAAACAGTCATTCTGCCCTAGACTTGAGGCTTTCTTACTGTCACCGGGTTTGGATGAGGCTTGCTGTGCTATGTGTGCATGTCTTGTTACACACAAGCCTTAGACACTGCATACAAAATTCAGTAGTTTCAAACAGATTTTCTTGTTAACAAGGCAAATCTCACTGCATTTATCTGAGGTTTTATTTTCAGCTCAAACAAAAACTTATGGGTGCATTCAGCCTGACAGAGAAAGAACAGCACAGCCTGGCGTGTGTCTTCCTCAGCCAAACCAGATTACCCATGGCTCCTTTAAAGACTAGTCCCAAAGTGGGGATTAGGCACAATAGGCCTTTGAACTTTCACTTGAATTTTCACTGGTGCAATCTGGAAGCACCTCTCCTGCCGTCCTTTTCTGTTTTCTAAAAAACTCCATATGGTTCTTCATGCTTTGTAGGTGCTCTTGTAGTTGAATTGTAAAGATGCCTTTAATCTGCTGAGACCTTAAAACTTCCCCTAGAGAGACAGCCTGCATCTCTATCAGAGCTTTTCCATAAATTCAGCAATAGTGCTTCTATTGCATTGCAAATCAGGCAGCCATGTCCTTGGCCACATGGTGTTCATAAAGGGGCTGGAAGATCATTGTGTGAAGAGCTGCACAACTGGCTGGCCACAACAGCTCACCCTGGCACCCTGGCACATACGGGAGTGTGTGGGCACGGGAGTGTGACAGTGCCTTTTTTGGTTTTTTGCTAAAGTCTGCAAAGGAGGAACCTGCCCTGGAAGCCTCTCAGCCTTATTGGTTGCAAGCCAGCTTGATGCTGCATGCCAGCATGCAGGCCGTGCTGCAGCAGAGGGTCCTTCTGGCTAAGATGAGCAAGAGGAGGGCGTGTTCTTACCATCCCACAAGGCAGATGTACGAGTGTGACTTTCCTCACAAGCCCCCACAAGGGGATGAGAGATGGGACTTTGGGAGGGAAAGGAAAACATGTGACCACTATTTAAAGACTTCTGAGATACTAATAAAAGCTGTAAATGTACCACCACTACAGAAGAAACTGTGTGAGAGAGGAGGTTCAGGAGTGCATTGCTTCCAGCATTAGATTATGAGGTTAAAGGAACTACCTCCAGCTGCTTATCCAAAAAAACAGAGCCTTGCCCTGGAAAGTTAAGAATGAGCACAATCTTCCTGCTGAGAGGGAATTTCCGTGCCTGGCAAGGAAAAAACAGCATCCTTGCTCACTGCCAGATATAGCTGGGAAGAGAGGCATTGATTCACAAGCTTTTAGGCTTTCAGTTCTCCCTGTAACATGGTTAAAATATCTCAGAGGTATATCTCCTCCTTTCCTGCCCTCTGAAAAAAAGCCAGCTGTGCTTCAACTTTGTAGCTGCGTTGATGCTAACCCAAAAGAATATGAATGTGTAAAAGGAAAGATCCCCATTGGGTATTGTTAAACAATCAGAACCAGAGTCCTTAGGGACAGTTTGTGCTTGTTGTTGTCAGCCAAATTCAATGTTCCCAACAGGCATGAAAAGCTGTGGCTAAAACCTCTTGTTCAGTGATTGCAGATTATGAATCTTATCAGTGATTGCCTTGGTCAGCAGTGATAATAAACTAAGCAAATACTTGAAATAGAAATATGCCTTTTTTTTTTTTTTTTTTTTGGAAAGCCCCACAAGTTTGTGTAGGCATAAGGAGGAATTAGAAGCAGTACTAAAAAAAATTGCATACCATGTAATACCTTGATTACATGTATACTTATATTGTAGGTATCAGTGCTGGCTAGGCTGGAAAACAACCAGACAGATAGAAACAGTCCAACTCCTGAGCTTCTGTCTGTCACATTCTGGTTCCAGGTCTCCTTCTGTGATTGTGAAAACACACCTTTTCCCTGGCCTAGATGGCAAGATGCCAACTGAGAACTATATGCATAATTAAATTTCTTGATGTTTCTTTCTAGAGGTTGGCCATGACCAAATTGTTTAGGAAAAGAGACAGAAATGGAAACTAGGGGAACTGGTAACTTGGAGATTTTTCCTGCTGTTAGACACTTGCCTACTTTATATCTGATGGCAAATATTAACAATCAGTGATGCTTTGTATAGCAGTAATGGTATAGTAAAACCAGGGTCAAAACCAGTCCATTCCAGGCAACTCAGCCTTTGCAGAGGTCTCTTCTGAGAGTGAGTAGGCAGAGGGTTTGTGCTGTATATGAAGTGCATGATCTAAGGTACATGTATTTTTAAAGTAGTTTTTGAGAACTGTGCTTTTGTATTTCTGCTGCAGTCTTCCATGGTTTTCTGCTTGATATTATTTACTTACAGCTTGTTGTGTAACTGCAAAAACAGGTTTGAAATGAGCTAGGTTAATCTCTCCAGCAATCTGGAGCACTTTGATTTTGGCTCAGGCTGCTGGTTACTCTGTCAGCTGTGGCAGCCCAACAAAAGCACATTTCATTTCTCAGAGTGCAACTTCCATCTCATGATTGACACCTGCTGAATAATGTTGCTAAAACTGTTTTCTTCTCACTCTCCCAGGTTTCCCCTCTACCTGGCTTCTCTTTTCATAAGTCTCCTCTTCCTCTTGGTGAACTTAACATGTGCAGTATTGGTGAGGACACAGAATTCAGAGAGAAAAATCATTGTCTCTGTCCGGGTGGCAATTAATGACACATTGTTTGTGCTGTGCGCTGTTTCACTCTCCATCTGCCTGTATAAGATCTCCAAGATGTCTTTAGCCAACATTTACTTGGAGTCCAAGGTAAGGTACATTTTCAGTTCTTTTCAAGTACCTCCTGAGATACAAGGGCAGTGCAAGGCAAAGCCACAAAGCCTGAGAGCTGGAGGCCTTAAACTTCACAGCCTGCACTTGGCTGGCCATCATGTTCAGTACATGAATTAAATACTAAATGGTAGCAAGGGAGCTTTAGGTTAAAACCAGTGATCACAAATATGTGTTTTTGAGGCAGATTTTGCTCAACTTTTTGGCTGGAGTTTCTTACAGCTCTTTTTAAAGTGGACACTGGTTCCTCTGGGTCCCTTGTCTGGAGACCACTTCAGTTGCAGTATGACAATATAGAAGTGGCCTATACTTAAAAATCCTTCAGCTTGTCAAGTCATTGACTAAGTTAACTTTTTAAGGTAGTAGCATGCTGAAGATAAGCCAGATAGAGGAATATGACTCTCCCTTTAGACATTTGCATATTCTTATATATATTCCTATAGATAATGAGAATATGTTTTAAAAGACTTAATACATTATAACCTAGCCAGCTAGGGAAAAAGGTTAAAAAGTGTCGCCTATTACTCTACAGGATGTTCCTTAAAGGAATGTTGTTAGGTTTATATCTCTGGACACATTCAGCAGTCAAGGAGCTGAATGGCATCACATAAGAATGCAGTGTTTATTATAGAATCAGTGAAAATGTTTTGTATCTATAAATAATGAAACAGGGCTTTCTAAAGTCCTTGCATTTGCAGAAGACAGTTAAATCATCAGTTTAACCAGTAACACATTGCCATTACCACAACAAATCCTTTAAAAATCTAATGTTCAGCTGCTATTTAGAAAAACCTTATCATAGAATTCCTCTCTACATTTACTTAATCAGATGAAATAAGTACATTTCCTGTTTAATCAAATCTGGCCATGCTGCACAACAACTAAAAGTTCAGGGCTGAATAGAAGATTTAAAAACACAGCTCAGTTTTGTTTCTTTCAAGCCTGTCATTTGCTGACCAAAGGGCACTGGCAATGGATTATTTTTATTAGTAAGAAAAGTTTTTCTTGTGATGCAAATCACAGGAGCATAAATCTCTGTAACAAAGCAGTGTTAACGTAAAGGAGGCTTTGGTTCTGGTTTTGTTTGGTTTTGGTTTTGTTGTGTTTTCTCCTCCTGCAGGAAACCCAACCTTCTTTACTCCAAACAATTTCACAAAACTCAAAGACTCTCTAACATTACTGCAGACAGGAAAGGACAGAAAACTCAGCTGATGAAAGTTTGAATGTGGAAATGAGAGTTAAAGAGTGCTTTGCTCCTCCTTTCTGCTGACCTGAAGTGGGAGTTCTTCTTAGGACTTCAGTAGGGTTTGACTGCACATACTTTAGGGATACAGATGACTGAAATTGGCAGTGAATAAAACATCCTGGTTTTATCTGCTGCTGTTATGCCAAAAAAAAATCTAGAGAATAAAAATCCATTCTCTGCGGTGATAAGACAGAAATAGTGTTGGAGGCAATGCATGCTCTGTGGTGCATGTAGGTAGGCATCAGTACTGGCAGCCTTTTATTTGCATCTCCCATTTGCTGGCATGTGTCTTCCAACCACATGTGCAAACACATTCATCTCCATGCCCTCATGCCATCCTGGTGCTCTGTGCCAGGGCTGTGCCAGCACCAAGGATGTGCCCAGCCCTGCCTTTAGGTGCTGACTTGAGCCAGTTCTGTGCTGGCTAAATCCATCATGTGGTGGGACACACTACCAGCTTGGGGCTCCCCTTCTTTTCTGCAGGGGCCTGTGACTCAAAAATGATTCCTCTGGATTTACTTTCACTGCTGCGCTCTCCCTTCACCGACTCACTAAGTGTATTTGACTGGAAGCAAAACCAGGACATTTTTATCCCCTTTTTTGTATTTGGTGGGACGGAAGTTTGTTAAATCTCTACACATTTAACTATTAACTGTTAAAGAATGACAGCCATGTGGGGAAATCTATACAGGGAAATACCAACCCCGTTCTGCTCTTTGCTTCTGCTATCTGCAATCTGTAAATGCCACGGAGCTGGGGTATGGTATGTGCCAGTCAGCAGCTTCTCTCTGCACTCCCTCCCTCGGTTTCCATGGCAGCACCACTGACTTGTTAGTGTCGAAGGAGAACAGAGAAGTGCCTAGCAAACGTTTCCTCTTTAAAGCATTTCCTGGTTGCTGTTTTGGCCACAGCTTTTCCCACTGCCTGCAATGGATCTGGCTTCAACTCCTGAGTAACTGCAGTCTCTTGGCTCACTCCTGACATGGCTGCAGGTTATGGCCAGGTGAATGGTGGTATTTCCAGGCTGCTGCAAGCTGTAATTCAGACATATTCACTGCCCTGGGTATTTTTGGAGCCTGGCTATTCACTGAACCAATGTAATTTTGCTGGGAATACAGGCAAGCTTGTTTTCTGCAAGCATTTTTTAAATACTCCCTGAGCTCCTCTTAACTCATGCTTGGTGAGGAGGGCAGACTGAGGAGCTGGGTCAATAAAACTGCAGGGTCAATAGCCAGCAGTGTGGATGAGCAGCACTGGAGCCCTGGTAATCCCCTGAAGTCCAGGAATCCAGGACATGGTGGCTTGGTGACTTCCCCTGCTACTGATTTAGCCCTTCTGCTTTGTCTGCTCTGCTGGCCACAGTGCTTTGAACTTCTGCCCCTCAGCTGCAAACCTGGCAGCAAAGTTTGTGAGCAGACAGAATAGGATACAGACTTTCCAGTCTCCTGCACTGGTTTAAAAGGTCCCCTGGCAGAGAGGAGCAACTTCTCTCTTGGCCTATCTCTCTCATACAGATGAAAGGAACCCATCCTCCTGGTGTGGGTCTCTGCCAGGAGAGGGAGAGGGCAGGGCTAGGGAAGCAAATGACTGCAAGGCAACTTAACTCTAAGTGCACACAGCGTTTCCTCCAGTGTGCAAAGCACTATTCCAGAGCCAACTACAAAGAATGTACTCTGAGTTTCTTTCAAAGCCAGTCCTATTTTTGTACACCTGCCTGCCTCTTTGATTAGATGCACACAGATCCCTGCAGCCATGGCTCCAGGATTCGTTGCTTCCATCCTTCCTTCCTGCTACAGCTCCTGTGCTGATGTCTCAGCCCCTGACAGTGACCTTGCCCACTTGACACAGTGGTCAGGCATTTACTCCTCTCACTGGATCGGGCTCTTTCCCCTGCTTTGTCCAGTTTTCTCTCTAGGGCCTAGGAACTGTTGCAATTTCACGCTTGCAGTCCCATTCCTCCCCTTGTGCCCAGGCTGCTACTCAGACTGCCCTGCCATGGTCACTCTGCCCATAGACTGTGCTTCCACTCTGTCTCCTCTGTGTTGACATTAGCTAAGGCAGGATGTTCTGTTCCTGTCTGTGCTGTGTTTAACTGCTGACTGTTATGACCTGCTCTGCACTTATGAAATGGGTGCAAAGCAAGCAGTTGTAAAAAGATGCAAGGTTGCATCATGCTAGCCAGCATCTGATACAGGATGCTCTGCAGCTAATGCAGAGCTGAAGGCTGAATTCTGTCACTCCACCTCATACCAATGTGGGTACGTTACCTGTTTTCACTGCTCTGAAAATAGCACTTGTTCAATCAAATGCAAAAATCAGTCACAGCCCATCTTGTTGAAGGCTGGAGCTGCTATCATTGCCTGGAAACCACTGTGCTGAAAAAATACGGGAATATACATAGAATAGGATGTATTGGCCAAAGAAGGAAAGACAAAAAGTCAATCGCATGAGACAGAGTAGCATGAAAACTCTCAAAGTCCATGCAAAGCAAAGTTGTTCTCAACTTCCCTTATGAATAATAACCTGTGCTTAAATCTCTTGCAGGGCTCATCTGTCTGTCAGGTGACAAGTATAGGAGTGACTGTTATACTGCTTTATACCTCACGAGCCTGTTACAACCTGTTCATCTTATCGTTCTCCCAAACCAAGAAAGTCAACTCTTTTGATTACGATTGGTACAACGTGTCAGATCAGGCAAGTATGAAAATACAGGCTCATGAGAAAACCTCATTCTCTAGCTGATGACTGACTTCCTAAATCCTGTCACAAGAGGAATAAATGTATTTAAACCCTATTTTTTTTCTTTTATTCAATGCACTAAGATTGTTTTGTTCCGGGAATAGAAATTTCTGATAATTTTGGGATAAGGATAAAAACTCCAGTTCTGTACAAAAAAAATGTAACCACAAGACAAATATTTTTTAAAAATCAATCTTCTGTTTACCTTGATTTTATTGTCAAAAGAAAGAGCACCTTTTATTAAAACAGACAGCTATTTTGTGCATTACAAAGAATGTATTATACTTAGGGAAGCAGAAAAACAGTACTTGATTCCACTGAAATGCCCAGTTCTATGACATCATAACATCTCCCACTGCCATCCAGGGCTGTGGGACTATTTACTTTAATTCTGGCATTAGCATGATGATTTCTGTAGTTTCAGGATAAGTCTATGACTCTTCCCAACCTTAATTGCAAATGACAATTTACATTGAAAACTAACAGTAAAAAAACACCAAAGAAAATAGCAGGGGATTCTTTGTTGAATTTTAATAAATTTCAGCATGTAGCTCCTCTCTCTGCTTTGAAGAATGCATTTAGGTCCCAGTATTTTTCCAGCTCTTTCAAGGCTGGGCAAAATGGGAGGCCTGGGTCTGGATCGTGAGTATCTTTTGTTTGGCCTCAGAATCTCATGTCTCCCCTGCAATCAGCAAGCACCTGCAGACCCAAAGCAGTGCTCCCAGCCATGCAAGGACCTTCTATTGTCAGGGTGGCCAAGCAAACCTGCAGCCATTAACAAATTTCTGTTGAGCAGTAGGTAAAACTCTAATTAACAATTAGGTAAAGAGTAGGATAGGATTGCCCTGAGGACCTTGTTATGAGACACTTGAGTAGGGTCTGTCAAAGGACCTCTAATCATCCCTGCTGCAGAGTAGAGGACTGCAGGTATTGCCAGGGGAATTTAGAGTACACAGGTTTAGGCAGAAGGGCATTAGGCTCACTCTTGTCTCCTGAATCAAGCATTTTGCCTCTTATTAAGCTCCAAGGAGTTGTTGCTGCTCCTGCTGGCCCCTTGTAGGGGCTCTGACTCTGACAGTCTGGAGTAACAGAGGCTGGTATGGCCAGACTACATGGTCCTGTTTGCCCTCTGGAGGCAGAGGTTGTTCACTGGGAGCTCACTGGGATGTTTTTTTAGCCCTTGAGTTACTGGTCCATTTTTTGAACATCTATTCTGGCTTGTGACATTAGGGTTGCATGGATTTTGGGATAAGTTATTTGAACTATATGTAAAGCACCTGGAACTGAGGAGTGGGTACTCAATTTGGTACCAGAATCAAAAGTCACTTTTAATATTACAGCCCAATAAATTACTGTAGTATTGCCTCAGGTCAGAAAGACCCTTTTCTCTTCTGTACAAAATACATGAAAGGACAGGATTTGCCCTCTGTAGCTATGGGCAGTGGTGGAGATCTAGAGGAAGATCACAACTAGTGCTGCAGTGACAGCAGGGTTATTCAGCCTTAGAATGTGCACCAATTTAAACAGATCCAAGCCTTTCATTTTTAAAAGCAATGCCCTTGACCATTGATTGTTCCTTTACAATCATTCCTAGCAGGAAAAGGACTGGAAAACTAGTTTCTCATTACGTGAATTTGATCCCTTCATCAAGTGATTGCTTGCCAGGCTTTTAAGCTGGGAAGACTCCTGCATTAAACATTAAATTGAGATATTTCTGAAGGAAAGATAGCAGGATGAGGAAAGGGAAATCATGTACCCAAGACAGCATATTGATTTTTCCAGTATGCCTTTAGTCATTAGCTATGTAAATATGGCTCTACTGAATGGAATTTCTGGCATTGCCTCCTGCACTTTTAAATGCGTTGCTATCTTTATTTTTAAACACTTTACTCTTTCACTTTTCAACAGGCAGATCTGAAGTGTCAGCTGGGAGATGCAGGTTACATAGTATTTGGAGTGATCCTTTTCATCTGGGAGCTCTTGCCTACTTCCTTGGTTGTGTATTTCTTCCGTGTCCGAAACCCTACAAAGGATCTAGTAAGTGAATTTGTTGGTGTCATGTCCAGGCAGGTCTGAGGGGCTCAGCTGCTGAGGGATCTTTTGCTTCTTTACATTCTTACTTCTCCTTTTCAATGTGTCCTCAGCAGAATTAAAGCAACCAAAACTTCCTACTTCTTTATGCTAACTCCTCTTGAAAGAAACTGATCAGGTTTATCCAGAGGGAAGGCCAGGCATTTCTCAGGTAGTTTATCTTAAAAGTCAGGAACTTTCTTAAGGGTAGGAGCAACTTCCCTTTGAGATAATACAGCACTTTATTGGAATTGATGGAAAAGGACTTTATTATCCAAACTTGGCATCGTTCATCACATAGCAGGGAAAATGGTTGTGTGCTAACTGTTCAACGGGTTATGAAATAGTAGGTTGAATTTTTTCAGCCCTGTACCCATTGATTTTCTTCCAAGTTGAAGAACAGTGGCCATAATAAGCACTTGCTGTCTTGTTGGCTATTTCAGAAGACCAGAGATTGGGGTGTGAGTTGTAAAGATGATTCCTGGTAAGTGTCCCTAATATCTAGGTAGCTAATAGATGGACGAGCATTTTTTATAGCTGTAGGCAATGTCTTCAGGTCAGCTGGTGGACAGGCACACAGGAAATACCAGCCCTAACTAGGATTACTGAGGTAATGTCTCTGTTTCTGTAGGCCAAATGAAACCAAAGCTAATATTGCTCAAAAGGGATGTGAATGGTAAGTACACAAGTTAGAGAAGCAAATAATAGAATATTTTTCTAGACAAGGTGATGGGTTTTGTCCTCATGTGCACATTTCAGAGACAGTGATAAAGCCAAGATAAACAAGGAAGTAATGCCTGACATTGCACTAAGAAACCCCATGGATCCCAGTGCCCATAACCAAAAATATCTCAGCCTAACTCCTCTTTAGGAGTTAACCAGGACAACTGCAGACAGAAGAAATGTTTTTAAGTACAGGACAGAGGTCCTGCTCTTCTAAAAAGTGACCACAGAGAGATCTCATTTCATTTAAAGTGGGCTTAGTAAGGCTAGACCTGATGGCCAAGTTTGGATAGTGTGTAGGAGATTGACAGAGAATGAAAATAAGGCAAGTGGTCTCATCACTCATTTCAAAAAGCTGATCCCATGAAGGCTTGGAATCCTAATCAAACAAGAGTGGACTCAAATGGAGTCAAACAGGCAGTATTCTCCCACAAGAGCTTTGCAGTAACACATATAACATATTTTTGATTTGTGATTTGCAAAAAGCCTTGAATCTCCATAAAGACACAGT
This sequence comes from Cisticola juncidis, assembly GCA_013400215.1. Lineage (NCBI taxonomy): Eukaryota > Metazoa > Chordata > Aves > Passeriformes > Cisticolidae > Cisticola > Cisticola juncidis. Next base: position 705,265 of record VXBR01009377.1, on the reverse strand, counting down.
TAATAAGAGGCAATCAGTGATATCACTTCTTTTATGTATACCTTTTCTATGGTAAACATTATCTGTCACATGAGTTAGGTCATATATAGATTTTTTCTCACATAGGACAAATATTTAGAGGAAGACCAGAAATAAGTAGAACTGAACAAAAAATTAAGACTGTAGCAAGAGAAAACTGAAATTTCAGTGTGAGGTTGCCACAAGAGGGAGACCAAGAGCCGCGGGATTTTAGGCTAATGCATTCAGTGGGTTGCTACTTGGGCAGAAAGCATGGGGTGAGAATTAAAGCAAACCCTCCTTTAGTTAAAAATATCATAACAAATCTGATTAGGTAAAACCCAAAAATATTCTTTACTTTTAATATGAACAATCCTGAGAAACATTTCTTTGGTTTTGTGCTTCATTTGGGACTTCAGAAATAAAAATTTTGCTTAGAGACATCCTGCATTCAGAATTGCTCGAATATGAAACTCCTTTCCACACATGATTGTGGCCTGGAATGAGCTGTCTGTTGGCTCTGGTGCTGACACAGGGTTACAGCTGCATGTGGCCCTTTGCCTTGCCATATCTTAAACCAGACAAATATTGGAAATGGGGGCATGACAGAGACGCACTTAATCTTCATTTCATCTTTGTCGAAGTTATTTAACACATAAAATAAAGGGGGAGATCAAAGCTCTCCTTTTTACGGCCAGAGGAAGATGTCATCCTGGCTTATCCACAGGCACAGAGAACCTCTCTCTCCTGGGGATGGGAGCACTGGATCAGTGGTTGAGGCTCAGCAAGTTCTTAGATGTCTCTGTGCTGTTTCTGGAATCCAACTGACTTCTCGCATCTTGTGTTTTCTTTTTGGGTTCACAGGGAAATTAAGTGAAATTTCTTTGTAAATAAAGGAGTTACATGTACAATCCTTTCCCTGTTTTGTCAGAGGACCTGACTCCAGGATTTGACTCTCACAGCACTATAGAGAAGATACTGAAATTGCTTGGTGAGGGCCTAAGGGACTTTTCAGATGTGGGTTCAGTAAGCAGGATTCCAGGCTTCAACATGATCAGTGGTAAGGGAGGTAGGGCACCAGGAGGGAGTGTCAGCAATGTGGAAGGTAAAATCAAATCTCTTTAGATGTTTCATATGTTTCCTTCAACTCCTCAGCTGCTTCCTACTGCTCACTTCAAGCCAGCTAACTAAAATCCAGCTAACTGGATGGACAGGAATTCATCAGAAAGGTTGAATGCAGATTGGAAGGTGGTTTCAGAAAAAGGTCAGGTGTTGGCTAAGAAATAAGGATAAATAAAAGCTGTTCAGAACAATATCACTCTGCCGGTAGAGATGAACAGTGGATGCAGAATTATTTCTGTTGTCTTCAGCAAATGCAAAATTGCATGTTCATTTTGGAAACAGGTAAGTTGGCAGCAACTTCTTGTAGAAGTCAGGTATCAAGGAATTGATAAACAGCTTTTTGATATCTGCTGCAAATACTGACTGAGGCTTCCCTTCCCTCAGGCCAGTGCAGGAATGGTCCCAAGCCACGGCTTCAGTCCCAGATCTTACTTCTTCGACAACCCCCGCAGATACGACAGTGACGATGATCTAGCCTGGAATATTGCACCCCAGGGGGCTCAGGCCAGGTGAGATACAGCAGTGAACTGCTTGCCTCCCAACACGGAAACTGGAGGGGGAGGAGCTCTGACACGCCACACAAGACGGATGTAAATAGTCTAGCTGCAATTGCTGCATAAATCCCTGCAGGGTGAGGGGAAGCAAAAGGGGAAGCTGAAGTGGAAAGGCAGCACTGAGTGAGTGTGGGGATGCAAGGGCCCCACAGACACTATAAAGACACAAGAATGAAAATCGCTATGTAATTTAAGAATTGTACCAATGTACCACTCATTGAAAAACCAGTGCCAGAACTTTGTTTCATCCTCTGTTTCTTCCAAGAGTGGCTTCAGAAGTGCCATTTACTCATTCAAGTGTGAGAGCAAGACTGCCTAGAAAACAGCTGTCTCCCTGCTCAGGAAAAGCAGGGAAAAGCTGGACAGCACAGGAACAGCTTGTGATGGTTGTAGCGAGAATCCTCTCAACTTAGGTTGCCCTGTAACATGGCTAAATATCTTGAGGGTGACCTGAAATGAAGGGAGCATCTACTTTCCCACATGTTGAAAGCTTAGAAAAAATCCACCAAATTGCTGAAATCCCACACAACCCATAGCTGGCAAAAAATTCTGTCTTCTCTGCAGAGCTGTGAGGTTTAGGTAAGGATTCCCGTCGAGGAAGGAGCAGTTCACATGAAAAATGGTAGCACCCAATTCAGAGAAAGAAAGGCACTGACAGGATTCTCTCCTGCCCTGAAAGGAGTCTCAGTCATGTTGTCCCTTTGCTGTTCCTGTTGCTACACTCTGATATGAATAGATGAACGTAACCAGTCATAATGCTGGCTAAGTTGCCAATCATGGTTAACATAACCCAGATCTAGTTCCTGACACTCATTCAGGTGAGACAGTGTAGTCACTGTCTGCGAGCCCAGACCATGGCTCAGTGAAGTTGCACTCACTGTTTACAGTTATCAGTCATCCTATTCCTACATTATTTAGTTTTTGACATAGTAACTAAGCTGGAGGTGGTTTGAGCCAGCCTGGTATCCCATTCTAGAGCCAGAGGCACCCTTTTCCATACTGAGCCATCAGGGAACCCCAGCCACACTGGTAACACATGCACAGCTCCCAGTGGAAGCCAAACCAGCCACATGCATTGTGTCATGCTGCTCATGGGAGAAAAGGCAGCTGCATGGCAGAAAATGGCAGAGCTGCAAACCATGTCCTGGTCTCTGGGACACAGACAGGGAGGTTTAGAGCTCTGACAGGCCCTTGCAGTGCCAGGACTTGGCAGGGATAAGCAGCACCACTTCTGGGATTTTCCATCATCTTCTGGAAGAGCAAAACAGAAAGGGGAGGGTCTTTAGTGAACCAAGAGGATCGGGAAACAGATAATGAACACTTGGGTCAAAATAATTGACAGATCAGAAAAATAAATAGCTGCCTGTACTCCTGGCTGGGAGTTTATTTTTGCACTTCAGCATGAGAACTATGTCTACATGATTGCATTTTGCCCATGTTCTCTCTACAGAGCCAATCTACCTGTCACTAATTCCTCTATTTTCTTTCCAAGTTTCTCTCCAGACTACTATGACTGGAGCCATCAGAACAACAGCTTCATGGCGTACATTGGATCCCTCCAACAAGATCCAGCACTGGACACAGACAGGCCAAGCCCTATTTAACTTCAATCAACCACAGCATTCTAGGACATTCCAATATTAAAACCAGTGTTCCAAAAAACAAAGCAACTTTTCTTCACCTTTTGGTTTTTAGAAATTTTCCTATGCACACATAAATGAAGAACCTTGCCATGAGCTTTTCATAGTTCAAGGAGAAGTATAAGCTAATGATTTAAACTTTGAAGACTGTTTCAATTAATACCTTGTTCTAAGCCATGGGATTTTGGCTTTGAATAGTGTTGTTAGAAGGTATAATTTAATCATTTTTATGCTCATTTTAAAAGAGCAAATTTCATGAAGTGAAATGGCATAATTATTTTCTAAGTATTTTTATTTTTACACTGTGTATAAAGTTAGAAATACTTGATTATGATCAATATACTGTAAACATATAGATCTTTCAAATGCATGACAGTTGCAATTTTTACATGCACATAAAAGCCTGTAAAAAAAAATATCAACCCAATTAAATACTGTCTTTTCAAGTTATTGTTATGTTCTCAGAGCACAATTTTAGATATCACTGCTTACTCAGTGTGATGTGATAGTTGGAGACTACAAGTTATCTGTACCCTGTACTCTTCTAAGAAAGTAAGAAAATTGTATTTTCTCAGCAGCTTTAGGGTCAGTCTCAGAGTGGAGATGGGCATCTGTTCCAACTGGAGCATAGTGAACTGCAAAACAAGCTGAAAATTCATATGCTTGAAAAGTTAAAGTTGTGCAGTCATGTCCATCAACTAGATCTATGTTATATAGCAGAGTAAGTCAAATGCCTCACCAGGGAGAGGGATACATAGAACACTACAGACTTGTTTATTTATTAAGAACCTGGGAATAGCAGTGTGGGAATAGAACAAGAGACAGGGGTACATAAAGCAGAACCTCAAAAGTGCCTTTCCGCACAAGCAAGCCAGAAAGGCTGTGCTTCAGCCTTGTATCTTCAGGGATAAATGTAGTGAGTTATGGGGGAAAATTCTGGATAAATACCAATGACAGGATGTGACATTGCAGAGAACAAGCCTAAAAGTAATTATTACTAATCTAAGGCAAATATGAACCCTGACTCTGCTTCAGGTCTTTTTGTTCTGCCCGGTTCTCAGAAGAACTCTGCATCCCCAGCATCTCTTTCTCCTTACCTATGTGAAACAAATACTGTAACTCAATCCACATTTCCTCAGGAGAAAAACATACTACTTCTAGTAATCCTTACTTCTATAAAAGTATTCCGTTTTGAGGTGTGCTACAGCATCCCCAAATGGTGGACAGGTTTCATGTTTTCCTCACTCTCGACTTCAGGAAGTACAAGTAGATGAGAATTCTTGAGATCATTTCACAGAGAATATACAGGGTAAAAAAAAAAAGGGATGGGGAGTAGATTTGTTCAGATCTGCTTGAAAGCCAAAGGCAGAGCAGTGCCATGCTCCCCCAGCAAGCCTTCCACAGCATCTTTGGGTTTTGGGGTCTTTGTGGTAAAGCCAAAGCGTAAAGCCTTGCCTCCAGCAGAAGCAAAACTATTTGCCCACCCAAAGCTTACATTGCCTTCTTCACATATATTCATTGAAGAAAAAAAAGCCAATTAAATTATCAGTCAGATTAAAAGAAGTGCCACAGGGTTGGGAGAAGAACTGAAATTTTATTACACCCTTTGGAGTTCTACAATCATGTTTGTACAAAACTGCCTGAAGACCCAGTGCAAGAGAAGGCTGCAGGAATTTCATTTTATTCACAGTAGTTAGAGCTGCACAGCAAAAACTTCAGAGAATTCTGCATTTAGAACAAACTTCAGCCCTATGCCACAGTATGCACGCAAAAAAGTGGAATGGCAAGTGTTTGTAACCAACTATAGAAATTAATTAAATACTCTAAAGCACAGGAGATTTTAACAACAATGTGACAGGTAAAATCTTAAATTTAATTTATCGTCACCTGTGTAACAGGCACTTACTTAAGCTGGGGATAAAATATGTGTATCAAATTTTCAGTAAGATAATATGTTAAAAACACATACATGGAAGGGAAAAGAAAGATTCAGGGAAATAATTTCAAGATGAAGAGCCCCACTGGATGAACAATGAACAAACCAAAAAAAATTTACAAAACTGATTTCATAAGCTATTCTAAGAAAGGGACAGAATAGACTTCATTTCTAAATTAGTCTTCTTGCCTCTTAAAACAACTGGACTTAAGTAGGGGCTAAATTTGTCCATATTCATACAGAAACTTACTGTACAATGGATTCCTGATGTGCAGACACAGCACCGTGCAATGTGAACAGCAAGAAATATACAGGTTACCTTCATCTTCTGAATGAAATTTAAGTCAGAGGGAAAAATCTGCTTGTCATTTTAATCTTACATGACTATCACAGAAGTTATTTATGTAATAGCTGCCAAGTGTCATTGAAAGGTAAATGAAAAGCAAAAAATATATTTTCAAATGAAACACCAAAAATCACATCCACAAAAAGAAGGTTTAGCAGAAAATACTTTAATTTGCATTTTGTAGATTCAAACATAGCAAAGATTCAGAAGTGTTTAGATCTCAATAAGCAGTTCCAACATTGATTTTGATTTTAATAAATATTACATTTTAATAAGATAGCTGTATGGAGAAATTGTCAAGTGATGAATTGCTGATTGCTACTTTATAAACATGAGCATCAAGATTATTTACAACATATTACAGGTCATTTCCCAGAAAAGCACAAAGCAAGGTCAGATAAAGGCAACCCAACCATCAAACACAAGAAAATGTGGCACAGTGTACTTCATGCACATACAATGACAGCACAGATCATCAGCTGAAAACTAGAAAAACACTTATTATTCCAGCTTACACAACTCTCTATATTTCATTGTTTTAAATTTATATTCTGACCTACCTCCTCAGGCACTGAAGAACAAGTTATTCAGCAACAGTGCCCTACTTTTTACCTATGCAGTTTGCACCAAGGCTTTTTTCACCATTTCACACAAGTCTTCATGACTTGGGAACAATTAAACATTTTTGTCTTTGTCTTCTCACTACTTCTGGGATTACAATCATTATGTCATTTGTACAAGAAAATGTACTGTTGCTCTGAAATGAATGGCAGACAGTTTGGACAAGCTGATCTCCAACAGGGAGCTGGAATTTAAAATAGTTTACAGGTCATGGACAGTGTAACTAATCTTATTCTTTAGTATAAAAACAGCTGTAAATTTTTAAAATTTAATTTAACATACAAAGAATCAAGTCGTTCAACTCACACAGCAAAACTTCATAGGCAGCATAGTCACAGAATGTACATCAAATACAGTAAAAAAGATGGTGCAGGAAAATTGTTTCTACTAGATTTGTTACAGGAGAAATCTTATGTCCTATCTCTACAATGACAGTGAAGTGAAATGTCTTCCATATTTGATCACCGAGAGAGATGTACCTTCAGGTGCAACAGAACTTACACACAAAACTTTGCTGTTCAGTTGCATTCCTGTGTTCCCATGACACAAAGGAGAAGAAGAAAAGCTTCACATCTCTTAATGTACTTATCCAACAGTATTAACCTTGTGCCAGCAAGGGCAGCAAGGACCAGGTGTCCAGGATCTGCATGCCTGAATCTCTCACCTGTCCCATGAGCAAGTGCATGATTCTGCTTCAGTGTCTGTTGATTTTAGCCAGGCACAGGTGAAAAAAGAAAAAAAAAAAATCGCAAGTTGCATCCCCAGGAGGAGGCTGGAAGCAATTCACTTTCCCCACACAGCAAGGGGAAAAGGGAAGAAACATTTCTGAGACTTAGGTCCTTCCTGAGGCAGTGCAGTCATACAGTTTTGTTTTTTATTTTAACTAGAAAATCCTGCCTAAAGCTTTAGGCACTATAGTATATAACAATACAGATAAATCCCAGTTATACAGCACTCCTCACACAAGTGAGCCCACAGTTCTAGCCCTTGCAGGTCTATCCAAAAGGCAAAGAATTTACAGCCAATTAAAAATTACACTCTTTCAATACATACAATTACTCAGGTTTTGATCCTCAGTGTGTAACATCTACCAAACACAGCTGTTCACACCTGAGCTACTTACCGAGATTCCCACTTCAATTTAATAGAGAAAAATAAACTCTAAGGGTGCAAATACAGAGCTTGGAAGAGGCCAGATGAATCCACCTAGAAATCTCCTGCTCTTCTGCTTAACTAGAAGAAAAGAAAGCCTGTGATGACTTGCTCAGACACAGGTGCCCACAGGCCAGAGAGGCTACTAGGGAAAAACACAACATCCCCAAACTGGCATCAGCTTCCCCTAACACCAGGTCCAATTACCTGTAAGGTTAAACAGAAACTTTGCCTGGGATACCAGTACATTGCCAATTTGTACAATTATCATCAAAACTTCGCAAGGGTGATTTGGATTTTTTTTGTGTTGTTTTTTTAAATTATTATTTTATTTTTTGTTTCCCTTTCTATTTTTTTATATTTAATTTAGCATATCCCAGTTTGACACAAAGGGGTTAACTTTCTTAAGCAGCAGCATTTTTTAGAAAAGCCAAGAGTCAGCAGAATAGTCTATTTCATTTCCAGTCAAGTAGAAATTTGAGGCTAGTCTGGAAACAAAGGGCAGAAGTGTATTCCAGCCTTCAGAAAATTTCAGTGGTAAAGGAACACATTATGGAAGCCAATACAGTTACAATCAATTATATAAATAGGTCACTCCGTATCTAATAGGGTGAAAAAATGTTTTAAGAGCACTTTATTTTGTGAAGACTTGTTTTTAAAAACAAGAGATGTATCTACACTGCACCAGCACTTCCTACATTCGTAACACCTAACTTCATTTTTAAACATGCTGGTTTAAAAGAAATTATTACTTCATTTTAAACTTAAACCAATATTTGGTTGCTACCAATGGTAGTGCTGTTTCTGAATTCTGTTTTGACACTGGTAACTTATCACTGACATTTGTGGACAATGATACATGAGTAATTTCTTATTTTATGAAAGAAATGTTATTAACATACCCGTTTTTTAATGCTGAATATTCTTTTAAAGAATTTACAGTAAGGGTTTGCATAGATAGAGTATGTAGTGTTAAATGTCAGTATGATTATGAATTTTAAAAAGCATCTTTTTTTTAAAAGTGACTACAAAAGCAAGTTATTTTTACACTGACCTTTTTAACATAGCACTCAAACATAACTCATAAAGAGCAAATACATTTCCATGGCTCAAAAACCCATGTGTGTTATTTGAAGACACTAAAACCACAACTTTTGGAAACTGAATTTGTGATTACAATTAGAAAACAACATGGAGTAAACAGAGATTTGATTGACAGAGGTTTTTCAGCTAGCAGCACTCCACTAACCATCTCCCTGTCCTGACCCCCACCTCCAAGTAAATGCAGGTAAGGGCTGCAGCAAGGGGCTGAAGGAAAGTCACTTTCAACTCTGCTGCATTAGAGACAAGGTAGTAATTAAAAAAAAAAAAAAAAAGTGCTGAAAAGCACAAGACAAGAGTAAAAAAATGTTGGTATCATCATGATGCAAAGAAGCCCAGCATGAAAAATTTTTCTGCTCAGTAAATTTGCTATTTTTAAGTAAGTTTCATTATTACTGTAAGAAGCTAAAACTCAGCCACAGCCTTATTTCCTTTTCGTAGTTTTTCTGGTTTTGTTACTTGTTTCTTTTTTTGTTTGGACATTTCCCCCCCCTTTCCTTTTGACAGTCAGAACTAACATACCAAATCCTCAGAATACACTGAAGCTCAGTAAATGGGGAGACATAAGAAGTGACTCCCCTCTTTCCAGACAGGCCAAGTCAGGGTGGAGGTACATATGTTTTCATATAAAACAGCTGTCTCCAAAAGACAAGGAAATAAGAAAATGTATGAAGTTTCAGTACAACAGAACTGTGAGCAGAAAAATTAAAAAATAAACAGATCAGCATAATTTACACATTTAAAAATGATATATTTCATTCATAAATATATCTTCTAATTAATAACCATTCCTAGTTTAAACATAAATATTCAAGTTGGGATTTGATTTTAATTTTTATCAGTTCATGTGAGTCCTGTAAGGATCAGTTCCTTCTGCTCAATGCAGTCCTGTAAATGATGTCCACTAACAGGCTGTGCAAAGACCTTCATTACCTAGTTTGTTGTAATAAAACTTTAAAATTTTGCAACTCTTTTATACTCGTGGAAAGCCTGTAAAACAAAAACCATCAAAGTGTTATCGAGTCAGCAAAAGAGAGGTACAAATTATCACATTCATTTTCCTTTAAGTTTTTCTTCTCAAACACAGTCCTGTTCCAAATGTTAACACACTTAAGATACACTTTTTCTCAAAAGGTCTACTATCTGACTCTCCATTTTACATTTATACAATATATGACAGGGATTGAAGCTTATATAAATGTTTAATTGTCCCAGCTTCATTAAACATCTAAAAATCCCTAACCACAGGTTGTAAAGTTTATTACATTCTTTTATCAGATTGTTTAAATAGATTGTTTAAACAGGAACAGATTGTTACATTCAAGATCTGAAGAACTAACATGATGAGCAAAGCATGCTCTATGTAGACTACTTTTAAAGCTGTTAAAATGTTTCATCATTTGAAGGGGATAAATTTTTTAAAAAATAATGAAATTTAAGCAACTTAAATTTTATCTTGTAGAAGGTAGATTTATGAGACTAGAGACAGAGGGAATGAATTACATCCAAACACAGAATGAAGACTAAGGGCTAACAATCCACATACTCAGTTTGAAGGCATTAAGTTTATCCATATCACTGACAGTAATTCACCCTTTAAAGACCAACATGTACAATACCATCTTTCTACAGAAACTGAGTAGTGATACTGAAGTTTTATATTTTTCTACTCTTAAAATTATAATATTTTACCTTCCAAAGGCATTTACAAGAGCGACTATTTCTTGCCGTGTGAGCTGAAAACCTTTTGATGGGCTGTTCTCAGGAAGGCTCTGTATTTCTTTCTCAGAAAACAAGATCTTCAGAGCAGTTCCTAAGCCTTGAGTCTATAAAATAAGTCCAATGTTTTAACATCAGTAAGATCATTCCTTCAAATACTCATAAAACCATTAAAAAAAAAAAGGATAAAACCACATTTATCTAGGCAAACTTTAGTACCATTCTTACATACTGACCCTCAACCCAAATCACTGTACAAAAACTGGGGCACTAATGCAAATGCACAACATCAATTTTGTACCAGGTTCAGTCACTTATTTAAGAACATTTGTTTATTCAAGTATACTTGCTCTTCATCCTCGTCTTTTGAATAACTTCCCATCTCTTTTCTTCTTGGTCATGCATAAGACAATATGCCCATTACAACATTTCCAGCTCCCTCCTGCCCCTTACCTTACAGATGCGCCACTCCCTGCAGGAGCACATCTCCCCTTTTCCTCTCCCCTCCCCCTGTGAAGTCAAACTAAGGTTTTTTTTATGAGGTATCACAAAACATGTGCTTTTTTCACCTTCAATCCTAGTGGCAAGCAATGCAGTTTCAATTTCAACCCCTCTTTTCTATGCAGGAATAGAACAGAAGTAGCTTTTCTTATTTTCACTTTTAATTGGGCTACGTAAGCAACTGGATTTTGACAAAAAGCATTTGAAGCTGGCTGTAAAGAGAACTCTGCAGGTGAGGAAATCTGGCATTTTTTAGTTCTTAGTGAGGAGGAAAACTAACAAGAAATTGGAAGCATTGACTAGAACTCTAGAAATTCAGCAGAGACAACCAAATTTTTGATACTACAATCTCTTCAAAAATGGCACTCTGGTAAGTCTAATGTGATGTAGTGGTACAGTACAGCAGGCACTCCAAAATAACTTTTCTCAGTCTGGACTTCACATAATTCCTGAGGTTTAACATACTGTTGTCAGTAAAATAAAAATAGTATGTGCCAAGAAAATGAAACAGGTTTTCAACTTTCAGCTTTACTGCGCACCCCTGCATTCACTTGCTACCCCCTCTGCATAAAACGTGAAAATCTGAATTACTTATTTTTCTTACACCTCAATTTGGAGGGTTAAATATCACTGGATTCCCTAAGTAAGTACTGTATTTAAAGGAAGGTTTCCCATAAGTGATTCTACAAGGCTCATCTGATCCCTGAACACAGGTAAGATATTGACTGTTAGTAGTATCTCAGCATGAAGCATCTGCTTTAAAAGTATCTCTTTTAGAACAAACTCTACCTTTCAGTAAACTAAACAGCTGTTGACTAAATGTAATGTACATTTGGAAAAAAGAATTTAAATGTTTAATGGTAAACTAAACATACACCTATTTTTAATATATACGTAAGGATACCAAGGACCAACCATGTGCAGAAAACCTGAATGCTAATGCCAAAATGAAATAGATCCTTATCTTGGGGTCTGCCCCTGCCAGAACACACACACCTACACAAAATAAACTGTACCTGCAGCTTGCCCCACAGCCTGCATTTGTCACATCCAACACAGTCCATTATGCGGGAGATGTTCTTGAAATGCAACCTGAATTCCTCCTATCAGTCAAAAACAAAATAAAAAAGCTTAGGCCAATGTACATCTTAGCTTTACAAAAACAGAATGTTAATGAACCCAGTACTATGAGACATCTAGTATCATTAGAATATCAATTCTCTTACCAAAACTGAACAAAACCATTCCTTTATGTAGTCATGCCATAAGAGATCCATGGAAACCCAGAATCTGTTTGCCAAGCCACTTCTAACAGGTAATTCTTAAAAAAAAAAAAAACCAACCCAAAAACACAGAATATGCAGGGTAGTGCTTGGATTCTATACCAGCTTCCTCCAAATTTTCTGTGCTGTAAGTACTGTATCTGTGTCCCTGCCCATTTTTTCTTCCATTATTCAAATCCCTTTTGAATCAACCACCTTTTTGACAAACAGGTTACAATTCAGAAAAGATATTTCCTGTTCAAAACCACAGGTAGATTGTTGCTGTGCAACTTCAGACAGAGGGGGAGCAAGCACTGTGCAGAACTAATTAAGCTGATCTCGATTTTTTAAGGTCCCAAAAACACTAGTTGGGCTGATAAAACACTGCTCCTTTTCTAACAGTATTTTCTGTAATGCTGATGGCATTCCAAACCACTGCTGAAGTAAGTGTTATAAGTGTGAATAAATATTAAAACAGACCTTCATTACTGAGCACCACTCCCAACTGTGGAATTGCAATTTACACCAGTGGCAAGTTAACACTGGAAGTTGATGAGTAGGTACAGCATTGCCATTAGCTTCCCATGTCTAGGAACTATGTTTTCTAATGTTAAGTATTATATTATGAGACTATACTGTATATTGTATTAATAAGTCATTGTTTTGTAAAGCAAACATGACTGGGTGGGTTCTTTTTATCCAGATAATTATGTGAAACAGACACTCAAAAATAAGCACCACTGTGTTTACTGGTAATACTCATTTGCTCCACCACAGTCCTGATGCCAGACTCAAGTCACAAAGCCAGAGATTTCAGTCTGCTTGGATCAGGACAGCACCTTACCATACAGTTGATTAAAAGGCCTCAGATACAATTCCAGAACAGTCAGGGATAAAACCTTACTCTCAGCAGTATGTGGTAGGCAGAAGGGCTTTTCATAATAACACAGCCTAATTTCAAAATGGGTATTTTGGATGTCATTCAGAAAGCTTGCTTTACCTTTAGTGACTTGGCTCCTTTTTTGTCTCCAGCAAACATGGACTTTTCATCAAAGTGCATATGGAAAGACCTAAAAAAGACAAAATGCATTCAAAACAAATGCTGGCATAAAGTAGTGTTCAATTAAGCTCGGTGAGTAGCTGATGCCATCAGAGTAAAATATTTTTCCGAGTTCCTAGTCTTTGCAGATAAGGCCTTAAAAAATTACTCAGTAGTATTGGTTTTACTATTCTATTCTATTGCTGCAACTTGAAATCTATTATTCAGACTTTTGTTCAAATTAATACTGAAATTGGCTTAATGTTTGCCTTCCAACCGATCATTGCCTGACTACATCTCCATTACCTAGCATTACCATTAACAGGGGCAGAAGTGAAACCATACAACATGTTATCAACCACAAAAACTAGCAAAAAGGAGAGCAAAGAAGCTGAATTTAAGAACATTATCGAATAAATGGAAGAAAGAAGGGATGGCCAAACCACCAGAGATTAAGTCTGTGATAAAAGCTGGATTACTCAGTGGACCATTACAAGACTGTATGTACTACTTTACTTTTCAAAACAAATCACGTGCATCTTATATTGAAGAATCAGAAAAAACAACACACAGGGTGGAGCCCAGAGTATTGAGTTGGTTTTTTTGAGTGCTTTTTGTTTGTTGGTTTGTTTTTAAAGATTGCTATATTCAAACCTCAAAACTATTAATCTCTCCTATCAAATGTACAAATTTCCCTTGATCTCTCCCATTACTTAAATTTCATTTCTTCATTCCACTCTCCTTCTTGTCCTATCCTATCAAGGAGTCACCTATTCTCACTTCCAAATATAACTGAAAATGTCAAACTACTGATAAAAAGCCTGCTATGCCTTACTTGGTATCCCTGAAGATATCCAGTAGGAGAGCTTTAGACTCGGCATCCTCGTGGCCATTGCCGGTGTAAAGGTCGACCACTGCCCGCTCGAAGTACGGAGCAACCTTGGACAAGGCCCGCAGCTCTATCAGATACAGGAAATACAAGTTCTTCAGCCTCCTGGGTCCTTCTCCTTTCGTTTCAGCAGGGTCAAAGCGGCGAGTGAACTCTTTCACATTCGGTCCCCAGCGCGGCTTCCCCCACGTTTCTACATGGAGAAAAAAGAAAGGGGCAGGGGTAGAGTAAGAGAGACATTTAGAACATAAAAGCAACTAAGCATACCCCAACAATTTTCAGAAAAACCAAAATACATAGTACAGATATTGCAAGATTCCATTCAGCAATTTTACCTAGACATACCTTCAAGAAGATAATTTGCACACAGATGTAAGTTGATGCTAGCGTGGAGTCCAGAAATGAGTTTATAAAACACTCTTTTCTCAAGGCACAGACCTGTTCAGGGGAAATGACAAACAGATCTCAAACCAAATACTGGAAATAATTTATTAAAATGAATATATTCTGACATTTTAGCGATGCAAGTCTGCATTGCTGACTTTCAAGAATTACAGTTACATCACTTGAGTATTGTTAATAAGCCCTTATAGCCATAATAGGAAAAGTTTAAATCCTATTTTTCACATAAAGCAATACTAAGAATGACATTTGACATTTCTTGCTTGCTATTTTAGTATTCTAGTAAACACAATCAAATAAGCATCTGTTCAATTGGCACAGATAAATTGCTACACAAAAATAAGATGCCAATACTCTTCGAGCAATAAATTTGAAATAATCTTGAATTTTGATGGTCTGGAAATCAGATATATACTGTGACCCATCTTAATTACAATTAGAGCTACCACTGAATTAGAGGAGTGGCCCTAAAGAAAAACACCAGAAAACATTACAGCACAGAAAAAGAGCAAAAATACCTCTTCATAGCTGTACTGTAAATTCACTGAAAATTTAAATGCACAGGACAAAACCTTGGAAAATATGACTTGATGAATACAGATGTCTACAGCACAAATGGAAATACAAGTGGCATTGCGATATCAGACTATAATTTATATTTAAATTACAGAAATTACTTATAATTCCAATTAGAACCAAAGTTAGAGATTACACTTGAAATTTAAGAGTTTGTTCCTCTCAAAAATATGTTTGGACAACTTCCTGCCACTCCAGTCACCAAAAATGGCAGCAGGAAGAGCAGATGTGAAGCCTACCTGTGAGCCTGACACATGTCCTCACTTACAGACATTACATTTTTGAAGGCATGTAAATTTATATGTTTTCCTACAACACCATAAGAAACCATACAAGTAAAGGCTTAGGAAAGGCAGAATGAACTAACTTTGAATCAAGTACTTTTGACTCACTTAATTTTCTGCACACCTCCAAAACGGGATTTTGATTGCTACTACTGCAATAATAACTCAACATGAATTCAGTTATTCAACACGAATTCATTTATTCAACACAAATTTATTCATTTCAACATGAATAAAAAGAAAATGGTTTTGCCTTCTGAACACACATACTTAAATTACAAACTGGAAACTGAGCCACTGAAATCTTTAATGTCCTTTAAAGCTGTTTCCAAACAATAATGCTTACCAATATTGCTACTAATAGTGTCTCTGCTTAAATGCCTAAAATAACCAGAAAATTCAAAGTAACTGGCAGTGAACTCCTTTATTAAACACTTGAATGTTTAAGGAGTATGCTAAGTAAATGAGAAGATTTCTAAAGACCCTCAAAGTAAGAAGTACACAGACAACACTCAGAAGCTCTGTGCAATTTACTAAAAATCCTACACTATGAAAAATATTTGAAGAGATGAAAAAAGTGCTACAAGTGTTCCTTCTAGTGAATATAACACTAGATGATTATTAAATCATCCAAGAGCCTTTACCTTCTAGCCATGTGTAGAAAGATTCTCCTGTAAATATAAAGTACATAGTTAAATGAAGTGTTCATTTTCAACATGACAGTATCTTAATATTACTATGCATACAACATCAGCTGCCATCTAGACATGAAGTTAAATAATTTAGCTATTAAAATGAGAATAGGCACTGAAGCAGCTAACTTGGAGGTTGGTTTAAATCTGTTGGGGACAGAATAGGAGAAATACAAGAATGAGCATGGCTAAGCTACTGCTCAGGGCATTCAGCAGCGTATGGAAGCACAAGTCTGATGATCTGCACAACTGGTGGAAGACACGATGGCAGAGTGCAGTTCTGACAGCCTTCAACTTCACCTGCCTGAAGCTTTCCTTTAGACTTAGACCTTTTGCCCAAAAGCTTTCAGTTGACTGAAAAATCTTAAAGTCTCAGGCAGATTAAATACTTTCTCCCCACTCTCTCCCAGTCTTCCTAAAATCAAGGGCATTCAAGAAAATACACAAAAACTTGTCCCTCTTCTTTCAAGGGATCTGACATCAGTATCAATGGTGTTCTGGAAAAGCTAGTAACATTATTACAACACATTATTCTGTTACAAGAGTAAGAACCAAGAAGAGAATTGTGTTTTGTTCTTATCCACTCCTTCTCTTTACTCCAAATGAAAGTATGAGTCCATTTAAAACATTTTCTGATCAATAATCTGCATAAAAATCTAACTTTCCTGCTCTCTAATTCAGTAACAGAAACATAACTTTCTTGCTCTCTAATTCAATAATAGTAAAGTAAATAAAACCAAAACTCTCTAACGCTGACTTCATTTCTGCAGGTCAAGGAAAATAAGATGACTTACCATCATCTCCTCCTTAGAGGGGGGAAAAAAGAAAAGAAATGCATAAGCATTAAAAAGATCATTTCCACAACAAAGGGGTAATGAAACAGACTTTACTACAAACACTCAAAAAGTGCAAGAAGCCTTATTTAATTTAAAAACCAGGCTACTTTCCTCCCCTCCGTTCTTGTTCCTTAAGACTATACGAGACTTAACACATTGTAATAATGGAAGTTACTAAGAAATTGAAGCCTTATTAGCAGCTGGCTCACATAGACTTGAAAGCTGTACCTTAGCTTCAGAAAGATGGTTAGGAAATCATAGTCTTTAGTCTGCATTGTTCAACAATCAGTCCAGTGTTCCTTCCTGAAATTTTGATCCTATCAATGCATTAAACCATTCTTACAGTTCTTTTTATTTGTGTGTATCAGCAATATATCAGCTTTCAGTAATTATAACTATTGATATATCTGGATTTTCTAGTGGATGGTGATTTTTTCAACTGGATCTATAAGCTAAGAGTTAGTTTTTAAGGGAAATGAAACCCACTGACAGGGGAAAGCTGATTCATTTGAAATACCAGGTTATAGTTTACAACTTAAATTTGAAAACAAATCCCAAGTTATTAGAATACTTTTTTAACAACACTTTTGCACATAACTGACTCTCCTAACCCTAAGTGTCCAGTCCTTCAAATAATGCAATCATTTGTACACCTGCAATACATTGCACACTATGGATGAAAAATGTACAACTACATTACACTAGGATAAGTATGAACTGCAGTGACTAAATTAAATGCTTTTTGAAAAACAGAAACAAGAATACAAGAGTGCATTCAAATTGGAAAACTAGTGTGACACTTAATAAACAGTTTGAGACGTACAATTTAGTTTTCATATCAACTTACCTGACTTTAATAAGCCCATTAATAGGGATAAGATCAGGCATGTATGTAATGAAGTACCACAAGCCTTAGTCTAAATATAAAAATGTACAGCTACTTCTACACTACAGAGGAAATTAAAAAAGCAGAAAGCACACCTACAGACTGAAGATTGCTATCTGTATCACTTGTACTGCAACAGTCACTATGTTAAAAAAAGTGCATTGGAAAATAAAACAGGCAAAACCCACCCCTACTAGGCGCCAGTGGATTTAAAGGACGATAGACAGATCGAGGCCTAAAAAATAAGTTAGAAAACACAAAGATCAGTTTTGAGCTAAACTGAGGTACAAGTGTAAGAAATAGGCCTCCTCCCCCTCCCAATTACTTGAAGCAGTTTTCTTCATAAATGCTGTTCCATACTCTCCAGGCAGAAGGTCCCTTGTACCCAGTGTAACGTTCTGGATTCAGCAGCAAATCCACATACTGTGCATCTGGAGATCTCTCATCTAAACAGGAAAAATTTTGTTACATATGCTAACTGATCAATTGAAAAAGATTTAACTTAACCAGTCACACAAAACTAAATATAAACAAGAGGTCTCATATAATACTATTTTGTTTTCCAGTTGGATTTTAAGTGCCATGTATGTAAAAATGCAGCAACATACATGCTAAATAGAAAGCTTAAAAGTATATTATCTATTCCAAACTCTCCTGAGTGTCTCTAATTTCTATATTGTCCTATGATTATCTGTTTGGCTTCTTTAAGTCTAGCATAAACAGTTGACATGCACTGTATCCCCTGACTCTAGGCTAAGACATAAACCGCCTTTTGTTTTAAATCGTTTCCAAATTTAGGGTTTGTCTGTCAGAATTTGGTTGAGGGGGTTGCTTCTCTGAAATGAGTATACTGCATACAGTAGGTTCTTAATAAAGACAAGATCAAAGTAGTACATCTTGTAGCTAGTACATACTGTAAATTTATTAGCTAAATCCATTTTTCCTCCAAATATCCTTGTATACTGACAGAAAAGTCTGAGTCACACTGCTTAACTGAACACAACTTTCAGCACATTGCAGAACAAATCTCTTGGTTACAACAAGAAGCATGTTACTTAAGCAGCCTTTCAACAAGCTGTACCCTTATCTTGGAAGTTCACCACAAATTTTAGGTAACTTATCCAAAGAAAATTGTGAAACAGGAAGACTCGCTCTGCTTAAAAACACTGTAGAAACAGAAATAATTTCAAGCTACAACCAGAAAAGGTTGTAGGAGGAATTCACCCCTCCTTGAAATTCTAGGTCAAGACTAACTCATGGTTAAACAAACTCCACATACAATACAAGCCAAAAGTCCAGAGACTTATTCATAGGAAGAGGCCAAGATGTGCCAAATAATACTTCCTCGGATATCAAAAAACCCCACAGAAACAGAGAGTGAAACTGCTCTAAAAAAGAAGAGATGATTCTGCATGAGCAGTTTAGCATTGCTTCAGCAGCAGCAGTAAAAAAGAAGAAAGGAGACTGATAAAAGACACACAATGAATGCCAGATGAAACTCAAATTATAGCTTTATTTGACAGTGTGGTTAACCTAAGCAATTCCTACACCCCTTGATCACTTTGGGGTCCATTTTTCTTCTTGTTATCCATGTACAATAGAGTCTATGTGCACTGTGGAGTCATGCAACAAAGACAGAAAGCTGACCCAGGTTATTGATTTTTTTTCATCTAGATCAATTCCCTTATCTAGTTTATGATTAAGCCCAACAGGAAGAAAAGAGAGCAAGGGTTTCTACTTCCTCCCCATGACTCCCAGTAGTTATTCTCTCTCACTCTTTCTGCTCCAGATCACAAACTCACCCCACAAGCTGGTTCATCACAACAGTGTAGGAGGTGGCAGGGAGATGGCAACTTACTTTGCCGCTATTTAGGTAAGCCTAGTCAGCTTACCATGCAGAAGGATGCACAACAGAGCCAGTACAAAAAAAATCCACACTAGAAGCACACAGCTGGGGACATCCTCCCTGAGCAGGGCATGATATAAGGCGAGATGGAGTTAGAACCAGAAACTACTTAAGTTAGTATTACTTCTAAAAGAAATGCTCCTCAACTATACTTTTCACAGCTCAGTATTACTAAGAAATGTATGTAGACAACTTGAAGATAGTAGAGACAGCAGCAGATAATTCCATATAACAGTTCAAATCTACAGTCATGCTTGTCAGCTGTTACAGAAACAGCTCATATAGAAAGCATTCAGATCACACACAGCAGAAGTGCTGAAAGAGAACTGCAGCTGCTACTTTCTCAGGTGACACCAAACATAAGCCTAAAGGCAGATGAAAACATCTAGCATTATGCCCTAAATATACCTAGCATAGAAAACTTTCTAAGGTATTTATTATAAAGGACTTCAATTCTGAAATTGGCAATTCTCACACTTATCTGAAAAACATTCCTTTGAGCTTTGAATGTTACAAGCAAATAAAAAGACTCACATATGTGGAATAAAGGAAAGACCCAATCTAGTATCCTAATATTTTAACAATAAGAAAGTCCTTACAAATAAGGGTGCAGAAATGACTTGAAAACAGCAAAGCTGGAAGAGAAATAAACTCAGTCCAAGCACAGTAAAATAGCAACAAAACAATAATAATGTTTCTTAGTAGTAAGAAACAACCAGCTGCAAACCATTTGTCTCATATTTGTGTTAGAAGCAGGTTTTTTTAAGAGGTTTTTTTAAAAAAGTGTTAGCCCCCTCCCATTTACCATCTTTTTTATTTACATAAATATCTCTGTTCAATATACTAAAAGGAAATAACAGTGAATGTGCACTGTGCAGGCTACCAAACACTCCTTGTAAAACTGTGAAAATTTGCACTGTGTACAATATGAACTGTCACATTTCTGTCACTTGGGACAATATTAAAACTTCTTAACAATGGTTATTTGTACAGAAACCATGATCTTTTGCATTTTTATGAGACAGCAGATGAAACAAACACTTTGAAAAAGCTTAAACATTTTACCATCAAGTTCACAAAAATGGTCCTGTGAATCATCATATCTTGCCCAGTCAATGAAAGCCTCCTTACTTTGGTTACTGAGGGGGAAAAAAAAATTATTTTAAACTTTTAAATAAACAATGTCAATAAGAGCTTCTGAAAGAAATACAATTCACATATAGCTTGGAAGTGGATTCTGAGTCAGTATGTATGAAATTTCAGAATGCATGGAGCTACTCCTTGTTAATTGCACCGAGATTCAAGCAGGTATCAACTGCAATACTTTCAAAAGTCAACTTAATGTTGAGACAAAGATTTCACCATTATTTGAACAAACTGCAGTGGCTTCTCTTCCTTCAGTAAGAGCCTGGTAAAATATGTTCATAGAATACATTTTTAACACATTTCAAAGTACTACTTTAGCAACTGTCACTTTGAGGGTGGGGGAGGAAGGAATCACCCTGCTTTCATAACCTGAACTTTCAAAGAAAGCTACAACTGTTAGTGCCTTACTTTTTACTGGCAGACTAGATGTCTAAATCCCTCTTCAAAGCTGAAGTACTCTATGAATATGATTTGTCTTAGCCATTTTAATAATGGTATTCCACTCACTCTAGCATTTTCAAAGGTGCACTGTACTAGAAAGACAAGTAGTTTGAAGTTCTCACACTATAAAACACAAACAGTGCCAAACCTTTCTTCTCTGACTGCGCAGCACAGAACTACTGATGCCACAGTACTGACAGCAAAATGTAAGCAAAGTTACAATTGGGAACTCTGCTCCAGGGTGCAGGGAAGTGCCTTGGAATAACAAAAACAACCGATTCCATTTGACCAAATTAGCACCAGCTCAACTCTACAAACAGGCAATTCTACAAGACACATTTCTAACCTTCTGCCACATCACAATGAAAGACACCATACTTGGCATTAGGTAAGGAAATTCTCTGGTAATTACCAACAACAGACAAGACTTGATAACCAGAAGAAATATAACTTATAAAGGAAAACAACACAAACCCAAGAGGATAATGAACAGCTGCTAAGTAGAGAACACGGAGGCTTTCCTGCAAAGCACAAACTCATCCTCCACTTGCAGGGTCCATTACCTGCCCTCTCCCAACCTTAATCATCCTGTTCTCATAAAGGCATTTGCTCTAGCTCTCCATTTACTCTCTCACATTCTTTTGCCTTACAGAAATGAAACAGAATAGTTTCTTACTTCCCCTAAAACACCACATACAAGGCAGAAACAGTTATTTTTGCATGGCACAAGAAATAGTTTCAACATCTTTACCAGGCAGAACTGCTGAAATCTGTGGGCAAAGACACCATGTCTCTCCATTAACAGTGAGGAATTGATTTTTCTATTTCTATCATTCAGAAGTGGGGAATCCAGTAGAGTGCTGTGCTTCCTAGATGCTGTTCCACAGACGTTTTTACCCAGGGGCAACACTACCCTGTAGAATTCCTCCTTCCGAACCTTGACAGTGCCATGCAATAAGCAAGATCAGAGAACTGATCCAAGCTAAAAATAACTTTGCCAACAACAAAAGTAACTCATCTCCCTGGTTAAGTGAATGATCACAAATAAGCACATTAGTGCAAAGGTGGGACAAAGCAAGACCAAACCCCTTAATCCAGCACAGTTGTTGAGAACAAAGAATAGAGAAAAGGTGGTTCTATTTGCAAGTTTCTTCTGACTCTTGATGCTGTAAGATACCTCTATTAAGGAGTATCAAAGCATACTTTGAACAACAAAAAAAAAAGGTCTATTTATCATTTAATACCTTTGCCTTCAGAGGTTCTTGTATCATTTCCCATTTACTTTTTAATGGGTTATGGGAAGAATGAAGAACAAAAACCAGCACATCAGACAGAGAAAATAAAATGTTCCTTTCTTTCTATTTTTGTACTGTTGATGTAAATCACAGCATACCTTAAGGTACTGTTAACTGCTCCCAGCTTGTTAGCTTGCTCACAGTCTTCCAATTCTTTGGAATTATTTGCTGCTTTTGAATACTGTAAAAAAGAAGTCATATTTAATATGCAAATGAATTACTGAAATTCTCAAGAACAGGTGTTGTGAAAGGGATTTCTAAGTTTAGCAGTGAGTTCCCTAGTATTAGGGGAAATCTTATTGTAGAAGCAGTACATGGTTCTGGAACATTTCTTCATTTTTTTTTTTACTTAAGTTCATCAGGCTGATTTCACTCTGTGAATTTAACTGCTACAATGAATTCAGCTAAAGATGTCAAAACTTTGTTTTGCCTTTTGTTTAAATTGAGTTCTTTTGTTATGAAACACCCTACATGGAGTGTTTCAGATACTTATTTACAGTCTCATAAAAGGACCTTGAAAGATGAACAGCATCATACCTACAAAAACACCTTTTTTTCCAAGTATAATCATACCCCAAGTTTCATTTTATTTCAGTAGGTATATTTATTAGTTTTGGCCATTTCCCCCTCATGTTTGCTTTAATCCAATTCATCGGCTCACCTTCAGATGAGCACAGATGTGGAAGAAAAGCTTTTTCAGCTGAACTCAAATTTTGCTTATTTGAAAGACAGAATTGAAATATATCAACTGAACTTTGATTCTGATGTATTTTTTAAAAAGTAATCCACTAAAATACTTACTTCTGGAACACTTTTAAGGAAAACATTTGAAGAATTAAAGTTTAAATTCCACTATTCTATAATAATATGGTTATGTAAGCAGGGAATTTAAGTCTGTCAGCTTAAAGCTCAAAAAGTCCTTCTAAGTTTTGGAACATAAAAAGTAATAACAGAGCTGTCTTAAAAGATAAGCTCAATTTCCTCCTTTTGGGGGTTTTTGGATTGGTTGCGCGGGAGGGTATGTGTATTTTTTCCAGACTAAATCTTAGGTCAATTAATAAAACTATAAGAAAGGATAAATTTTAAAAGAAAGAGTAATTCATTTCTGAGGACAGCTTTGTGGTCAAAATGCCAGAGGCAAAGTACCACCACAATATGTGTTACTCAAAAAAAGAAAGTATTTAATTAAAACTGTTCAGATGAGTAGGCAAAATTATTTGCTTTATAAAAATGCACTTGCCTGAACCAACACAAGGAAAAACAGCAGAAGATCTAAGACGTGAAGGATATTAGAAAAACCAAATAATTTAAATCTTGTTAGGGACCTTGCCCATAAATATTTACTCTACAAAGAATTTCTCACTCAATTTTCTTGCATTTGACAGGTGTGGGACCTCATTCTTTAGCTGTATGCATTGTATGGATGTTAAATGGAAAAATGGAAACAAGGAATGGCGTTAACAGAATGAAACAGATACTGCTTATGAAATAACATACTGAGATGCTGAAGTAAACGTTCTGCATGTCTAGAGCTGCAAACCAATCCCTACCCTGAAGTGAAAAAAGGTTACTGCCAAGATTAGAATCCTAAATTTAGAGTTTCTTACAAGATGAACATTCAGGTCTCAAAACAAAAGGTTTCCAGCCCTTCCTATTCTCCAGTGTTTAATAGCAACAGTTATTGGATCACTGCTCTGTGACCCCTGACAAGATCAGGACAAAATATCTGTTCTTGCCAACCAGGATCTCCTAAAGCCAGTTACTAGGGGGAAAAAAAAAAAAAAACACCACCAAAAAACCAACACCAGAGGAGAAGGGCAGGAAGCAAATTACAAAGTAGAATGTTGTAACCTAGAGTTACTGTATCTTGTCCCTTGCTTCAAAGATTAATACAGCTTTAATGTCTAGCCACAAAATATGCATTCACCACTCAAATGCAATAGAACTACAGAAAAGTAAATTACTGTGTGCCTCTACAGCACTATTTCAAAAGTCATATGGTGGTGTCAAGAATTAAAAAGACATCCTGTATTGCTAACTGCACTCCTATGGGGAAGCTGTACAAGTCTAACCTTGGTCTTTGCAGCTAGATGAGTGTTCAAAAGAACTGTTTTCTTCATTGTTCAGCAAACAAACAAAAATTCCCCACAAAAACTTAAAAAAAGTTTACAAGCTTACAAGTTTACAAGCTCCTCTACATTAGGAGAGAAAGGCAATGGGCAAGTGGACAGAAGCCACAGAAAACCTCTCCACAGGATTCTATTATGAGTGTATCTATTCAAGAGATTATAACTCTCATTATTGAAAAGATGCTTTGGTTATTTTCAGCTTTCCAAGACCAACACTATCAGGATGAAAGAGAGAAACTGGACATGTATGTCCTCAGGGAACAAAATACCCCCTTTTTTTAACCCAGTACTTTACAGGTAAGTCATAAGGTGCAAGAGTACCCCAAATGGGAAATTAGCACAGTACTTGCACAGTCCTTGAAACAAAACATTCGTACTAAAATCAGTTTGATATTTCCTTAAAAGAGATTGTCAATTTTTAATTTGCTCTATGAAAGATCATTTAACTGAACCGTAAGAAGTAAGAAAATGGTGTACATAAGATTTATGTCTGTTCTGATGGCAGTTTTCACTCAGAAATATTTGCTTCTCTAACAGACAAGCAGCACCTCTTAGTGTCTTCTACTGCAGATTAAAGGTACAGAATTGCCTTCCTGTAGCTGGTTTCAACAACCTGCAAGGCAACTCAAAGGAAATTACTGTAGCGAACATACAACAAATGACCGCTTCCCAAAGAGTCTATCCCACTTTATTGTGGTGAAAGCAAAACACATCTGTTTTTTTCACTTCCTAAATCCAATTTGATATGCTCATGTGAAGTATCTAAAGAACAGCATACTGTTTGGTTACTATTTAACAACTTATTTATGGCTCTCAAGACGAATCAATCAGGAAACTCAAATGCCTGCTACAAGAATCCTTTTTGAAACAGTCCTTGAAGTCTTACAGTCTCTCTCTTTAGGAGGCATTACGGTATCCCAGGAGTCATCTTCTCTACAATTGAGCTTGGAAGATAAAAGAGTCTATGAAAAAGAGAACTGGCAACAGCTTATTCAGCTAAAACACAAGATTTGCTGCCCAGAGATAGTGTCAGCTTTTCAGAAAAACTAGTGCTGCTTGTGCTGGAATGGTGAAGGACTGACATTTAGGTCATGTCAGTGAGAAAGACTTCTCTGAATACACAGACCTTTAAATGAAGAGGCAGTCTTTACTTCAGAGTGAGTTAAGTATGTATAAAAGAAACAAGACTTCCTCTTGAGCTAAAGTTTGGACAGACTTGCCTGCTCTGTTCCAGACAGCAGCACACAAGTCATCAATTCATAATGAAGTATTATTTATCTCAGCTATCTCTGATAACATTTCTTGGCATGAGATCTAAACCTAATGCCAAGAGTCCTTTATGATATGGTGAACCAGCTCGGTCTGCCCAGTGAGGTAGAAAGCACTGGGGAGGATGGGGATACAATAGTTAATCAAGAGGTAAGTGCCCACAACACAGTCAAGGCACTCAATGGGAAGATCTCTCATTTGGCCACCACTATCCTATCAACTGCTAAAATCCTCATTCTTGGGCACTGTGTTTGGCATGTGTGGGTAGTCTTTCTGTTTGGATCTCTTTTCCTAGGCCTAAATAGGCTCTTGACTTTTTTAGCTTTGATAGGATCACCTGGTGATCTAGGGAGGATGGCTTGGAGAGATGCAAGCAAAAGCCAACAGCACAGACTGACTGCTTAAGTTCGCACTGGCCACTTTGGCCTAAACTGTCTTTAGAATAATGACCAAATAATCTCTGGGCTAATGACTTCTTGAAAATAAGGCACAGCAGAACTCCACACAATCATTTGGGTTCTTTTAATATTAGATGCTGTCATTATTTACGATAGTTAAAAAAGATTGTGCTGCTACTGCCTCTGTACATCTTAGCCTATAGCTTTTTGAAAGGTGCAATAAAGCAACAATTTTTTAACAAGGCAACAATTTTGCACCAGGCATTCTGTGGCCATGCACTGCTGTCCCTTGTCATTCATTGATCAGTCTGCATCAGCTTTCCAGCAACAACAGACTCAAAATGACATGACAGTACCAGCTACGTCAGAAACACTACTACACATAAAGGTAAAAAGGTAAAGCCACATACTGGAATTGATCAGTTATCTTATATATTTCATCAGTATGTGAACACTGAAGGTTTGTACTAAAAAGTCACACAACTGTTATAAAGTTAAAACTTAAAAAAAAAAAGAAAGAACTTTGAAAATAAAAGAGTACTTACTTTATTAGAGCTCCCAGCCTTAATTCCAACAGGTATTTTGCTCTAAAAACAAAAAGTAAATCACAGCTTTTACACTGCTCATAGAAATGTTTATGCTTCATTAAAATCTACAAATTAGGTATCATTACTATAGAGGTCAAAGCAAACTTGTTTTTTGAAAAGTTAACTCTCTCCTTTACTTTCTCAACATGTTACATGCAAAATGGCGCTACAGTTTAGAAGAGAATTAGAGCTTATCCTTGAAGCTATCTGCTTTGTTCATAAAATATTTTGGTTGTATTACTACTTTTAGAATGGAAAAGAAATTAGTCCCTTTTACTTAAATTTAAGTTCTCACTAGTAAATACAGTTACTATAGTACTAGCCACTGCAAACTGACAAATCTTTAACCAAAACCCCTCTTTGTATTATGTATTATTTGATCCATACCTCAGGACAAGGCTCTACATGACAATCTTTGATAGAACAATGGCCATCGTCAGCCCAAAATGGGCATGGTCTCTTCAGGTTGACCTAAACATACAAAACCACAAGTTCACAATCCACACTTAAATAAGGCAACTGTAGAACAAAGCTCTCAGTATCAAGAAATCCTTTAAAATAATGGAGAAGATACAAGGAAAAAAGTGTTATATAAAGTACTTTAAGTCTAGTGGAGTTTGGGGGAGTTTGGTCTGTCATTTGGTTTCTTTTAATTAGTCTCTCTAACTACATAAGATGAAGCTTTGTGCAATAAAACTGTTAATGATAATGGTCTCCAGTGAATGAACACAAACACTTAGTATAGTAAAGCAAAAATTAAATCTCTCACTACTAAATTGAAATTTACTAATTCAAGTAAGTGCTTGGATGATTTTAGATTTCAAAATCAAACTAAAAACAGACTATTATTTTAAAATGGTGAAGATATTCCTCAGTAAAAAAACCCTGATAAAACATTTAGCAGATGGTGCGACTTCTACTTAGAAGTGATGACAAACATCTTCTCATTACAGCTCAAACCTTGTTAGCATCAATACAATAAAAGCAGAGATTTTAACTTGCTTTCCCCCATTTCCTCTATTCAATGCACAAACACCATTCCTAGAAAACAATAATACAAAATGATTTTCTTGTACTTGTTCACTCATATCTTTTAAAATAAAGAATAAAACAGTTTTACATTCTACATCACCTTCACGGTAATACCTATTAAATAAAACTTTTGCTTCCCATCAATTTCTACCAAAAAAGACCATCTGACATGGTTAAATTACAACCTGCTTCAAAGTAAACTCTCACAACAGAAAAATGCTTACACACTGAGGAAGATATAAGTATCTAGGCAGCCACTGTTTTTACACAGAGGAATGCTGTAAATAAAAAATACTGCTGCCTAAACTGTAGATTAATTCAGAAAGAACACATGCAAACCAAGATGTACTAATCCCAGAATGACTGAAGAGCACCAAAAAGCAGTACACACACAAACTGAGGTTGTATAGTGTTTGTACTTTTATCAAACCAATCATGTACTGTCTACACAGAACATTAAATCTTCTTCAGGGTTTGAGGCATTGGATTTTATTATTATCACTCAGAGTATTATTCAGTCCTTTCATAAATTAAAAGATAGATTCATGATCATGAAGTTTCCACAGTTTGTGGTTTTTGATGTATAAAACTAGAGACACAAATGTTTTATTTCTTTATTTCTTTCACTGGGACATGTTCTACTATTTAGAAACCACCTGGCACAATTTCTGCAAGACTTTATGAAGTCTTCTCTAGCCTTTAAATAAAAACTACCTCATCCATTCAGTTTGTACATTAAGGTTTGAGGTCTTCCAAACCACCTCACATTAATGCCAGGGGAAAAGGACTTTCTTCCAGGGAGAAGGGGTTCTTTGCAGTCAAGAAATGTGGCAGAGGGAGTCATCTGATATTGTCTATTTTTTTTTTCTCCTCTGTGAGAATAACTTCTTTTCTTATTCCCTCTGTCATTAGTCCTGTTGCTGTTACTGTTCATGTTCATATCTCATTGCTGTTTCCAGAAAACTGTTCTTATCTCAACCCATGATCTTTACCTTTTGCGTCTCCAATTCTCATCTCCATCTTGGTAGCAGGGAGAGGGAGAGGAAAACAGCAGAATGAGAGTGAATGGTGCGTGGTTTGGTGGGGAGTACCATTCCTAAACCACAACACCTACCTTCACAATTTCCACATCCATTTATGTGCTGAAAAGCACTTCCATCACTCTGCACAGGGATATAAAAAAAGCTGCTGCTTATTGAAACAGGAGAGGGTGAAGAACGTTCTGACTGACTAACTCAGTTTGCTTGTTCAACACAAATTCTTCCCTGCCACCACTGGAAGTACTAAGTGAAGTCTGGTGCTGGGTGGGCTGCACACAGGCCCTTGGAACTGCCCATCTCATAGGAAGATCAGTATAATAGATGAGGCAGGATTGCAGAACTGCTGTTGAAATGAACATTTGCTCTACATTTGCAAGATGAAATTACTGTTGTATGAAGTCTCATATACCTGCTGCTCCTCATCTTCATGTAGTTTGTTTTGTATCTTTCTGTTGCCTCTGGACAATCTCAGTATTATGTGATATATTAGTACTGTGGTTGCACATATCCTGTTTCTCCTGAAAAGTGAATTTAGAACTGTATCATGTAGCAGGAGATTCAAGGTGCAGTTACACATCACTGCCTGCTCAGGCTAGAAAGGGAAGAGTCTAGTGCGTTCTTCTCCTTCTGCACACTCAATCTCATCTTGTGTGAGTTTAACATTTGTCTGACTCCAAATTGGCTAGATGACTTTTTACATCCTGAGGAGAAAAAAAACCCAAACCAACAAAAAAACCCTAATTAAAAAAAAACAAAAACCCTTACCAACAGAACCCCCTGCCAAATGACAAACCGAAACACCCAAGTATCTACCAGGTTAAAGAGAAGCATTGGCATAACTGAGAGGTAAAAGTAGTAAAGGAACAGTGTGAGCTCATTTTTGCGGTGGCAGGCAGCCACTTGATTAGCTCAGTCAAAATGCAACTTCATTTTCAAGTTAAGCATATCTGAAAAAAGAAGTATTAGGCTTCAAATCTTCATTTGGACATCAGATAGTAATATAGAGAAAAAATGCTTCAAATAATAAAAAGTGATACTACTTGAAAAAGGAACACTTTTACCTATTTTTCAAAGGAATAACAGTTCTCCAGATAGCAAACACTAAAATCAGAAATAAGACAGCAACTTATTGGATGAGTAAATCATGGCAATATTTCCATTTCAAATTACACACATTTCTTAGAAGATAAGCACTGCATGCTGTCACCAAATTGCTAAAATATGATCCTTTTCCAGATGCAGCAGTACAAAGACACTATCTTTAAAGTTACCACTTATCAATAGAATGAAAGCAGTCATGATTTACTGTCCCTGACTCCAGGATGAATTTAGCAAACAAGACTTATTAGAAGCACAACTGTCAGGGACTGAAAACCTGCTTCAACCAAATTAAAGAGCTATCGGCTTCTAATAGGCAACTTAACACTGGTAAGTTGATTTGACACACAATTCTTCCTATATTTTCTGTATTTCATTTAAACTATTCAGGAAAAAAACATTCTACGTGTACCTTGTAATATCTGAAGTAATCACGTTCTTGCAATTTCTGTATTTTGGGAAAGATCTTGAAAGTATTGAAGTCATCGATGCTTTCTATGTCACATAGACAATCATCTAGGACTCCTGTGAGCTATTGAAAAAATATATAAATATTTACAGTTAATACAGAAATAGAATATTAACTGCAGAAAAATGCTTTAAAAATATGGTAATTGAAAGAAATACTAGTGAAATGCAGTTCCACAGCAAATATTTCTCATCACAAAATACTCTGTAACATACCTAATAAACTCAAAGTAAAACTGTAGCACTTTGAGCTTAAGCCCACCTCCAAACGTATTGCTAAATCAATGTTTGCAAAATTAACAATTTCACCCCTGAAATTTGTTGACACTTTCAGCACATAGAATTTTCTGAAGAACAAGCAACAAGATTTTCCAAATTACAAACACGTGGTATATTAGCAAAGTTGCGTTTCAACTGTTCTACCAAATGCTCACAAGTCAAATTGCCTAAAAAAACCCCATAATCACACACTGTCATCTTATTTTCGTATTTCTTCTCAAAGTGTGAAAACACTTCATCTAGTTTCCTTAGAGGCATGGGGAAAAGGAGAGTAGGTTCTTCTGTGCCCAAGAAGTTTGCAATTTCACGAATAAATACAAGGACAACCAGGCACAGGTATCTATATTGCAATGCTGTCATGAAGCTGAGAATGGCTTTTCCAGGTCTCATCCCTCTTCTTGTGCCAGCACAGCCAGTGTACTGCTACTGCAGTAGGTTCAGACCACCTCTGTGAGAAGCAGCACACACTACAAGCACAGAAGTTCTATGCCAACACAGAACGGGAAGGCAGGACCCTGCATATAGCAGAGAGGACAGCTCCAACTAACATCGCAGACTAAGCTACGGCAACATTTTTCCTGAGACCCTGGCAGTGTCTTATTGAAAAGTGTGACAGTGAAAGCATGATTCTATGAACAGTTTTATAATAAATTTCAATAAATCTAAACTAATTCACCTAGGCACAGCTTCTTAAACTACTACAAACATGTCTGAAGGCTTCAGATATGTTTATAAGGGAATTCAACCAAACATTGGTGCTTACTGCTTCTATTCTTCAGCCAGACAGGAAATTCATTGACATCCATTATGGCCCATAAGTTATTTAAAACAGAAATGCCCACACATCTTATATCTTGCATTTCTGACTATTAAAATGTTATATGGAAAAGGAGACAAAAAATATTTTGTGGCTTTTTTTCCTCCACAGATTTCACATAGATGGGATTATGAGAACATCTAATCTGTTTTATGCATGATAAATCACTCCCGTACTTTACAGAACAGATTCCCTTATATATCCAAGCTTGATGCAGAAGAGCCACTAGAAACCAAATTGTAGGCTTCTGCTCCTTTATGAAGTAGAAAGGAGGCCTGGAAAATGGATTTCTCCCAACTCTCTGTGAGAATAAAGAGGTGAGGATACAGCAATGAAGCACTTAAGTGGAAGATTCACCTTATGTAGACCCTTTTTTTTCTGAGGCACTAAATAGGCTGTCACAATTTTGTTGAGCAGATACGGCAATAAAGTAAAATTAATTTAAGGAAAGTTACTTTAACCAAAAATTTTTCCTGATGTTATGCTTGCCTTGTTAATGTTATCTGACTTCAAACCTGGGCAAACAAAGAGCCAATGTGTAATTACAGGTTTTTCACAGCCCACATGACTGCCAGCTTCAAAGCCAGAAGAAAAAACTTGTTATTAAGGATGCTTACAGAAATAAAACCCCATACACTTCTATCTAGAATAATTTAATTTCAAATTTCAAATTTTCTTATTGATCACACACAGGCAGAAATCTGTAAAGGTGCAGCCATTACAGGTAACACCATACCACAAAGCATAACATTTCATTATAATATAAAAAGGCAAAAAGATAACTCTGAACATTTCGCTCAAATATTACTGAACTGTATAAATAGGATGATACAAGAAAGTTTTCTCGGAATGAGAAGATAAAGAGTAGGAAACTAGTTTGATGACCAGGTCATAAGGCTATCCACTGCTTACAAAAATAATTTTACCATCTTTGCAAAATGGAAGATGCTTTTCAAGGGAAAAATGTCCCAGATAAGTGCAATAGTTACACTCAGTGAAAAATCCTCATGGAAAAATAAAGAGCTGCAGCCTTTTTGTTTATTAAGACCTCAGTTCTAAGAATATCTTTGAAAACGCAGCACAGTTTACTAGATCAATGAAGTTTCAGAAATGAATCCTCCTCAAAAATTCGAACTGATCAAGGAAATGATGAAGAGAAAAATTAATTCAGAGTACCAGAGCAAGCAAACTAACTTTTTTTTTCCTCACAACTTTTTCAGAACTGGAACAGTTAGCTCCCTATATACATAAAATAGCAAAATCAATGTTTCCTTGGAAAGCGTGCTCTAAAATTAAACTAAGCTGTATCTGTACCAAACCACAAATTATAAAATACTTTAACAGCAAATATGAAACACTAATACTGCACAGCAGTGGAGTCAGTTCACAGCACAATGATGCAACAGCAACACTAGCTTCAAGAATCCCAGTCAGAGGGCTTTTTAATTACTCTAAGTGCAGGCTTCAGTGCTCTCATTTATGATAGAACATGCAGAAAATTCTTTCATTTTTGTCAACATCTGGATCTTCCAATGATTTTTTTTTTAATTGGGGACATCAAAATAAGAACAGTGTACATATTGCAAGACCTACTTTGTTCTTCACACAATTGGTACTTTGCCTTTTTTTAACTGAACTACACTAGTTAACTTAGTCCACAAATATAAAGTCAAACTATGCTGTAAGTTACCACACTTTTATTACAATAGACAAATATCATGTTTTCTTTTCACCTGTTAATTACTTTGAACTCTACAGTAAACTATAAAAGCGTTAGCCTACTACAATTTGTGTTCAAGAAGTCATCTAACATCACGTAGCTGCTATTTTTTCTACATTTCCAATATGCTTATCAAAGTACTTCCAGGTATTGTCAAACCTAGTTTGGTTCTTACAAAGGTATCAGAGCTATACTGGAGAAGTGAAACTTTTAACTTATCTTCTCCATGATAAATCAGCCTTTCAGAAGAAAAGGTCAATGTCCAACCTGCATCATTTCTCCTTTAGTAATCTAGAAAGAAAAACACACTCAGTGCTTTAATATTAAGGAAAAAAAGCTGAATAATTGCATATCATAAAAATAAGCAACCTATTCATATAAACAACCTTATTAGTGTTATCAGGTTGCTGTACGTTAATTGCTTGAACAATTAGGAGACCAGCTGGGACACCTTGTTTTGTTCCTCAGACGTTTTACTTTGCCATGGCTGCAGAATGAGAGAGCAGCCTTAGGTAACATGACTCCAAGAACTATTGGCTAGCTTATCTTTCCCTGCTCAAGCCAAACTCTGAACACAATATGCTAACATTTTTATGAAACAGCAACAACCGATCTCTCTGTCAAGCATCACAAAAAAACCCATGCCACTTTATTAAGTGCTTCTTTAAGAACTCCATTGCAATTAGCATTTAGTTGTGCTAAAATAGTTACTAAAATAATGTAAAACAGAGACAACCTCAACTTAAAACAAAAAAAGCTGCAATAAAAGTTATCTATGCTACCGTCATCACCGCCATGGATGGCCACTTACAGTATATTATACAACACGGAAATTTAGAAAATATAAGAAAAATAATAATCCAGGGGACAAGCTTTGCTCCACGTGTACGGTGTATTCCTCTATAAACTCACACAGCTGGTCTTTGGCCCAGCTGAAAGCCTCCCTTCCTTGACACCAGCAATCATTTCAGTCAGGGTCACACGGCGGATGAATAGCGAGCTCCTAACCACAGACACTTGCCCTCCTAAAGCTGTGAAGGCAGTGGTGTTCTCATCCCTGCCTGTAATGTGGGCGAACAGACACGACCTAAGCACAAGCCAAGCGCGGGCACTGGCATCACCATTGGAACATATGGCTTCTCACAGACTTCATCGGGGCAC
The DNA here is from genome assembly GCA_013400215.1 of Cisticola juncidis. Lineage (NCBI taxonomy): Eukaryota > Metazoa > Chordata > Aves > Passeriformes > Cisticolidae > Cisticola > Cisticola juncidis. The sequence goes on along the minus strand of VXBR01009377.1, from coordinate 670,924 downwards.
CGAACTTTCTGCCTGAAGCCACGGGCATGACCCAACCCAGAGCTCCTCATCACATCCCACAGACTGGTGCTACCTGGGCTTCCCAGGTCAACCAACTTCTCCCCACAGAGTGGCGGCCCCGGCCCGGGGCTGGACCCCGGCGACTGCCAGCCGCAGGGCGTGGAAGGGGAAGGACGTGGGCTATAGACTCCAACACGAAATTCCCCGACTTCTCCGCGGGGAGCCTGCACATGACACGGCCCAGAGCCGCCCTCTCCCCCACGACCCCCCGAGGTGACCTCACCTCCCGCCTCAGCGCTGCTGCCCCTCCGAGAGGGCTCCGCAGCCCTACCCACAGCCAGCGGCATCCCCGGCCGGCCGTGCTCCCTCC
>VXBR01009377.1:590691-670285 GCA_013400215.1 Cisticola juncidis | reverse complement strand
GGGTCCGGCCCGGCCCAGAGTCGCGAAGGCAGCAGGGCCCAGTAAGTCCCGTTCATATTTCCCACAAGTACCGTATATTTCACCGTTCATCCAGCCTAAACTGAGTCCACGCCAGAATATCGCAGTCCATCCCAGTACGACCTAGTCCAGGCCAGTATCAACCAGTTTAGGCCGGTGTCATAGAACACCTGAGGTAGAACGAGTCCACGGGGATCATCAAAGTCCAGCTCCCAGCGCTCAGCACCATCCCCGACAGTAACAGCACGTACCCAAGGGAGTTGTCCAAACATTTCCTGAGCTCTGTCAGGCCTGGTGCCGTGACCACCTCTCTGGGGAGCCTGTTCCAGTGCCCGACCACCCGCTGGGTAAAGAACCTTTATCTGATATCCCACTTAACCCTCCCCTGGCTCAGCTTCAGGCCATTGCCTCGAGTCCTGTCACTGGTCGTGAGAGTGAAGAGATCGATATCTGCCCCTCCACTTCCCTTTGTGAAGATGCTGAAAACCACAATGAGGTCTCCTCTCACCCTCTTCTCTAGACTGCACAGACCAATTATGTCTCAACACATCTCCCTGTAGCCACAGTCTAAATCTGGTCCAGTCCCTACAACCCAGTCCAGACCTGTATAAAGCAGTTTGGCCCCCTATATCCCAGTGCACTCCAGTATAACGAGAGGCTGGGGCTGTGCTGCCCCAGCGCTACGCGGGTGAGTTGGGCAGGGCCACAGGACTCCCTGCCCCACTGTGGGGGCAGCTCAGAACCAATCTTTTGCTCCCAACAGTGAAATGTTGATCTGTAATTAACTTCTAGAATTCCAAAAAGCCACATTTCTGTGAAAAACTTGAGTGTTGCACTGATTTAATGTGCAAGGTTGCTGAAATCAGGATTTTATTTTCAATTCAGATGCTAACTCAGGTTCTTTTACATCCTTTCATTTGGAAAATACCCCTTTACTGGAGTGTGGAGACAAGTTTTAAGTCTAGGGTAACTCTGTCAGAGAGCTTAAATGTTTTAAGATTGACCTTTGTTACTTACTTACAAATTCATTTAAATTAGCTTTCCATTACACTTGTCCTTAAGGGGCCAGTATGTCACAGATTTTTGCATTGCTGAAAATGTGTGGAAGGGATGGTGTCTAGGACTTACAGAGACCATAAGATGAAGTAGGCAGTAGTTAGTCTGGTTCCAGACAGATGATGTAAATGCTCCTTTCTTTCCTCTCTGAAGTACAGGCAGTACAACTATAATTTGGGAACAGATGACTAAATGAGAACCAACCCGTACTTCCAGCATCAGTGGAGCACTACATTAGCTAGATATTTGAGAAGAAATTAGCAGAACAGCTAATGTTAATGTTTACATTGCCATAGTTTGCTCTCAGTATCAGTACTCCATGCTTTATCACAAGTGGTTTGTACTTCTCACAAAGAAACTGTTTCTGTTCAGCAGATTAAGGTGATTTCATTGCATTTGTTTACATTTTGTACCTTTGATTCTGGAAAATGTTTCCATCACGAGTATTTAGAAAAGCCCTAAAACCTTGGAAGAATCGAGTACTGTCACACGCTTGGGCTACATACAAGACTCTAAAAGTGAGAAGTAAATGATAATATTTTTAAGTAATAGTTTTCACTCAGTTTTCAGTTCAAAACACTCTATGTTACTTACAGAGGGCACGTTATTTCTTCACCTCTGAAATGCTTGTGTCAGAAGTCAGTTGTGGTTTAGCTTTTTACCACCATATTAGAAGGATAAGGAATTGGCTGTAAAAATATATAATGGATAATTTTAAGAGGCAATAAAAGAAATATTCCTTTTATACATAAGTATTATTTAAGATAGCAGAGTTGAATGTAGCTTAACACAGTTTTCTAAACTCTAGGGTATTTTCAATCTTATTTTATATTTTAGTGTCAATTTAAATCTATGAATGCTACTTTGCTAGTGATATAAAAATGTCTAAAATACTCCAAGCATAAAAAGCCTCATACAGGATTTCTGTGTGAAATCAGTTTCAGGAGAGATCTGCAATCTTACAATTGCAATCAAAACCCAATAGCATATTATAAGGTTGTGAGTGTCTACTAAGCCTCTTTCTTTTAAAGAATTTGCCACAATGTTATGAAAAGGGCTGAGGACAAGCCCTCACTGGAGAGAGGGATAATCACAGTTTACAGGTTGCTGGGGTCATGAAGAGTCTGGCCTATATATTTAATTTTCAGTGTGGTTGTCATAGGAACAAACATCTGTGATTTCATGATATGCACTGCTGTTACACATGTGGACAGTTTCATTTACAAGCACCAATGTTTTCTTTGTATGTGCAAACAAAGAAAGCCTTGAACACGGGAACTAAAAGCACTATTCTGTATTCTTAAACAAGAATTAAATAAAGCACATCAGAGTCACGTCTTCCTCATGACTCTGTGATGTTCTCTAGCGTAGGCACAGATCTGGATGCATGAGAGAGAGAGAGAGAGTCTTTGAGTGGATGCAGCAAATCTGCAATTACCAAACTTGCCCCTGGCCTAAAACTGATCAAGTCCTGGAAGTTTTATTGTATTACCTCCATTGGTGCTTTTTAGGCAGCTCTTATTTGCCAGAATTGAGCTCACAGACTCTGGTTGTAGACAGAAATAATGATCTCTGGGCATCAGCTGTGTAAAAATGGATCTTAGAGATTATTATGGACTGATTTAAGTGAACATACATCGTAAAACAGGGTGGCTCCACATCTCCCGTTAGGAGAGACTTGATAAATCCCAGCTGTAAAGTTCATTAATGAGATTTCAGTAATCTGAAATGTGGATTTTTACTGTGGAACTTTTTGCCCTTGAAACTTTTGCCTTTATTTATTTTTCCAAATTAACTTTTGAGTGTGTCCTTCCCAAACTTAGGAGAGTAAACTAGAGGAATCAATATGTCACAAACTTCTGTTTAAGTCTGGCAAACAGCAGCAGTGGGAAGGCAGTGCCTGTTGAGCAATGGAACATCTTGTGGTAGTCTAGATTTAAATGATACAGGAAGGCACAGCTGTGGGTAAGAACTTCCAGTAAACCACCTGATGTAAGCACAGAAAGCAGCCAAACACCAGAGCACATGAGTTCTGTGGTCTGTCAGGCTTCCTACGGTGAAGAGCTTGTACACCCTCACCCCTGTTCTGCTCTGCTGTCACTAGGCCTGATACAAGTTACGTTTCCTTGCAAGTCGTGCCACACTGACATCTTGTTCCCACCTACTGATGTCTACCTCAAAACCACAACCTGTGCTCAAGTCTGCGGCAATGGGTGCAAACATCTTCTGGAAAGAACCTCTGGATCCTAGGGTTATCGCAGGAGTGTGGCCTGTAAATGGCAAAACAATATGTCAAATTCAGTATCGTGGTAAAAAAGGTAAAATTTTAATAAGAAAATACATCAATATTTTCACAGTGACTATGAGGAAAAAAGCAAGAAATATAGAATATAGTAAAACATAAAGAATAGCAAACTACAGGAAGGAAGTACATTTTTTAGAAAGTTTTTGTAGATAGGTGAAAAGCTAACTACAAATCTTAGCTGTACACCTGTATTCTCATTTCTGTGTTTCATGTGTGCGTGTTACAGTGGATGTTAACAAAGTGCATTATGTAGTCTATAACAGCATGATCTGAGTGAGGAGTAGAAGACATCTATAGATTATTGTCATTCCTGTAGTACCTATTCTTTTTTTTTTAAGAAGGAATACCAACACAGGAATGAGAGTACTATCTCTGTCAAACTTCTGAGCATAGTGGGTGTGATGAAAATACATAATCTTGTTTAAAATACCACCTGAGATTTGTGCATGTGCTCTTTCAGTGTGTGTGCTTATCTGCCAGCAAATCTGACCATGAGGTATAGAGCTCATCTAAATTGTACACTTACAGAAACAAGCAGCCAGGCAGGGAGACTGTGCTAATGTCCCTGCAGAGGCATAAGCTGCAGCCCGAAATCAATCGTATTAGGCTCAGTTTCAACATGTCAATCTAAAGAAAGCAAGGGTTCACTGTTTCTGTGGCGTGTGTTTGACTTGGACACAGCACAGCTCCTGGAGTGGTGGGAACATTTCCATATCATGCAGTCCTGTCAGGCAAACAAATTATCCACAGGCTTACATAAGATGGTCTAGGTATGTGTCATTTCTTGCATTTTCTCCATATAGTGCTGTTTCTGTCAATTAAATGTCAAAATTGTGACGTTCCTGTAAAAGAACTGTAAAAGAGCAGACCAATATCATTATTGGCAAAGAAAGTAATTTTAACTTTCTAGCTGCTGGTTAGTTATTCCTACTCCAAAGCAATCTCAGAATTTTCAAGAACTTTTCTAGCAGCAGTCTGAAACTGCTGACAATTAAAAACTATCAACAGGATACCGGGAGATAAAATGCAGGGAGGTTTCTTCCTAAATCTCCTGAAATACAGGAGGGGTAAAGGGTTTATGTTGACATAGAGGTATTTTACTCAATGTGAACTTCCTTAAGTGAAGATGTTTGAAATGTAGAAAGCAAACAGATGAGGAAGAATAAACAGGGTTGCCATGTGATTCTGGCAGGCCCACAGTTGCCATGACTATTGGCAACCTGTGCCAAGGCATGGAGAATATTACTGATCCCTTGTGTCACAGTAACATTTGTGATCTGGAACAAAAGCTCTATCTCCATGTGGAAAAGCTACAGAAGATCAACTGGAAAAAATTCTTTTTGTTTTCTTTGGTTTTTTTTGTTTGTTTTTTTTTGGGGGGGGGGGGGGGGGTTGGGGGGGGGGTTTAGGGAGGGTGGTTTGTGTGTGTGGTTTTTTTGTGTGTGTGCTTATGTGGGTTTTGTGGGGATATAGAAGTTATATTTTTATGGAGAGGAATATATTGTCCATGGTTTTGTCTGCAGCCTTGTGCTCAGAAGATGGGAAGCCCCTTGAGACCGTGTTAATTGCTATTTCAAACAACAAATTCTCTAGCTATATATTACCAGATAGTTTGTAGATCTTGGAGAAGAGCCTCTGTCCTCATCAAATATGGCTGGGTTTTTTGATGGGCTCAAAAGGAAAGGACTGAGAGGAGATCTGCACAGACTTGTTTTGTGAAAACTATTTGAAATTACTAATTCTGCATTTGAGTGGCAAGTTATGAAATTCTGAACTCTTCCCATTATGATTAGTTACACTGAGTTTAGTAGCTTGTAGGGTTACAGCAAGATAAGGTACAGATAGTACTTAGGTTTAGAAATTTGATGAGAAAATTAATTCAGCATTCTACAGAATGCCATTGCTTAAAGTTATCTCATTCTGGACTTAGCTTTTATGATGAGGTTGTATTTAGTTTTGCCAAAATAACTAATGGCTTTCTGCACTGGTCAGTTAGCAAAGTAACAAAAAATGACAACAATCATTAAAGAATGATACAAGAACAGGCATGCAACAATCATCGAAAAAATCAGTATTACTGACGTTAGCTAAAAACCAAGTAACAGATGTGGTGGTGCATACCCCCCCTTCCCCGGCTGCAGTGTGAGAAATGCTTGTTCATGACAACAGAATGACAGCTACTGCCATCCATTTTAATTGTGAAATAAGAGTAATTTAATCTTTATAATTTTTTAAAATATTACTTGTAACATGCACAATAGATGAAACATAATCCATGGAAAACCACTCCATTTTAATGATTAATGGACCAAAGGCTACTTTTAGTTATGCCAGTGTAAGCCAGTTGGCTGAGCTGGAGCTCTCTCAGTATAACAGAACAAAATCTGTCTGTATTTTTTACCTCTGTAATAAATGAGACAGATGGCTCACAAAAGTGATCTTTATAATAGCAAATTCAATTGTGCCGGCTTCTTTTGCTTGTATTGTACACTAGGTACATAATATTTCTTATTTAGAGAGTGATTTCATGCACAGACCCCACTTAAGAAGCCTGTATTTACACCAAAACTATAATCGAGAGAATTTGCCTGAGATGACAGTGTGGTTCCAGAGCAACTACATCCAAAGGTTTGACTTCGCCACGGTATCGGATGTGCTCGTAGCATAAGAGGACGAATTTTAAATATCTGTGAGCAACTAGTGCGGTTTATGATGGTTGCTCTGCAGTACTTGCGTTTATGAACTCTGTCCGTACACCTTGAGCCACCTGCAGATGCACCTTAAGCCCTACTGGAGACCGCCTTTCCCCGTGGGAAGGCAGTGATTTACGCTCGTAAATATCCGCCAAGAACAGGAGAGCGAGCACTTGATTTCATATTGCTGAAGACGCTCACTTTAGATCCGAACTAGCACTTCTTGACGGGCGATATGTGCACCCCGTGCCCGTGGTCTCAGCGCAACACGGCGTTTTCACTCAGGAGAGCACCTCCCGCACGGCGGATTTAACCCGACGTATCCGGGGGAGCGCGGTATTTCCCCCTGGGAAACACGGGCTCCCGGCGAACACGCTTTCTATCCCTGCGGCCGTCGCGCCCGGGACGGCCATGGGTGGGACCGNGGCCACGGGATAGCGATGCGCGGGGGGCGGCCTGCGGCGCCCAGCCCGGGCCGGGCAGACCCGGGGCCGCGGCTCCTGGGAGCCAGGTGAGGAGCGTAGCCCCGGCCGGGCTGGAAAGAGTTTTTAAGTTGCTCCCTTCCCCCTCCGCACACGCCAGTTAGGTATGATAATAACTTATTATGTGCTCTGCTGGTGTGATTTAGCGTAACTTGTCTTGTCAAGCCTGCTCCAGTATTTAGCGTGTAAGTTAGTTTGCGCTAGTTAATAGCGTGTTCAAAATACCTTTTTAAAGGACGTTTTCTTAGAAGCCCAGATCTCAAGTGACTACGAAATCCACACGCGTTAACTTACATAGTAATGGTAATGGTGCAAATTACTTTTAAACACTTCACCTGTGGTGTGCCAGCATCAGAGATTTTTCCATACCTATCTGATCAGACCAGGACAAAGTTTTGAATAGTCAACAGTAAACAAAACTGCACAGGTGCTGGGACTTGGGCTTTTCAGGGTACTGATTATTGTAGTATAATTTGCCATATCTTCTCCTATTCAAATCTGAATTCATGTGCCTCTAGTCAAAGCAACATTTTTTATTTGGGTTTAATGAAAGAGTTCATCTCTATGAGTAAACATTAGTATTAGAGTGATTACTTGTGTAAGTTGTGCTAAGTTAAACTATTAATGTGCACGCCCAGCCTTGGTGTGAAAAAGGTCTGTTGTGCATGGTTGAACTGTAACTATCTACAGCTGACCTTAGGTGCTTCCCTCACTACTGGTGGTGTCAAGACTGCTGCAGAGAAAAACTGTAAGAGGAGCATACTGTTTCTGCTACTTGGTGCTTTGTGAACCCCCTCCTACTTAAAGGTCAAAATGCCAAGGTCTCTAAAACCCACTTTCAGGCTTCCTTCCAATGTAAGGGTGAAAAGCAGAAAAACTGTTCGCACTGGTAAGTGCAGAGCATGGCGTCCCCATTACAGTGGTGGTATTGAACAGAGAGAAAAGGTAGGCATTGGTGCAAGTCCGCTGCTCTTCTTGCACACTGGTCAGGCTGGATGGGCCCTGGCAGAGCTGTGGCAGCTGCTGAGCAGCGTGCAGGTGCTGTGTGGCAGAAACAAACCTCAGGAGCAACCACTGAACCAGATTTATGTCTGTCCGAGTCAATGTGCACATGCTGATTTATGTCCATCTGAGTCAACTCACTTGTGGCGCCCTGCAGAGGTGTGGGGAAGTAAATGTGGTCCAGTGTCTGTATTCTTTTGGGGTGAGTATGGTGGTAGTGATTTTGTTACAAAGCTGTCTGTCGAAATAACTGTGAAATCAGACAGTCAGTCAGATGATAGCCTCAGTTCCTGTTGGCCTTTCAGCATGCAAAACTGTGGATGGTTTACATCTGAGATAAACACAGAACTTTCCTCTCTGCTGCTTTGTGCACCTGTGTCCAGCTCTGTGACATGAGCTGTGGAATGTTGGGGCAGATGCATGTAGGACAGAAAGGACGTTCAAATTGCTTTATTCACAATAAAATACTAAGTCTGTGGTTTTCAGATTATCTACCTGCTATGAGTGGTCAATAAGACCCTGGTGAATCATCTGCAGCCCAATATGTGGAGTCTTTAATCTAAGGTGCAAATATTCATACACATACATGTCACTTATAAAAAAAACTGGGGACTTGGTAGTGCTCTGCAACCTACACAAAACCATGGAAATTACTATTCTTCATAAAGAACTATTAAATAAAGGGAAGCAATTGAGGTACAGGAAATGAAATACAATTTAAAAATACTTTTCAGGATGGATGCTAAGCAAGAAAGATGCAGATTCCCATGATGGTGTTTATGTGTGAGACCTAGGAAGCAGGAGTGAGAATTACCACCCTTGTACCCCATCACCTCTTGTAGAAATACCCTTGGGTCTGCCAAGTTCTTGTTTCAAATGCCTGTATTCTCTGAGCTCCTCCAGTTTTTTCAGTGCTTCCCTCTGGATTGTGTGAAGTAAATTATCAGTGTCAAAAGTACCTTGGAGGTGTAACAGAGAATAGGGGACAGAGCCCTTACCATAGCTACAGTAGCCATTGAGATTCAACCAAGGCATGGACCTTCTGTCGGGTCTGCCTTCATCTGCATCAAGGCTCCTCTTACATGGGAAAAAGGAAGTTCTAGGGGTTGTTTTGTTTATTTGGCTGGTTGCTTTTTTTTTTTAAGTTCAGGTAAGAGGGGGAGCTGAGGGATCTCCAGAATAAACCAACAATAAGGTGCATGGTTTGCCACTGGCTTTGAGTGGAAAAATAATGAGACTACAGAGGCCTGAGCTGGCTTTCTTCCCTGGAGCCTTTCTTTGACTCCCAGTGCCTCCTTATTTTTCAGCTTTCCTTTACTGGGTGGGCTTCTCTTTGCTCAGTTCCTGTGCAGCTTTCCACTGCAGTTCCCACTAGGAGTCTCTATTTTTGACCCTACCCTCAAATAATGTCTTATGCCAATTTATTGCATTTTCCATGTCCCAGGGACTCTCAGCCTCTCTGCATTTGGGAGTTTGTCCTGACTGTTGCTATCAGGGCAGGAATTATCCACAGCATTTTGTTAAGACCATGTTTCTGGAGCAGGGATTTCGTGTTTACTAAAAAATGCATGTGACAAGAACATGGGGCATTTGCTTGCTTGTTTGCTTTCCTCTTCTGCATATGGCTTCCTAATTTGCAGTGTGAACAATGCTCAACTGTGATTTCATTGGCCCCTGCCTTTTTAAACATTCTATGTGCAAAGACTGTGCTCAGCCCTTGTCATCTGCCCCTGTGATCATGTGCCACCTGCCTGGACAATGCCTGTGGATTTCCTGGGGGCTTTGGCACTGAGGAAGGCTTTACTTGGAATCTGAGAGGCACCCACTGCTGTTGGTGGGGCTGCCTCACAGAAACAGGAGGGAGAACAACTCTGTTCTACTGCTGCCACCTTTTCTATTTTCAGTCTATTGTGCTGTCTTGCATTGGTTATTGCTTCAGCTTGTTCTTTTGTATTGAATGGATTTGCCACAGTGGGTCCCCAAACAAGCAACTATGCTCAATTTGAGCTGGTTGGAATAGTGTCTGTGTAACTTCTGTTCTGTTTTGGGCCTCAGTGTTTATAATGTGTGCTTTGTAGTTGATTTCTGTGACTCTGTTCTAAATCTACTGGGTTTTATATTCCAGAGAAGATAATCACTAAATACTGATTACAATCATGTCTTACTAGCTGCAGCTGAAAACTTAATGTGTACTTGCAGTAAGTGACTTTTGGAATAAGAGTGACAAGAATGAAGATCTTACCACATAATTTAAAATGTTTTTCAATTTTTGAAAACATTTATACTTATGAACAGAAGAGATTTCTGAAAAATATGGCTGATGTTAAATGCTGATGTTAAATTACAGGACTAGTGAATCCCAGTTTCTAAATGAGATTTGTTTCAGATTCTCTGTGCACTTGTGGCCAGTATCCCACTAGTATTTGTCCATTTAGCCATTGATGCAGAGGGGTTAACATTTCATGATTCACTTGCAGGTACTTTGAAGATTTATTTTTGATTCTTTTGATAGTCATAAAGTTGAATTTACTGTTTTATTGTATACAAATAATTAATATTTTGCTCAAATATTTTTAAATTCGTATTTTCAATTTTCTATTGTAATCTGGTGTTCATAGTAGTATTAATTTTTGTTGTAGTGGGTATGCTTGTTTCCTGTTTGAATTATTTCTTTGAGGAAAAAATTGAATGCTGTTAGTAGGAGAACAGAACTTAGCTTTTAGAAAATTTACTGAATTTTTTATTATTTATTGCTGACACGTTTTGTGATTTTTTTTCACTAAAGATAGTTTAGGATTTTAATTGAAGTCTATCTTTTGTTAGGTTAGGGTTGGGTGTCCATATTAGATGTAGTTTCTCATCTGTGTGCTAGTAGTTCTGACATTTTCCAGTCTGCCATGTTTTCTAGTGGAAATAAGACATAATACATATAATGGCTGCATAGTTGTGTTTTATCTTGGTCAGACAAAGAAGCAAAATATGAATTGGCAGAAATACAGGAATGATTGTACAGTGATAAAGTTTTCTTTTTTCCAGCAGATCATGCAGCAAAAGAGCCAGTGGAGGATACGGATCCAAGCACTCTTTCCCTAGCAATGGTATGTGTTTCTGGTCTAGTGCAGCTGAAATCTTTATAGCTCTCTAGGATTATGTAATGCCACGGTGAGAAAAAACATTCAAGGATGCTAACTCAAACTGTGAGTGTATATACAAGATTTTGCTTATCTGTGGCTGCACAAACAAATTCACTAGACTGTGCAGTCAGAGTTCATCAGCTGAACTGGATGGTGTTAACAGCAGAGCTGCCCATGGGATAACCTCCAAAGGCAGTGGTAGTGCCATCTCTTTAATTTAAAAAAGCCCCAGCAACTGAGGAAAAACTGGTGCTGATGTTCTTCTGTCTACACAGTTTGGACGGATAAAAAAACCTACCTAGGGCTTAAAATTTCAACAGTACTAATCTGTAATTACCTCGCGTAGCTGATTTGATGTCATGGAAAGGTGGGATCCAAGAGCAATGCCTTAGGCAGGCCCGGCTGAGCCTCGGGAGGGACCAAACCGCGCCCTCTGGTGCTCGCTGGCACACAAGCACTGCTTGTGTCGGGGTCCCAAACATCCTAGGCTCCTGCCGAGGTGGGAGTCCAAGTAATACGAAATGAAAATGTGAAAACTTTTAAAAGTGTGGCTTTCTATAAAAACCATACTTACTTTGGTGCAAGGGGGAGGGCATAGGAAAGGAGGTAAATACTGGATATAATAATAAGTCATGCCCAGGAATCAGTAGCTGTCTCCTTAAACTCAGTCATAATAGTTTCCTATTTCATCTTAACCAGCTATGTAAGTTTAGAGCAGAAGGGAAAAATATTTCTTTTTCTTTCAATGCAGTAATATTTTATTAAAAGCTTAATCTGCTAAAAGAGAATTGGCAATCATGTCTGTTCCTCCTGGCACGCATTACCTTTTCAAGATTATCTTGCAAATTCAGTACAAAATTGCTTTCCTAAACTCTGCTTTTTCACAAAAAATAGCTTTAAAAATACTCTAGCAAAGTAGCCATCTCTATTACTTCCTCATGTGCTAATCAGTAGTGTTAGTAACATTTCAGTTCCCATGAAAGAGTGTTGCTGGATATGATGGTGAGCAGATCAACTAGTAGCAACTTGAGAGATATAACTATAAATATGCACTTAACAAAAGAACATAAAGAAAGAGTATATAAATACTCTTTCCCCAGCACAATTACACTCAAAATAACAAACATCTGTGTTTCTTGCCTTTTTGTGACAGACTGAAAAATATCCTGTCCAAGACACAGGAGTACCTAAAGGTAAGTATTGTGAATTCTGTCTATTCAAATATCCTTGATCTGTGTTGCTATCTGCAATAAAACCAGTGGTGTTACCCAACAGACTGAAATACTCATACTTTTTGCTAGATATTTGTGTTTTAAATGTAATGCCCTCTTTATTTTTAAGGTCAGTTTGGCTTGTATATGTAACTTTTGAAATTTCCTTCCCCAGTTTAGTTTTGATCTAGAAGTCACTCTAAAACTATAATCAGAAGACTTGCTCTTGATCTGAAAGGAAAATACAGTGTTGCCATCGAAAGACAGGGTTCAGACTACAGATGGTAGAGACCTCATAATGTTAGATGGTGACTTTGAAGGGACTACCAGTGCCTTCCTGTTGTTAGAAATACAGTCAAGAAATACCTTTCAGGTCTTTTGCCTCTGACTGCACTCCCAGCCTTATAACCTTAAACTCTTCATGCCATCTTCTACCTTCAGCTGGTGTTAATACCTTCTACTGGGGAACCTACTATTAGGTCCACTCTGCACAAGTTCCCGCCTCTCCTTGCTGAAAATGGAATGAGGGAGTGTAGGTTCTGAAGAAAAATACATGGATTACACAGTGTTAATATCCTCCTTATGTCCCCTTGATGTGTGGGATGGGTTTTTTGTTGTCATCCCAGGCATTGCCGTTGACTTGTGTGCAGGGAATGCCCTGGCAGGGGCTTGGTTGAGGAGCACTCTGCACGTAGTGTGTTCTTCTTGTGTTGCACAGCAGGTCTGCAGTGGGACAGAGGAAACCAGGCTTGTCACAATGGAAACTTCTGCTGAGGAGTGGGAGCAGTATACCACTGGGGTTAAAGAAAAGTTGGAGATTATTCTGGGGCTTGAGAAAGCCCAACAGAGGAAATGAGCACTCTTCAGAAGTGCTGCTCAGCAGGGAAGGATCATGTAGGATGAAGACTGCTTGAAGTCATAAACCAGTTTCTGTTTATTTGCAGGCAGGTAGTTTGGTCCTTCAAAGTTGTTTATTAGCACCAAAGCAATTGCACTAGAACATTTTTTTCCATGTCCTGCTTTTTATTTCACCTGTGACATTAGATCCTCCTCAGAATTAATTAGATAAATTCCTAAATTTCAGTTTTGTCAGGGTTTTTTTGAAATCCAAAATTGCATATTTTAAATGCACCTAATTTAAAAAGGAAAGCTAAGACATAAGTAGAAAGGTTACCACTTTCTGTTAAGAGGAAATGCACTTGGTTTATATTTAATTTTCATTTTTGTTTCCTCTTTCTAAGTGTAAGAAGATGTAATTACTAATATAGCTTGACATTTCCCCTTTGAAGTTGAATGTGATACAAAAACCTTTTAGTTTTCGGTTCATTTCTGTGAATCTAATTCTTTCTCTGAGACTGGATTTTCATAGCTATTTCTATAAAAATACAAACTTAGAAGTGTGAGTGTCAACTAAAAATTGCAACAGATGTGCCTGTCTGATTCTGTATAACACACAATTATGTTTGTTTCAGATTTAATATTTGAACAGACAGTACATTGGTGAGAGGGGCTGTCTGTTGCTTTTTTTGGTTAATTAATTAATGGGCCATTTTGGAGCCATAACTTATTAAAGTTCTTGGCACCCTTTATTAATTATGAAATAAAATGGAGTTGAGGGAACTGTTTATCTTCCAGAGGTCACCTTAGTGTTTATCTGATTTGATAATAATTCTATTTCTACTCAAATATGGAACAAATTTTATATATATGATTTCTGCAGTTTTGATGCCCATGCTCTGCATTTTCAGACAGACTTTGTTTTGTTTGGGGTTTTTTTTGTTGTGTTCTCTGGATCTGCAGTCATAAAGAATAATGATGATCCTCTACTAAACATTGACCTTACTGGGGATTAAATATCTTTCAATAGTCTCATAAAACCAGAAAAGGAGGAGAATAATGATTTTTGGTTTTTCTTGCAAGGATGAATTCTTTGATTCAGATCAATTTCTTGAGTGAGTTAAGAAAACATTTCTTCTTTGTGTTATATGATGATTCATAAAGATAATAGAGGTTCTTCAATGAGAACTTGCCACTAAACAAACAACAAATGGAAACATACCAGCACTGCAAATGTGGTCATCCCATGGAGTGTTCTTGTGTGTAAAAACATATAGAATATAACCCTTTTAATGCTTGTTTTAATGGTTAGTCAGCACCTGACTCGGGAATCATGCAAATAGTTTGATGAGGAGGACCTTACTAATCATGCAGAGTGAAATTTGTCCATTTGCACAAGGTTCACAAAGGGTTTATGTATCCTTTGTATCCCATTTTCAGGGTTGAAGTGATCTTGAAAGATTAATAGAGTTTGTGCTGTACTATGGAATGCTGTGCTTTTCAGGGGACTCACAGGGTTGTTGATAAACAGACTTTGAAATGGATTATTTCAGTGCTTCAGCAAATTCCTGTGTAGTAGAAATCAGTAGGAGGAGTCCAGTTCACAGAGGGGCACAATAAAAAATAAATATTTATGCAGTTCTTATTTTAACTGTCATTTTAAGTGTGATAAGAAAAGCAAAACAAAAATTAGAGCGACTTGTGACATTGTCAGCCTACTTGGTTGTATTGGTTCAGTTAATATTCTGTAGTCAGCTTTCTGAAAGAGCAACATGACTCTTGCTTCAAAAATAGTGTGATGTTTGTTTAGAAAACAACTGCTACTCTAATATCTAATCTCTGCAAGGATTATATTTCTTCTCACAGTCATGCTCTGCATGATTGTTACACACATTTCTGATTTAACATTTTGGGCTTTTAATCTAGCAATTCCCAGTGTTTGATCACGATATGGAGTTAAAATTTTGTGTCTTAGACCTACACTATGATTTATGTTTGATAGTCTTACTATTTAAATTTGTGTGTGAGTGGAAGACCAGTGTTTCATACTCTTTGCCTTAGATGAGGAATACCTAACAGATCAAGTTACTTTGGAAATTGCATCTGTGAATATCAAGACCCTTACGTCAGATTCTGGCCTAATTCAACAGGTAAGAAAAATGATATTTGAAGTGAACTAAATTACTGCTGTTAATTAAGTATGTTAACAAATAAGTACATTTTCAGACATATCTGGAAAGCACAAAATTATTCAGTGAAACAGACCAGAAATTTGCTTTCTTTTCAAGAGTTTTAGTTTAAATAGGTTTTGATCAATGTATAGATGTTCTGAAGAAGAGCCAGCAAGGAGTTAAAGCTTTGTCATGCATGCTGTCCCTCTGGTGAAAATAAAGCCATGCAGAGAAAAAATGAAGAAGTAAAGAATCCTAGATTTTGCCCTTAGGGAGGCATTAAATTGTTTTACTTTGGTTTTGGGACACTGCTCTTCCCATAGCTGAAACACTGTCCACTTTTTGTGAAATCTTACATTGCCATAGGAAGGGCAATGCTGACTCACATGCTCCATGGTTATCATCTTTCAAGTGAATGTTATTTCATTCTGAATTTCAAATTGATTCTCTTTGGGTTGAGCAGAAAACTTGGAGAAGAGAAATGAATGAGCATTTTCCAGCAACGTGAAGAATTAAAAGGAGTTCCTAATGCCAGAGTCCCAGCTGAATTCCATCAGAAACAAACATGGGTTTGGTATGCATTTCACAGATGATGGAGGTAACTGTTCCTTGCCATCATCCTTGCCATCAAGAAGAGAGCATTTATTGGCAGCTTAGAATCACAATAAAGATAATTCAGTGTATTAGGGTGGTAATGGTTCCACAGAGCAGGAAAACTTTCTGCTTACCTTCAGACTATGCATAAGTTTATGGTTTTGATTAGACCTGTAGAGGATGACTGGATCTTCATTGTGGGCAAAAAATATTCTTGCTTAATGCCTTCATTTCCCTGGCAATTACACTACATTGTCTTAGTGTAGTTACATTACAAGAAAATTTTCTTGAATAAACCTGAATGCATCTAATTGGTAAATTGGATAATGACTGATCAGTAAAAATATGAATTTTGAAAACAGATGTATGGCACAGGTAAGTATTGCTGCTTTTCTTTGTACTTTTTGCAGTACTACCCACTCTTACTTTTTATGCCTCACATAAGGGCACTTAGGGATTGGCTTTCACTATAAGGTTTTAACTTCAATGAGTTGATAAAGTCTGGGAAATAAAGGTCAGGACAGCAGTTAAGTAAACAGTAGCTGCTTTTTTGCCTTTTTTTTTTTAAACTTGCTTATTTGTTTCTTTTTAAGTAGATCTCTGGGGAGGCTGAGCTGTCCTGGGAAGTTCCTCATTCTCCCCAATGAGTTACCCTTCTGGGAATTTGCTCCTTGAGGCTCAGTAAAAACATTCTGCCTTTTTCAGGAATTTGTGGGAGTGGAGATAACTACTATCATCAGGAACTTCAGATTTAATTTTTTTTTAACTTTGGGTACTCACATGTTGCCATGAAGGCCAAGTTTGTGTTTAAAAAGTGCTGTCCAGATAAAGCTGTTGTGATAGAAAAGTAAACTACTAGAAGGTAATGGCAGGGCTTATTCAATGGCAATTCGCCTGTGCAGTGTTAGATCTCTCTCGAGCAGAGAGTAGACATTTTGATGTTACATGTGTGGTCCTGCAGTTTTCAGGGAGTCAAGAAATACTGAAAACAGTATGCAAATTTTTCCTTTCTTAACAAAGTCTGTAAATATTTTGGAGAGAGTTACCCTTCTTTATAATTAGAATGTGAATGTATGCAAGTTCACCACAGCAACTGAAACTGCTTGTATTCTATTTTTAGTGGATTTCTTAGTAAAGAAGGTGTAGCAGGTAGGACTAGAGTATCTTATTACACTATATTGTTACCCATAGATTTGTTTGTATGCACAACCTGCAAAATGAAGGAGCCTGCTGTTGTAGTTTCAGAAGAATGACACAATACAAAAAGATCAACAATACTTCATTACAGCTATCTAAGGGGAAAATCCCCTTCTACTTTCATCTTTAAATCCTCAACAGAAGAAAGCTATTTCACCTGGCTCCACACCTGCATAGTTAAAGTCAGGCAGCTGCAGCTTCCCTGCAGTTCTACAATCAAGGGGCTGTCCTTCCAGTTTTTAGAGGTTGCTAAGTAGTAGAATTTAAATGTTACAGCATGTGTTACAATCTCAGGCTGCTAAGTAATTTCATTATGTTTAATTAGCAGACGAAACGCCATTGAGGGAATGCTAACTTTAAATAGGAGGAGGATTAGACGTGAGCCACAAAAATGTTCACGTCCACCTGTTATCTAAAAAAGCTTCCTATGTATGTAAAGCAGTTTGTAAAAAAAAATCCTCCACTTTGGCTAGATCAACAAAACAATCCCTTACTGCTGCTTTTTACAGGCAAAATTCTTGGTTTTTTTCCTTGCAAAACATTTTAAAAATCTTTTAAATCAAACTATATGAATTGTTAAGTAACTTTTTGGTGTTTATGAGAGAGTTAGTCAAAAGATGCAATGCTATAGCATATCATTAATAAAAATGCTGTTGTTCAGTGCATACAACCAACAGGGCAGCTTCATGAGCCAAAGCCTGGAAAGACTGCAGATTGTTAGCAGTTCCTGAAAACTATATGCAGATTGTTAGCAGTTCCTGAAAACTATATGTATATTCCCTATCTGACTTTACAAGTAACGTGGGATTCTTTTAAGCAGTCTCCTGCCAGTTGTAAATTAGTCAAATACTTACTCTGGTGTTCAATTACATAGTTTTATTTTGACTTTATATTTGTTTTCTGCTTTGTAGCCAGAAGACAAAGACACACAAAACCACACTGACGAATCACTTTCAGGTAATATGTCAGCTTTATTGTTCTCCATATTTTATTCCTAGGTTTTATTTGAATGTCCTTTTTAAAAAAACTGCTATTTGTTATAACAAATACCTGCCTGGATAATTAGTGCTTATGGAGCACAATTCATTACCAGTGTCATTTACAGCTTCCCCTTTGTTCTAAGAGGATGGTGATCAATAATGCAAACCATATAAAATATGCAAGCTGAGCTTTCCAAATACATTTAGTACCTCTGCCTTTGGGAGTGATGTGTAAATAGCTGTCAGGAGAGAGCAGAAGCTGGCAGTAGGCTGTGGGTGCTTATCCCATCACTGTGTGAGTTCTGCTGGGGAGGCTGTGTGTGTGTGCATGTGTGTGATACACAGTTCTCTTAGTCTAACAGTAAGAAACTGAGAGTTCTGTCAGTAAAAAGGCTTATCCTATCAGGTAGCATTAGGATCATGCAATTAGTTGGGTAGTGCTTGTCAGCATCTAACACAGGGGCACCTTAGAAAAGCAGGATTCCTTATGATGCTTTTGATAGTCTTCCAGATGGTATAGCACAAGAAGCAGGTTGGTTTAGTTTTGTTTACTTATGTCTGTGCCCTTTTACAGAGGTGTTTTCTTTACCCCTTCTTCCCTGTTTCTATTGGAGGACAAAACTTACCATGGCAACCCTGCCAGAGTAAATAAGATGAAATTCAGATAGGGTGCTCTCCTGCCCTCTAAGCTCAGCCAGAAATTTGGTTGGATTATATTAATTTTGCCTTGTTTGCATAAGTAAAGGTTGCTATGAATGAAGAAAGAAAGTTTTCTCACTTCAGCAAGAGTTTAGGGTGCACAAGAAGAACAGAAGAGTTAACATACATATTCCTGTAGAGAACAGCTGCAAGGCCTGTGGAATACCTGTGAGCTAAGATTTCACCAGAACATGTTTCCCTTTAACAGAGAATCTAAGCATTTGTATGAAGTTATGTGTCTTCAGTAGTGTTATTGCTGCATGTCCTAACTTGTTGAAAACTTCAGAAGTTGTCCTTGGCCTGCTAAAAAAGCATTCTGGTGAGCAATGGTACAAAATTAACAGTAGCCTGTTCTTACTTTAAAGATAAAATACAACACGTGTGCAGACATTATATTCTGGAATTTTCACACAATCTGACTTAATTAATGAAAATAATTGATGCTCAAAAAGTGCCACAAAATCCCACAAACAAACAGCCTTAGGAGATGCTGTTGTCCTTATGAGTAGGTGGCACTAACTACCAGATTTGTCCTTTGCCAGAGATATGGTTTAGGCCTCTGATACAGCAATTGTGAATTGTGTCACTGTTGTCTGTTGGTTTTAATCAATCATTTGATTAAAATCAGCCCCTTTTTCAAATGAGTTTCGTCTGAACTAGGACTAGCTGCTTCCCTATTTCAAGCTGTACAATGAGGCTGGAGCACAGAAACTTTAGGAAACGCTTCTAGGCTGTGTACATTGTCTACTATTTGGAGATAACAGATTCTCCCTGCTTTCAAAAAGGAGCAGGAAGAGCTGAGGTCATATCTGCAGCCAGAATGCTCAGACCATGTCGTGCACCGTTGCAGTGTTAAAGGTTTTAGTATTGGAGTCTGACTAGAGGTATGACTCAAACTGGTTTCTACATGGTTTAAGGGATATTAATATATAATATAGTCTGATGGCAGCACATTGTTCCCAGTTCTGGGAGAGATACTAACTATTGTGTGTAGGAGATTCCTAAATGGCAATTTTTAGTATTTGATGCAGATTTTAGAACACATCACCACCTCTTTCCAGAAACTTGGTATTTTAGTTTTTCTCACACATGGAGGAGTATGCACTTTATTCCTTTTCACGATGTACATTTAAAATAGGCTTTGTTGGTAAAACAGGGACAGTTTTTATTGCAAGAGGCTTTACAGAGCAAAGGAACATACCTACTTTTTCATTGTGTTAAAGTACTAGATGTTAGTTGTGTTTGGATCTGTCAGCAGAGATTCTCCTGGTGCATGTATTTCATGTTATGAAGTAGGCAGCTCAGAAATGCAAAACCTTTTCCTTCATTCTGTAACACAGGTACACAAGATGCATGGAATACACACATAATCCTGTTGGTGATGTGAGTGGGTGTTATGCAGATTCAAGGAAGCGACATTTTTGTTCCAAAAAACAAAAAAGGGGACTATCCTAGCTCACACACTGCATTGAATCCTATCGCTTTTCTGTAAAAGTATAAATATGGTACTTTCAAAATGACTGTCTTTTTGATTAAATCTACTTTTGATTAGAGTGTAGTAAAGAGAGACGTTTTAGAAAGTTAATTTCACGAGTTCTTCATGAGGAGAGGCATTGCATATCACTATTCTGACTTTTTCAGAAGCAATTCAAAGCAACTCCTCAAGCCTTTATGCTTTTAACTTTTTGTTCCTGGTGATACCACAGCAATAAAGCTAATTTATTCCCATGTAATGGTTTTCACTGCAGATCTCAAGAAGACCTGCAAGGAAAATGTCACCTGCTCCTTGTGCTTGTTCCATGCACCGACCATCAGTGACATGCTCAATGATGAGGACTTGTTGTACACAGTGAGACTAAAGCTGGATCCCTGCCATCCAACAGTGAAAAACTGGAGAAATTTAGCAAGCAAGTGGGGGATGACGTACGATGAATTGTGTTTCCTTGAACAAAAGCCGCAAAGTCCCACCGTGGAATTCTTGCTACGGAATAGTGACCGGACTGTGGAGCAGCTGATTGATCTCTGTAAATTTTATAAGAGAATTGATGTTGTGAAAGTGCTGCTGAAATGGGTGGAGGAGGAATGGCCCAAGAGAGGGAACAGAACTTACCAGAATGACTTCTAGGTGAAACAAAGTTGTTAGTCTGTAGGTGTTAAATGCTAGCTAGCACTGATACATTGGAAGTTTCCCTTGCAAGAGAGAGAAAGGCTGTACTGAGGGTTTGTATACTGTGTAAGCTTGATCTACTGCATACACAAATGTAAGCTTTATGCCCTCAGGGTTGCAAACATAACCTTTCAAAAGGGGATGGAATAATCCAGGTTGTGTTCTTCAGTCTGCAAATACCTTCAGTTTCTTTGCTGCTGTTCACAGGTTTCCTGAAAAGAAAAGAAATGAAATGAAAAGGCCAGACCACTTGTTTTACTGCAGCAGTTGTGAACCATATCAGTTGTGTGCTGTTGCTATTGGGAAAGCCACAGTTAGAAGGCAAGTCTCTTGGCCTTACTGGTAGCCCTTCCACAGTTTTGTATGTTCTACCTAGTACAAGGTGAGGTGGAATCTTTTTCTTCCTTTTTAGTTGTTTTAAGCTTTGTGACACTGTTTCTGACAAGGAACACCTCAGTGTTCCAGGCAGCAATTTGGATCCTAATGTTACAATTAACTGAATATTTAACATCACATTTGAGCAAATGAAGTCTCTTTTATGAACAAGAGTAGACATTAAATAATAATGTTAAACAAAATAACTACTCACCTGCTACTACATCATAGGCCATATATTTACTCTAAGAAGAAATCATGCAATTCATGCATGCGAGAGACTTTTCAACCCATAACCTTTAGGGGCCAAAAGAACCAATAAAAAGGCTCTGTGCTTAAAATTACTTTCCAAAGGTTTAAAGACAGTGTACACTCTGAGTGCATGTATCAAATCCCTCTCACTTTGGAGTGTGAGATGATGGCACCACAGGGTATTGTTAGTATTGACTGTAACTTCCCTTTTCACAGGCTGTGGTTTTCTTTACAGTCCTGTGGGTTGGCCTTACTTTCTGTCCCACACCAAGGCAGTTGCAGTCTTGTGTGAAACTAGCACTATATGTTGATTAAAGCCACTCTAATGGAAAAGGAACAGCTGAATTCACCTACAGCCCAGGTGGATGGTTTTAAAGCACTTACAGTGGTTTAGACTGATTTTTTAAAGGATTTTGATGCTCTGAATTACACTGTTTACATTTTAAATGTTTCAGAACTGGCCTTTTTCCTACCACTCTTCTGCCATCATAGACAATGTAGTATGTACATAGGTGTATATACCAAAGCACTGGTCAAGTTGTGGGGCAAAACTAGAATGGGGTGCAGGTTGATACAGTGTTTACTTCTCTTGAGTAGAAATAATAAGAATTAGTAGCAAAGCTGAGGGAAGTCTAATGCTGTATGCTGAGGTTTTTACTGTAAGAGATTGAAAAGGGACCTCTAGTAATACCTAACTATAGATACTGAATGATATGGTTACAAAGGAGCTAGAAGTAAAGACTAACATTTTTCAATGCTGGGCACTTAAAGTTAACTTTATTTTAGTGACTTCAATAAGCTGAAAGTCTTGTTTCAGGGTAAAGAAATTGACCTAAATTTCAGGTTTGAATTTTTAATTTTTTTTTAGAAAATACTGGAATTTGTAATGATTTTTTTTAAGAATTCCTCTAAAAAGCTGCTACTCTTTGGAACTCTAGTTTTCTAGCTGTATTTTAAGGAGGAAATTTTACTGCTCTGTCTTGTTGGGGCTGCAGTTCAAGTGTTTAATGGTTCTCTTCTAAGAGTAGGGGTTTTCCAACAGATGTCTCTCAGCTTGTAACTTTTGCAGATAATCTTCTGCGTTGAGTTAGATGCTCTAGATCCAGCTTTGGGGCTATTGCTATGCTGGGCTGCTTTCAGTTCCTACAGAGGCATCCACTGCTTACGTGCAAATAGCTCATATTGCAGCTTGTCCAACCTAATTCCCATACCTCGGGCTGACTGCATGCACGATTTAGGATCATATGCCTGTATGCACACAGCTTTTCCCTCCCATAACATACCCCAGGTATATCTGTGTGGTGTTAGAATATGCTGTGCTTTAGTAGATCCAGACCAGCTGGAATCCTCACCTAAGAATCAGAATGGGAAGATGAAATGATGCAGTAGCATTCCTGAATCAATGTGTTCAACTGAAATCTACCCCTTTTCCTGATTTCTGGGTACAACTCGTAAAATTCGTCTTGCGAAGATGAGTTTGATCTCTTGGAGCTCTTCAAAAGTCAATGTCAGATATAAGAGTTCATGCAAGACGGAAATAAAGCTGCTTCTGAGAGTTCATAGGCTGATTCTGTATAAATTCAGCTCTTAAGGTCGAAAATGTTAGCTTTAAACTTCACCACACACTGGATTACTCATTACTATACTTGAAATTCTTTTTTTCCTCTTTGTATGGCATAAATGGAGATATGTACACTCTTTTTTTAGTTTTATATTTGTTTACAAGATATTGGTTCTAAGTGTTCAATTTATTCTTATGTCTTCTGTTATAATGTGTACTATTTTTAGAAGAAATACAGTTGTCAATGTTTGACTTTATTGGATTTGTTTTTATTACAGCTAGGAAAACAGCTGTTTTCTTTCTCACCAGTCACCTTGGAACTACTGAACTACCAATTAGTTGTTCTATGTAAAAAATGCCTTATATATTAAATTAATGATGCCTTAAAGCACTTATGTTTGCAACACATACTGCTGTTGAAGAAAGGAATATGCATTTTTTTAAGCTTTTCCATATGAAAAATGAGTTGATTTTGATAAGATGATGAACAAAGATATTTATTTAGAAACTTGTAGCTCAGTTACTGACTAAGAGAAGTATGAAACCTGCATGGGTTGAACTTTTCCTGAATTAATAACCAGTCTGATACTGGACACTAAAAAGGCTCTACTAGGCAATCAGTTTTGTTCCACGATATCCTTTTTCTATTCCTGTTTAAGACCTGCTCTCCCTTCAGGGCTTTCCACAGTTTTTTGCCTGCCATCTCTGTGCCTGCAGGATGATCAGTGGCCTTTGCCACCTATTTTAGCTTCTATGAAACTGGCCAAATCACTGTATTGTTTCATTCCTGCAAGCTTATCTAAGATATAATGAGCTTAATAATTGTTCTTCAATGACAGAGTTACAGTGCTGTGCTCCAGGAGATCCCAGCTTTCCTGTGTGGACAGCTATGGGGTATCCTCAGCAAAATGGGGACAGGGTCCAGTTGCCCTGCTCTCTGCATGCACTTCCCTTGGATCTGTGGAGAGGAATGCAGGATGGGTTTGGGACTGTCCTTTGGAACCTACCAAAAAGGATAGGGGTAGTCAGTATGGTCCCTGATGCTTGCTTTGAAATAACTTGTACAGAAACTGTAAACCAAAGGTTCTTCCTGAACCAGTACTGAAAAATGAAGAGCTGCAGCTTGGCCTGGGCAGTGCTTTGTGCTAGAGACTGTGTATTTTTCACTGTCTTAAAAGGCCTCCCACAGTTCCAAATCAAGGTGTTAGCAAGAGGAAAGAAATGTAAATTCTGCCTTATGGTTCTTTAAGCTAGGGTAGCACTCTAGAATTGTGGCCAGACATAGCTGGAAATTATTTGTCAGACAGCAGAATTGTTTAAACAAGGTCAAAGGAAGTGCATGCAAGAGCAGCCTGCTTGTGTAATTTTTGCAGTAGATCATGTTCTTCTGTCCATGAAGGCAAAGCAATTATTCATAACTACTTCAAATATATCTTGTAAATTTTAAATTTTGGCTCAGTTTTGGACAGAAGGGCAGAGTACCATTAAATAAGGACATGAGCCTGTTGCCTGTTTTGACAGAAGAGTGCTTTTCTTAGTCCCTGAGTTCAGCTAGTCTTGATTCCATGGCTATGGTCAGTTGGCCTTAAGTGGATAGGGAAGGTATGGATCTACTGGTTAGACAGGCTGAATATCAGCAGAACTAAAAGAACTTACTTTGAGAGGTACAGTCTGTAGTATTAGCCTGTATTTTGGCCAAGGACTAGGACTGACTCCATCTTATGAGAAACTGATAGCAAAGAGAAGTTGACAGCCTTGGGAAAGGGTTGCTGAACCCTCTGTTAGGGGCAGAGGGGCAATTTAACAGCTGGGCATACTTGATCTCTGTATTTTGCCTTTGTAAAACAGTGATTCTTGATATCAAAGGCAGGTCCTTTGAGGAAATTGTGTATTTGTTATTGTGGTAATGAGAGTTGCCTGAGATTCTTAAATGAGAAAGAGCAGCATAAGTAACTTGGCTAATAAATGTGTTCTGTGTATCTATGTACAGCAAGGGATGGATACACAACTTTACACATTCATGTGAAATTGCTTATTCTTTTTTGAATATGAGTTTTCTTCGAAATTACCCAGTATTTAATTTAGAAATGTTTTTAGTTTCAAAAAATAACAAGTTTCATGTTTTTGATGACATTAAAAAAATTACATAACTAAAAATTTTATCAACAGAAAGAGCCGGGATAAGAAAGGAGCACCCAAATCCTTACAGTAGTAAAAATGTCTTGATTGTAAGCTGAGGATTTCTTTTTGTCTTTGCACCTAATATATGCGAGGTTCCCCTACTGTATTCATAATCCCATGAACAGTTTTGGGTTTTTTTTTGGTCCTTGTTTACTTTTGCCTCTGCTTTCCCTGAAGCTGAGAGGTTCAGTGTCTCAAAGGTCTATTAAAAGCCTGATCCTCTCTAACCCTCAGGAAACACCTGCCATCTCGTGGTGGGAGGCGGTACTGCAACCCTCGCACTTCTCCCTTGAAAATGCAGGAGAGCTGAGGGCAGGTGAGCTCATCTGTAACTGCAGAGACACAGCAGGGTTATCTAAGAGCAACTGCAGTGAGGATGATGAAGGTGGAGTTCTAGGGATCTTGTCACAGTCCCCATTTTGGAGAACATCACACAGTCTTTACCTTTGCACAGATGTGTGACATTTCCTGCCTTTTATTCGGTCCCTAGCTAGGCAGTGACTGAATCACTCACTGTGTGCAGATCGTGGCACAACTGCCTGGGGGTGGAGGTGTGGCAGGGTGTGCAGAGGGCAAGCACAGGCACAGGTTTGCTCTTGTATCTATTGCAACGCACATGAACGAGTGATCCTGACTACTTCAGGAAACGTAGAGTGTCATGTCACTGATTTAAGAAAGAAGGGGTGAGTATGTTTTAAAGGTTATATGGCTATAACTGATTTTCAAAAGAGCTAGCGACTTGCTGGTATCTTGTTTGTCCTTTGGCCTTCATATCTGTTCCGTATCTTGTATCTTATACTTCTCTTCAACATCTTGCTTTAACAAACAGGCATTGCAAACAAAACAAACAAACAAACAAACAAAATATATATATATTGAACACTTGTTAGTTCCTGAAGCAGCTGTAGCATTTTAAGCTTTTGACTCCATAAGCCCATTTAAAAAACTATGACGTTTTGCTTCCTGTGATTTGCAAGCTTTAAACTGAAAACTGGAAGACCTGAATGATCACTGAAGCTAAATAGTGACATATCAAGGAAGAGTTATGGAAGGCCACTGATTAACTTGCAGCTAAGTAAGAGCTGAGCCAGCTGGGCTGTCAACTGAAATTTTAATGTTGGTGTACCAAGAGGTGATGACTCATGTCCTCTTTGAGTCTAAAGCCTTTCAAAGAAGCTAGGGGAATAACTGAAGTTTTGTATTGTTGATGACATTAAAAAAAATTTAGATTCCATCAGAAAAGGATGCAATGCACAAACAGCTCCAGTAGAACTACAGAAGACAACAATGTCAGTCTTTTGAGATCATATGAAGTCCTTAAGCTTAAAATGTCTGCTGAACAGTCCAATGTGCTGCAGGCTTTACCCCTGTGGCCTGTAGTGCTGTATAAACTAGGGAAAATTACAGTTATTCTGGTACTACAACAATATAAAAAAATTAGCTAAGACTAACTTCCATGGGCAGGTTTCTTAATGGAGACTTGAGCTTATTCATGTGAAATCTAGGGAATTCCATTATTTATGGAAATTTTATAATTGGAACTGTGTATAAAATACCAGGCCAAGTAAGTGTGACTATGTATGTTTCCACCTTGACTTTGGACCTTGGCTTACTACCCTGAGGGCATAACCTCTTTAACCTGAGGTTACAGACTTGGCATCAAGGACAGGAGAGGCAGGTAAAATTTCTTAGGGGTGACAGAGTCCTCGATGAAATGTTGCCTTATGGCAAGAATAACTGCTATATTTGCTTCAGCTGAAATTGGCTGCATCTGTCTTGACAAAGCATTTCTATTTTTCCAGCAAGCAAAATTCTACTGGAACATGAGAAGTCTCTGCTGACAGGATTATACATAGTTCCAGCAATGGAACAATCAAATTTAAAAAAAAAAAAGCCTGAATTAGGACTTGGACTGTGGAAATAAGGGAAGACTTTGTTATTTGCTGTCAGGACTGCCATTAGTAAATGGTGCTAAAAATAGCAGTAACAAGAAATCAGCAAGAAGTCTGTGAAAAAGGAACAGCACTGTAGCACAAAGCTGCTGAAGCTGTAACCCAACTGACTCATTGCCAATGCTGCATCAGGTTTGGGAGCTGAAATAGGGACTTTGCTGCAAATTTCATAAACTGCCTATGACTCAGCCTAAAATCGTGTTAATCAAACAGCTGTACTGCTTCAATAAGGAACTGGTGCATAATTCAAATCACTGTACTTCCTTTGGACTGTTTCTTCTCAAAAGTAGAAGAGCCCTGAGGAAGAAGTAGTAAAGTAGTAAAACTTTTCTGTGGTTCTAGAAACACTTCCACTTACTGCTCTTCCTTTCAGCATCATATTTTTTTCTTCCATCCTTTCAGCATATTTTCTGTCTTTGCTGTTTGACTTGAACTTTCAAACCTGTTTGAAGTTGCAGTCTAAAACTAACAATTTAGTGTATTTCATGTACTTATGTCAGTCTGATTTTATTAAAGTGTTCTACTCTTTCAGCTAGAGTGCCTGGAAAAATAGCTTCAAAGAAAAACTAAGTGATAGTTCAGGCTCAGGACCTTTTATTTGTTCTCTTTAAGTGGTATTGTGGAATTACGTTGAACAGTTGAACAGCAGGCTTTTTGCTAGCACCTGACTACACACAATAGTTGTCAGTCCTCTCTCACAACCATGCATGATTGTAAGGTACCTTTCCCCAGGCAATCTGCTTTGCTGCTCTTTTATCTGAGTACCTTTTTCCTGCAGTTCTCCTCAAAGGAATCATCACACCTTTCTGTGAATGAATCCTTCAAATCTGACATAGCTAAGCTGAGGTACCCATTAAAGCAGCAATCCTACAACTATCAGCAGAACTCTAGCAAGTAGAAATGATTTGAGATGGGGCTTTTATGTTGGTTAATTATGGAATAGAAGACTGGATATTATCTAGCTAAGATACTGCAGTGGTCTTTATGACAAGTGGCTGAATGCCATTTTAAATTCACTATAGCCACATACGCTGCTTTTTGCAAGGCAAAGAAATACTGAATGCCTTTAATTGAATAGAAGATGGTGATTTAAGCTTGTGAGCTTTTTATATAGCACTCTTTATTTTTGTGCTCATCTCTTCCCCATCCAGTGTATTGACAGGGGGAACCTGAAGTAGTGCTTCTCTAAGCAGACTGTTACACAGCATGAGCTGTAAAACTGCAAGGGACTTCATTGGCCCTCCTGCTTACTAGACCAAAACTGCCAAAATCACTCCTAGTAGGGCCTGCAAAAGAACAGGAGGATGGAAGCAAAGCCTTGGGTTTTAAGATTCCTTTGGGTATAAGATTTCCAGGTTTCAAAAAACACAAAGATCCTGGGGCAGCAAATGATCCAGTGTGAGCTTTGAAACTGTGTTTGGATTCGGTCACAGAAATGACCACAGTCATCATGGGTCACTGGAGAGCCTGGAGAATTGAGCACAGAGAAACATTAGCTAATGAGGTTCAACAAGGGCCAATGCAGGGTCCTGCACCTGGGGAGGAACAGTCCCAAGTCCCAGCACAGGCTGAGGGCTGATCTACTAGAGAGCAGCTTGGCAGAGAAGGACCTGGCAGTGCTGGTGGGTGAAAGCTGACCAGAGTCCTTGCAGTGAGGAGGGCCAGTGCTGTCCTGGGTGCATTGGGAAGAGTGGCCAGCACGCTGAGGGAGGTGATCCTGCCCCTCTGCTCCACCAGAGGCCACATCAGAGTGCTGTGCCCAGGTCTGGGCTCCTCAGTACAAGCAAGACAAGGAGCTCCTGGAGAGGGTCCAGTGGAGGCCACAAGGATGATTTGGAGTCTGGAGCATCTCTTAGGAGAGACTGTGGGAGCTGGGCCTGCTTAGTCTGGAGAAGGCTGAGAGGGGATCTCCTGAATGCATAGAAATATCTCAAAGGTGAGTTCAAGAGGATGGTGCCAAACTCTTTTCAGTCATGTCCAGTGACAGGGTGAGGAGCAATGGCCATAAACTAAAACCCAAGAACATAAGGGAGAACTTCTTTATGTAGAGGGTGGCAGAGCACTGGAACAGCTGCCCAGGGAGGTCGTGGAGCCTCCCTGTCTGGAGACCTTCAAAATCCATCTGGATGCATTCCTGTGTTACCTGCTGGAGGTGACCCTGCCGAGGCAGGGGGGTTGGACTTGATCACCACAGCGTTGGGAAGGACCTAACAATTCTGTGACTCATTTTGTGAGATGTGCCTCGTCAGGAGACGGGGCTGCGCTGTGACACGGGACTTTCAGAAGAAGCCCAACGCACATAGGAAGCAGCGGCTCGCAGGNCGGAGAGTGCGGGGACACGCTCCCTGCCCGCCCCGGTGCGTGTCGGGGAGAGGAACTGCTCCCGGCGGGGCAGCGGGAAGCCGGGACTCCTCGGTTCGCTGTAAAGCTGAAGTGGCTGAGGTTGCTTGGTTACTTGGTCTCCTGTGTCCTTCCAGTGTTGGGGAGTGTTGGGTTTATAGCGGGAGACGGGGGGGCACCGCCGGTGTTTTGTACTTTAGTTGCTTGCAGACATCCAGAAAGCATCTCGGTAATTCTCTTGACAGAAGCTCTGTTCACACGGCTGCAAAATCTCGCTTTAGTTGTAAGAAATGGCCGGAGTTACCCTCAGGAAGGACACATTTTCTCTATGTCACAGTGGGAACGGGCATAATAGCTCATATTGGCCTCTGTGGCTTGCTGTTTGTCTGTGGAAGATATTTCCAGCCCCTCGCAGTGTGTGAGATAAGAGGGCAGCCGGTGTATCTCAGTTCTCAGAGCAGAGTCGGGGAACCTTACCTTGCCGTGTTGCAGATGTGGTGTAACACGTACCCTGGTAGTGGTTCCTCTGAGAGAAGGATACAGGAGAGCTTTGCAGTTGCATGTCCTGCTTTTGACAAACAGCCTGAATTGCGTCTTTCCTTATTATTGCGACCTTGCCAATAAAATACTGATAGGCAAACAAGAAAACCTTTAACTCATCACTTTGTCATAGTGCCACCTGCTCTGCCAAGATCCTGTGCCAGGATCCTTTCCTAGCAGGATCTAGATTGCTGTTGCACACACAGGAAATTCAGATAGCGGGCTGCTGGGTTTTAGGTTTCATTTTTGTGGAGTCTGCTGTTAGACTGTACAATGGTAAAGGCAAAATTATTGTTTGATTTGATCCTTATTTTCTCCTTTTAAAAATGAAATCAATGAAATTTGCCTGCAGAGGCAAAAGTGAATTTATGGTGGTATCCCTTGAGAAGGTCAAAGGGCAAAATAGTTGCAGTGTTGGCACCTGATATTCTCTGAATTATTTTCTAGATACTGGACTTAAGTGAGTGAGGTAATACCCATTTGGTCCAAATCCTCAACAAGATAAGCCAGATGTTGCAAAATGGGCCACTCTATTGTTTAATCATTGCAGAAGATTAACCTCTGTGGAACAGGCCACAGACCTTGGGGTTTTGGTTTTGTGTTGTTTTGGATTTTTTTCTGTTTTTTTTCCTTCTTCATAACATTGCTTGCTGTTGTCACACAATAATGTGGCTAGAACCCTCACCTTTGACTTTTTCCCTGTCTGCTTGTCATCACCACACAGCTTGCATGCTACCTTGTTCCTCCAGAATATGCCAGAAATAGTTATTTCAAGTGGGCCCTGAATTTTGGTCACTTTGTTAAAGGTACTCAAACTTTATTTCTTACTAATGTTCTATGTTTAATTCTAGTTTTACAAACTCTTGTAATTACTTGTGGAGTGCAGATACTGTATGTGGTGGAGGAAGAAATATAAAACACCCTCTGTTTCTCTTCTTTGTCTGTTCCTAGTATTTCTTAACATTATGTAAGATAAAGGTGGAAGAGGCAAGGTCATCTGCTAAGGCTTGTCTGCCATGGGAAATCTAGGGATAGCACGCTGCTGCTATTTGTTTACCAGTGTGGCATCTCAGTGCTTTAAGCAAGCCTTTTAATTTCATATTTCAAAACTCCAGCAGATTTACGGGAAGTATGTTTGCATCATTTCTTGTGCTATTTATAGTTGTACCTTGGAGGATTTAATTTCATATTGTCACCTTGCTTCTCTTTAATTAATTTTTTTTTTTCAAAGGGATCCCTTCTTTGGTGTTGCCTGATCAGTGAGTTCTTTACATACACTCCAGCAGTGGCCACGCAGCACTGACAAACTTCAGCTGGAGGAGGGAAGATGACATCCTTGGGTGCAACACAGAAGGAGCTGCGTAAACTGACCTTGGATACACCACAAAAAGAGATGCGTGAACTGCCCTTGGATACATCGCAGAAGACAATCAGTAACCCGGTAACTCCTCTGTCAGGTCAACAATGTCTCCCTTGGGAAATGGGACCTTGCTGTTTTATGTCCATAGTACTGTTTTGCACAGTGAGGGATGCAATGAGAGCTCTGCATCGCTCAGGGATTTGAGGGAAAATGTCACAGGTGACAGGTGACATGAAGAGCTGATGGTGTTTAGAAATTGTGCTGTAAACAAATGGACAGGACTTCCAAAAGAGGACTGACATTCTGTCAGCCTTAGAGGATAATCCTGTTTCATATGCAGCTTACGTAGATGTCTGGCATTTTTGCAGAATGTGCTGGAAAGGGAAAGTGTGATAAGAAGTGTTTTCACTCCTAATTCTCTGTAAACAGGGTGGTGCCTGGCAGCTCTCATGAAATGTATATTTTGTGGTGCCTGTAACTTCAGTCTGAGCAACTACACTTGGAGTCTTTTTTCATATGTCATATCTCTATTCATAATACATCCTGTTTTCTGCAGAGGACTTGAGCAGACATGATTCAGCAACTGCAAAGACTGGATTTGACAGACTTTTGTTTTCCTAGCTCAGAGTCTGGAAACTTTTCTCTGAAAAGTTCTAGCATTCTCATGGTCTGTGACAGCAGCCTGACTTTGGCTTACCCTAGAGGGGTGACCTGAAGCTGTATTTTCTGTTGTGTCTTAAAAAATGTAGTTCATTTGAACCTGGAGGAAATAGTATTTTTACCATTCTGTGCCAGACCCCTTTAATAATACTAAAATCTGTGAAGTATTTATGGGGAATGTACAGTAACACAGACCTGCACAGGACTTCCTTACCTATTGCACTGTCACTTTTGGCCTTCAGTGAATCTGATTGTTTATTGCCAGCGTATGTCACTGCTTGCAGAGTGAATAGAGTTAGGGATGAGGGGGAAATAGTTCAAACCTCTTTCACAAGAACCCAGCTGGAACAGGAAAGAAAGCTCTGTGATTAATTAGAAGGTGGAAGGACTGAAGTGCAAAAGGAAAGGAAGGATGAAAGTTGGTAGACAGAGATCTTGGTGGGAGGTGTGGAGAGGATTAGGAGATGTTTAGGACAAATGAGTAGTGTCAGAGAGAGACTGAGAGTCCAGCAAAATTGAGTGGCTGCAAGGGGACTGATCAGTATGATGAGTAAACAACCTAGCAGGAGAATTCAATTAGAGCTTAGGGGTTGAGAGCCTATTGTGGGAGAAAGAATGAGTATTTGGGATTGGAATATGCAGGCAGAGTTGGGAAAGATTGTGCCAATGACTTTGGGGCAGCCTCCAGAGAAGGCAGTGAGCAAGCAACCTGCTCTATCTGACCTTGCTTTGAGCAAGACATTTTGTTAGAGAGACCAGAGGTGTCTTCCAATCTCAGCCCTTCTGTAACAGAGCAGGCGGTGAAAATGTCATTGTTTCAGTACATTGTTCCATTAGCAGCAAAACCTCATAGCTGTATTACAGGTTTGAGTCTGAGATACATTCCTTCATTACTGTACTGTTCTCAAGCATGCAGAAAATCTGCTTTCCTCCTTTATGCCCTTTACTCCACCCATCTGACAAGAAGTGAGGTCATGTCCCGTCTGGTGGGGCAGCTGTCTGATATCCAGCATGCTGGGTGAAAGCTTTTATCACAGTCCTTTCCTCTCTAAGACCATGCATCCTTTGGAATATAAAGTGCTTTTGCCACAGTTCCTTTTCAGGAGCATAGAACTTTGCCTTACTAAAGTGGTTAAGTCCCAATATCCCTGACCTGTGTGTGCTTCTTCAGTTTATCTTTGGAGACTGAACCAGTAATTTAGTACTTTATTGCAAAAGAGCTACTGGCCCTGAGGAGCAGAGTGTAAAAATAGGAACAGTCAAGACACACTTTCTCATTATTATTATTCTTATTGTTTGAATAAAAAATTATCTTCTGGTGTGCAGCTTGTATTTTAAGGAACCAGGAGACTACCAGTAAGCAAAGGGATTTCACTTTTCTTTCACTTTTAACATCTAATTTCACATTTAGGTCCTCTTCTACTCCACCTGCTAAAGCCGATAAAAATGATGAGACTTAAAACAACCTGACAGTTTGCTTTAGAAGCAAGTTCTGGGGTTTTTTTCCCCAATGCAGAAGATGGCTCTGAATTAGGTTTTATGCAGTGGGTGGGTAGCTGAAAAGGAAAGTGGAGAGTGAGCAGAAAGGGATGTGTATCTACTGGCAGAAATGATCAGCACTCTGGATTTAGAGAATTTCTGTTGTTCCTTTTTCCTCACAGATTAACAAAAATATGTGTTAGGAAACACATATCCTTTTCATAGCTGCCTGTTTCATGCAATTATCTATATATTTTAAAAATAAAACTCTCAACGTGTCATTTTATCGTCCAGTATTCCTTCCATTCAGGAGTAGTAATCCCAGTGTGTTTGCTATTTTTGTTGTTAAATTACTGGACCTCTTGTTTGCAATTGATGTTTCATTTCAAAGGTTAAAATCTTATGAACTACCAAAACCAACCTTGGCAAAATTTTCTGTCTATTAACCAGAGTAAAAGCAACATTTTCCACCATTTACTTCCTTTTTCAATCTGAAGCACATCACACATGTGGTGAGATGTAGACTTGCTGCTTTGCTTTCGGGCCAGGCAGCTGCGACCTTCCACAGTTTAATGTCAAGGTACTTCCCATCCCCTCCTGAAACGCTGGATGATCAGGGTAGGGCTTCTATGAGCATGTCTGAGTCTTTGCCAGTGAGCTGTGCTGGGGGATTTGGGTATTTATCCTGACTGCCACATCCCTCTCTATGGCTTAACAACTCTCGCCATGCTGCCGTTGCAGTTCAGTGTAACATTCATGTTACCTTCTCCAGCTGTTGATAAGGAAGAGAGGATAGTGAGGCTTTGAGCCAACATGCTGTAGACATGAATCAAACCCAAGGCTCCTGAACAGGGCTGTTTGAGTGCACCTCGCAGTTCTGAGCTCATTAGGATGAGGTGTTTTGTTGTGTTTGTGTAGGTTTTACTAAGAAGACACTCTGTGACATAGTCTCTTCCTGTCACTGTTTTCCCTAATGGGGCAAGAACAAGGAAAAAGACAGCTCCTGTAGTCCAGGGTTGGGGGAGCTGTGGGAGTTGTCTCCTGGTACCAGCAAGAGGCTGATAGTAGTCAGCTCTTGGGAATGACCTAATTTGAAGTTAATCCTCTTTATGCTCTATGAATAGTGAGGCAATAAAATATTGCGACTCTTCATTTGAGAGCTAAGAATGGATGATAGAAATTTTAGTTTTAATTTTATTTGAAAAGCTTGGTTTTCATAGGGGAAAATATGCCAAGTTTTCCCTTTCTGTTGTGCTTTCTTTTATATTAAAAGCGAGTTGTGTTTCTTTTAGTGTTGTAGAACATCATATAGTTAAGAATTAGAATACTAATTTTTAAACTATTTTGGGATTATTTGCCTCCATCACAAAATAATATTGGAATATTTTTTCCTTCTTTTTTTTTATTCTTCCCTCTTCTAGATCATTCCATATGTTGGGACAATACATGGTGGCCTTGTTCCTGGAGAGCTGATTGTGATACATGGCACTGTTCCTGACGATGCAGACAGGTAGAGGCCGTGTTGTCATGTTTTGCAGTGTCACCATGTGAGCAAGTATGTAATGGATGAAATGTTTCCAGGGCTCCTGCTTAGGATGGCACACAAGGGCTTGGTCTAAATCCCTGTGATAGCATCAGTATAGTCTGAGTATAGTCTTAAAGGGTAATCTGGGACTAACAGATTTGATAACTGAATGTGTTGTGGGTAGGAATTAAGTTAAACTGGGATAAGGAGGTATGGACTAGCGCTTGTGCACTGTAAGGGGGTTCTGTTCCCTGACCTTATCCAAGGTTCATTTGATACATTCTGCTGAAGGTGATGGGAGGGAAGATGGTGAACACAGTAAGTGAAGAGTTTATGTGATAGGAATGATGACCATTACATATATTTAAACATTTATATTCAGTGCAGTAAATCATGGGAGAACCTTTCACAGCTGTGTAGGAAGAGAGGAGGACAAATGTTTGTTTGGGGATTTTTTCTTATCCAGTGACATTCATTGTGTCTGTCTGTTCTGAGGCTACACAGTAAAACACAAATGTACCAAGCCTTTAGGTGAGTTCTTGAGAGACTGAGCTAAATGTGGTTTGTCTTATTTTTCTGATTAGGTTCCAGGTGGATTTACAGTGTGGCAGCAGCACAAAGCCTCGAGCTGATGTGGCGTTCCATTTCAACCCCCGCTTCAAAAGGTCTGGCTGCATTGTTTGCAACACACTGGAGAGGGAGAAGTGGGGTTGGGAGGAGATCACTTATGAGATGCCCTTTGAAAGAGGAAAGTCATTTGAGATTGTCATCATGATTTTAAAGGATAAATTCCAGGTGAGTCTGGGCTGATTCTTCATCTGCAGGCCAATAAAGTAGAGGTATTTTGCATAATTGAAATAAATATTGGAGGTCTAGGTGTCTGTTACCTCTGTTAGGTATAGTCTAACTATAGAAAAGTTTAGAGCTTTACTTTAAAGAGGTGCTAATTAAATCAGACCTTTAATTTTGTATTGCTTCCCTCCAAATTGAATGAGTAAGCAAGGAACTTCCTGCCATAGCTAATGGCTACTCCACCCTTCCCTCCATATGCACAAAGGGCTAATCTTGGGATAAACCTGTTCTGTGACTAGTTGTGGGACAGTCCTTTTGGAGGGGACATGTGAGGTGTATTTGTCTTGCTCTGTCAGACTGCAATAATAGATTGTATTACATTGATAATACCACATTGGTAGATGATCGGGGTGAGAAAGAGAGGTGTGAAATGCAAATTTTAGTGTAGGCAAATGAATTTCCCTCATAGTGATGGAAAGAGAGATGGAATCATGGATGGCTGAACTTAGTTGATCTGATATTTCTAGGACACTCCTAGGAGCATTTTGTACCAAATTGTTTCCATAACAAACCAGTGTAAACCAGAGATATGTGCATACAATTTGATACATGGCTGGTGTAATGTATGTTTAATACAGTTTTTCTGTTTTGCTTCCTGTCTCTTTAGGTGACTGTAAACAAAAAGCACTTGCTGCTCTACAACCACAGAATTAGCCTTGAAAAAATAGATACTCTTGGAATATATGGCAAAGTGCAGATCAAAACCATAGAGTTTGTTTCTAAGGTAAGTTATGTAGATAGTTGACTTGTTTGATTCATTTCCTCTGTCCTGCTAAACTGCCTAGTGGGTTTTATGGTGAAAGGGAAGTAAGGAGAAGCAGCTACACAGTCTAATGTTAGTAAGGAGATTTTGGTTTCCCCAAATTTTAGCATGTGACTCTCATGAGGATTTCTGTCTTCCTGTTTTAGTCTTGCAGTTAGGGGCGAGAAAGTGACAGAAGTTTACAGCTTACAAAGTTAACAGGATTGCAGGTATAAGAATTGATTGGATATGTAGTCTAGGAGTGGATTTTTCAAATATTGCAGGGGCTCCAGAATGAACTCGTGAATATTCAGTGCTTCTAAGTAACAGGTTTAGCCATGGCTGTAACTTGTTGGTTGGCTTTGAAATGCTAAGGTCAGCCACTGCTGGAACTCCTTGTGCACATAGCCATGTTTTTCCTGCTCAACTGACCAGTTTGTTGAATGAAGTTAAATATTTCTGGGGATGAGAAGAGAGATTCTGTCTCAGACTTTGTAGCTTGACTTGCACTGGACCAAACTCCCATGAATTCCAAGTGAAGGCTGTGCTGTGCCTCCTCCCAGCTGCCAGCTCTGCTTCTGATAGTAAACTACCAGGGACTTTTTCCCTGTGCTGAAGGAGAGATCCTTTTGTTCTCGAAGAGTTAGACTTTTAGAACAGAAAGTGAAGGTGATAAATTCCAGGGAGATAGAGAAGGTGAATGCCTTTTCCCTTTTCTGCCACCCACTAAGGCAGCCTACCTCCTCCTGTGAAATACTCCAGGTGTCTTTGGTGCAATCTTCACTACGTTGTGGGCAAAGCTTTTGACTCTTGCTGCCACATACCAGGTCTAACTCAGGTCAGCAGACTAATAATTGTTTTGGTAGGAGGTGAAGCTGAGCATAATGAAGTCTAAGCTTTAGACCTAGGTCTGCTATGTTTAAAGATCATTTGCAAAGCTGCTAAGCAGATTTTATGGGTCCCATCACTTGGCCTTGGGCATGTTGCCATAAAAGCTGTCTGTATCCTGATCTTGGAGGACTGACTCCAAGAAGAGCTTGGCAGGCAGGCAGATGCTTTAAGTTGGCTTCTGACCCAGGCACAAAATATACACTTGGTTTAATCAGTGGCTGCTGATGCTGTATGCTTTGTGGAAGAAAGGAATGGAGAAAGGTGTTTCTTTCCTTTTAGTCTTTGCTTTTAATACACTTTTCTGAGGAGGAAGCTGGAGGGTTGTATTGAAATGAGCAACCTGAAGACACAGTCTTCTAGGGCTAAGCTGGAACTGTCTCTGCCATGGCCATGTTGCTCATCTGTCCTTCCCATGGGAAGGGACAAGGATGTAGAGGGTTTAGAATCCTAAGAACGCTTCTGTGTGGACTTGCCATAGTGGTATTTCTAACCCAGTGAGGAAAACTCTGTAGGTACTCTGAGATCCTGAGGGCTCGACACTGCTATGACTGTTAAAGATTCATATTGTAATCAACTATCTTCAGAAATCTTGATTTGGCTTTAGCAGTTGATTTTCAGAACTTTTCTATTCTGTTTGTAGGGGTTTGGCTAGCTTTTTCATTGATACAGCCCTAGATTTCCATCTTAACATTTTACCATTGAAAGCATGATGATCCTTACATTGTTCTAAACCAACTTTATGCTAAAGTTACATGACATTAGCAGTGACACCTAAATATCTCTCTTTCTGCAGTCTTTACAAGGCTCTCAGCCATCGTCTCTAGGAGTAACAAAGATAAGCACAGAAAATGTACGTATGTTTGTGAAAGGTTGAATGAATCTCTCTGTTGTCTGATAAGCTAGATAATATTCTTTTCTTCTCTTGTAGGGGGAAATGCCAAATGGTTCACAATTGGTAAGTGTTTCCTATAGATTTGTGGCAAATGTAGAATAAAAAAAATAAAAATTACTTCAGTTATTCACAAGTTATGCACAAGTTATGCACAGTTATGCACAAAAGACAAGAAGGAAGGAATTGACAGTCAACTGGAGAAAGATAATCAGTGAGTTTTGTAGAGGATTATCTTCTTCTCTGCTGCTAGTACAAATGAGACTTGTCAAAATAGTTTAGAAAATCCAAAATATAAACACGGCATCCACAACCATAAACAGAGAAATTAAAAGAAATTAAAAGTGAAGTATCTGAAGTTCTAAAGGATCAAGTCACATTTGAATTTTTTTCTGCATAGGCATAGGCTTAGTTTTCTCTGCCTTGGGGAATACCTGAAAAGCAAAAGTATTCTGCAGTCATATTATGGTGACATGTGTGGAACCTGTATGCTACATCTTCCTCTTGCTGACAGATCCTTTTGTGCACTTCAGGTAGCTGGATGCAAGCATTTCACCTTAGGGATGGAACTTGCACCCAGCTAACATGGAGTATAGATGGAATGAGTGCTCAGTTTTTTGCAAAAACCTGTTCAGGTGGACTGTGTCCAGACTGGAGCAAGGACTGCGCTCAAACTGAAAAGGGCTTGAAGCCAGGAATATATACAAATAGAATTTGTGGAGAAGGTGAAGTTGCAGTGGGTGCCATAATTTTAGATGCTTTGTCATGTGACAGCTTGCCTTCTTCAGTCCTTTTTTCAAAACAAAATAACATGCAGTGTTGTAATTTCCAAATGGTGGACTTGAGCAAAAACGTAAAAGTGAACTGCTTCTCCATTTCCTTCTTTTCCCTGGTAAAAATAACTTGTAACAATGAAAGGAAAGACAAATGAAATACTTGCAGTGTCATTATGAACTGCTGCCAAGAGGACAGCACACTTAGTGATTCTACTTCTAGTACTTATGTGACCATGTAAAAATATACCCTAGCACGAGTCTTACTCTTTAAAGCAAAACTGATAATTCCAGACAAGAGAAGTCACATGTAAGTCTGAATAATTATGTGCAATGAATTTAAACTATTACAGGAAGTTTCATGCTTACTTTTTTCTCCTTTTTTTTTCCTTTCCTCTTCTTCCCCTCCTTCCACTGTTAGTGGTGGCAGAAGTAGTTGTAAATAATGTTTGTTTTGAACCCAAGGTGGTAGTCTAAATTAAAACCCAATACATTGATGGATTTATCTCAGTATAAGTTTTCCACTATAGTATTAGGATCCTGCAATATGCTGGTAGGAGTAACTTTAGTTGTAAGTGCAGATTTGCAATTGTAGGCCAAAATGTCTTCCTGCCATAGTAAAGCTCAGCTTGTATAAAAAAAGTGAAAAAAGTAAGTCACAGTCAAAATTTTTACTGGGAGTGTACTTCCAGGGTGTTCCTTATACTGCGAAACTTGATACTGCACTTCGTCCAGGATGCACAATTGCCATTAAAGGAGAAGTGAATAAAAACTCAAAGAGGTATGTGTTACTGATGGTTTTTTTCCTGTTATTTAACTGAGGTGCTCTTGAGAATGAGTAGGCTTTTCCATTGCCTCTGTATATCCTTACTCACTTGCAACTTTGCATCTGGAATCATCTGAAACTACAATGCAGTTTCCTCAGGAACCAGCAGGATTACCGCTTTAGAGAGGACTTAAAAGAGCAGCTCCATTGTGAAAAGTGAAGGTAAAACCTGAGTGTCTTACCTACTAAATCTGTGTCATTCACAAATTTGTGTGTTTGTTCAGGGCTCTCCATCCTGTAGGAAATGTGAGCAAATGTGCTGTACAGAGACAGCTTTTGTTCTAAAGAGATCCAAGAGTAAGGATCTGGCAGAAATAGGTGAAACATAAGTGAGGCGAGTTTCTGGTGTGCCCAAATGCTGCATGTTACAGTGTTTCTGTGACAAACCTCCTTGGCATAAGCATGAAGGTGCCTAACTGACAATAACTGAGAGATGAAGGTGGTGAGCTGAGTGATGGAGAATGATGGAGAACCTCTCCTAAGAGGAAAGGCTAAGAGAATTGGGATTGTTCAGCCTGGGAAAAAAGTGCTTCAAGAAGACCAAATTGTGCCTTTCCAGGACATGAAGGGAGCTTATAAGAAACGTGGAGAGAGACTATTTAGAAGAGCTTGTAAGTGACAGACAAGGGCAAATGGCTACCAACTGACAGAGAGTAGATTTAGGTTATATATGAGGAGGAAGTTCATTCCTGTGAGGGTAGTGAGACATTGGAACTGGGTTCCCAGAGAAATTGTGGATGCCCCATGTCTGGCAGTGTTCAAGGCTGAGTTGGATGGTGCGCTGGGCAACCAGATGTGGTGAAAAGTGTCCCTGCTCATGGCAGGGGGGTTGGAATGAGGTGAGATTTAAGGTCCCTCCCAATCTAGGCCATTCTGTGATTCCATGAAAGCTTTTAGGGGAGTGTGAGCAATAATTTTGATAGCAAATTAGGAACAAGGGGTTGCAAAGAACACATTTTCCAAATGTGAAATAAAGCTCAGGAGGAGGGGAGCACAACATAATCAAAATAGAGTTGAGCAAATGTCTGCGCAAATGCCCTTTACTTTAAGGGTGGATTTGGATTTGGCTCTGCAAAAACATGCCTAAAGATGAAACAATTAATGGGAAATAAAAATTATAAGAAGCATGTTTTCACATTGTGTGTGTGTATTGCACTCCTGCTTCTTCAGGGCACGTTTCTTCCCTCCAGTTGAACAGCCTTTGGAGTTCATACTGGAATCCAAGGTCTGAAATCCTTATCCACAAAGTTTGGATGGACTTCAGATTGTGTAGGATAATTAATACTTAGAGAGTAGCATTTCTTTTTCTTCTTTTGGCTTGAAAAATTTATTAGCACTTTTCAAGTGTTGAGTGTGCTGAGATGTGTATAAGCATGAAGAGGCTTTTGGCTGTTAAAGTATGCCAGGTTGTCTGCTTTTTGTGTTTACGCGTTTAAATCTCTGTATTTATATAGAGTTTATAAGTTGTTCCATTTCTTTTGCTCAGGTCACACAGCTATAGATGTTTCTTTTTTGTGGTGAAAAAGAGAACTTCACAGCTTGGAAGTGTTGCAGTATTTCCTGTCTGGACTGAATAATGCTGCAAAGAGGGCAACAGTCTGACAGCTGGAGCTAATTTGGGTGGGGAGGGAATATTTTTTTCTTTAAATGCAGTAAGGTCTTTGCCATAGGTTGAAGCATTCACTTGAATTTGAATGACTGTTCCCTCTGATCACCCTTCTCCAGAGCTCCCCTGTAGGAATCCTGTTTGGTGGGCATGTCTGTGATGGCAGAGTATTCACTCAGCCTGGGCAGAGCTTTGCTGCCTGCAAAATAAAATGTTGTGTGTATGGTGTCCCAGCAGTCTTAAATGTATGGAAAGAATCCTTGAACTTTTCCTTAGAGTCCAGCCAGTTTGTTGGCAGAAGGAATATGGTGTCTTTAGGTAAAAAAAAAGCCTTCCACTCTCCATGGCCTGAGTGAAAGAGGTGGGGGAGCAGGCAGCTCCTTATGTTCCTGTAAGAATGCTGCTTCCTAGTGCAGTAGGGGAGCAGCTCTTGGCTTGATAGCTTCTTGCTGAGACATGTAGAGAAAGCTGTGAGCGATGAAGTGGATTAGCAGGGTCATGTCCCACATTTGCTGCCTCCAGCAAAGGTTTCTGTGCAGAGGAGACAAGTGCATGCTTGGTTCTTCAGGTGAATCACAGCCCTGGCCCCCAAACAGCTTGAGTATTGGCTAAGGACTTGGTATGGACTAGGGCTAAGGACAAATGGCATTGACTGCTGTTGTCACGTCTGTAAACCCTTGGTACAGTAAACTTTTCAAAAATATCTTCCAGCTTTGCAATAAATCTGAAACCAAGTGACTCAAAGGACATTGCTTTACATCTGAATCCCCGAATAAAAAATAAAGTTTTTGTAAGAAACTCCTACCTTCATGACAGCTGGGGAGAAGAAGAAAAGGAAGTTGCTAACTTCCCTTTCAGTCCAGGGATGTACTTTGAGGTAAGATCAACTGAAAGAGCATCGAACTGAAAAATCTGGCAAATGTCTAACTTTGATTAACAAATGATTAACATTGGTGCTTAAATGTCCTGTTACTAATACAGATTTAAATGAAACTGCTATTCCTGCATTTCATGTCTTGAAAATGCTTAGGATTAAATGGGACC
Source organism: Cisticola juncidis (assembly GCA_013400215.1). Classification (NCBI taxonomy): domain Eukaryota; kingdom Metazoa; phylum Chordata; class Aves; order Passeriformes; family Cisticolidae; genus Cisticola; species Cisticola juncidis. The sequence continues at coordinate 627,891 of VXBR01009377.1, read as the reverse complement.
ATAGAGAGCAGAGGTGTGTCTTTATTTAGTAAGTTTTCCTTTTAAGTAGTTGCAAAAATTCAACCAGTGCCAAGAGCAAATTTAACTTAAATTGAGTTGGACTTGATGATCTTTATGGGTCTCTTAGAATTTAAGTTATGTTGTTATTCTGTGAATTTTATTAATGCCCCATTTTTGTTTTTAAATGTTGCTTTTGGATGAAACATTCTCTGTAACAGAAACACATCTTTCCCAAGTCTACGCTAGGTCATCAGATTGTTTTTCACATCTTACCCGAGCTTATTCTTAACCGTTTCTCTTCTTGCTTTCCAGCTGATTATTTTCTGCGATGCCTACCAGTTCAAAGTTGCTATTAATGGTGTTCACACTCTGGAGTACAAGCATCGTTTTAAACAACTTGAAAAAATCAACCAAGTGCAAGTCACAGGAGATGTTCACTTGCTAGATGTGAGGAGCTGGTAGTTCTTTTCAATCACTACTAAAAGAATTTAACCTCTTCTAATGACAGTGCCTCCTTGTCAAGTACAAACAGGTGCTGACTCATGCTGAGCCTGCCTTTAATCTGTCTAGGCTTTTGCATTTGTCTCTCTGAGTTAGGCAAGTACCAGAAATGCTAAATGCAAACTTAAATCCTTCTCTAGTTTACAGTTTCCTGGCAAGCTAAGTTAGTGTTTGCTCAGATAAATCTCCTGTATTATTGAACCTAGCAATATGAAAATGCTGCATCATACTGTGTCTAACAATTGCACCTCTGTGTGCTTAAGTTAAACTACCATCTGACATTCCTCAATACCATCCATTCAATATTGTGAAGTAGAAATGAGACTGGAATAGGATCAAAAGATACAGTTATCCACCTCCAAAGGGATGTTTATAATTTATTGAATAGAGAACTATGGATTATAATTTTCTATGTCTTAATTTATGTTAGCACCTATAACCTTTTCAGTGAAGCTGGATTAAGCAAACAGTTGACCCTTTACTTCTGGCAAAAGGCAAGAAGTTTGATCTTACCTCTTAGCCTGCTGCTGCAATAGCACCTTCTCTGACACCTATGGTTATGTCACCTCCAAGATTTTTAACTTTGTGTTTTCCAAAGGGAAACATGGGAAAGTGATTTAGCTGAATTCAACTACAAGAACTTTTGAAAACTTGTTTGCGCTGAAGTGGCTCCTAACTGGGTTAAGAATGCTTAGGGTCTGAAGTGGATGTTTGTGGGTTTCATTTTTAAGATGGGTCTGAATCCAGGTAGTCCAGGTAGGGTTTCAGCTGAGATGGCATTCAACATTCAGTAGTACACTACAGAATGAATCCTTTTTCATTCTTGTATTAAAACACTATGTGAAATAAACTGTCCCAATTCAATTTTCCATACAGATGTCCATCTTTTTATAGTCTTTTTAGAAATAAGTTACTACTGGTTGTCAATACATGCCTGAAGGATGTCCCTGTATATCTTAAGACTGCTAATACTGAAGCAATTTCAAGAATAAGATGTACACTAGAAGACTTTAAATGAGCAGATTCAATGTATTAAAAAGCATCAATAAAAACATATGTGAATTCTGCTTTTCTCCAAGTGTAGCTATGATCCCTTTTTGGTCTGTTGTCTTGTTTTGTTATGGTCTTACCAGTATTTCCAAGTTGGCAGTGACCCTGACTGGAGAACCATTTCCATATCAAGGAATTAGTGATCCACAGAGCAGTTAGCCTGAGCAGGCGCTGGGGCTGAGCTGTGGTGGTGCCGGGGTGGCCTTCAGGACAGTGCTGTGCTGTACCTACCCCTCGGCTGCAGGTTAAACTCATTGGAACAGAGGAGCTGGTAGGCAGCTCCTTGTGGCAGTACCACCATTTGTGTGTCCTTGCTTTTAGCTAAGAGTCCAGCAGATGTTCTCATGGGAATGTTCTTTTTGTTTGACAGCAGACAGAATTAACAGTTCTAAGAATATCCTGTAAGAGCTTGATGTAATCTTTCCACCTCTGGGATCTGCATGGCATGCTGCACCCTGGACAGAGGCTTGTTCCCAGCACTCAGTGGGATGTAAGATTATCCTCTGGTATAGTGTCAGTTCTACCCTGTTGCATTTTAAACCCTATTTTACAGAGTGACTGCCTGTCTTAGTGCTGTAATGAATCAGCACCTCGTGGTACAAAACATGTAGTAATTTTTTTGGCAAATTCATTATCATAACAAGCAATTTATTCTTGAACTTCAGCTAATCAGTAGCAGTGTTTAAAGACTCTAAAGACAGATGCAGTTCCTACATGAATCAGTTTCTTGGAAGTCCTTTTTCAGTATCTTCAGTGGGTATACTTTTTACTTCCCTACAGATGACAGAAAAAAACAGATTCTCAGGATTGCAGAGCATGGGTCCAGTGAGGACCATGCTTGGAGCATGACAGCCCCTCCACTGGGACAGTAACTGTATACCCCAAGGACAGTGGAATTCAGTGAGTCTCACACGTTGTCAGGGTTTGTTTATAGCCTGTTCCAGTTTCCTACTATTAAGAAAAGAGCAGTTAAGGAAAAGTTGTAAGAAAAGTCCCCAATATATCCAGAAATGATAAAGCCAGATTCTTAAAATATTTTATTAAAAAGTTAAAATCTTGTCTCTGATAAAAATTGTTACGACAATTTGCCTGTAACATCTGAATGTGTAAAGCTAACACAATTCCGATAAAATTTGAAAACAAAGGGCATAAACTTAGAAGTAACTTTGGAGTGGTTCTCCCAAAATGACTTCCAGTTGCTGAATTGTCTTCTGACACTGCTGTTCAACTTCTTCACATTCATCTAGAAAAAGAAATTAAGCAGGAATTAAGCAGAGCAATGATTACAAGGCTACCCGAGGAAGGCTTCATCACTCGTCAAGGCTAGAACCATCCTCAAACACCATAAATGAAATTATTATTCAGAAATATTTTGTCACTGAACTAGGCAAACTCCTGCTAACACTGATCTAAAACTTGCATCTGGGGAGATGTGCACAACAACAACAGTGAAGAAACCAATTAACATAATTTAACTGAACTTTATGAGTGTGTTTGACATAATCCATCTTAGTTTGCATTTTGCACAGTATAAGCTACCGTATAAAAATTTGTAAGATTTATAGCAGTTCTAAAAATGAGCCTGTCTGAATCTTTGAAATAAGTCACCCTTCACTAATGCCAGTTTATAACATTACCTTCCATAAGCTCAGCTAGGAATGGAATGGATTCTGGTAGCAGGACTAGGTAGTTCTCCTTCAGTTTTTGTGCAACTTCTATCAAAGCAAGTAGGGCAGCAAATCGCACCTAAACCAAAACAATGACATAAGGAAACAAACATTACAGTATAGTTCCCTGTTTTCTCCCATCCCTGCCTTCTTTCCGTTTATTTTAAGGTTATAAGCTTTCATTACTGAAAGGAACAAGTTTTAAGCTAATTTAAATACTAACATCTGGGTTAATAATGGCAAATAAAAATAGGTTGCAAGAAGCAGGTAATGTTGCTGGAAGTTACTTGGTATTACGGACTTTACCTTCCTGTCACAATGCCACTTCCACTATATCAGGGCTTAGCTCTGCACTACGAAAAACCAAGTACACTCTCAATATCTATAACCTGTCAAGAGGAGAATCTTGACAAAACTCTGTGTATTAAACAGGTCTGCAATCTGGTAACTGTCTGCCTTTTATCCCTCTGAAGTGGCCCTGTCTTCGTACACAAACAATTATCTCATTCCAACAGATACCAAATCTTCAAAGAGCCCAAACCTCACAGTATGAAAGACATGGAATATTTACTGCTTACAGTGAGAGCAGAAGCGCATGTTGCACCCGTCTCTACAAGTTGGGAGTACTGTGGCACAGCACCAGTATTTTAATTTAGGCTAGTATTTCAGCAATGACTTGGTTAATTCACTTCTGATTTGGGGGACACTGTTCCCATTTTCTAGCAAGACAAAGAAAACCATTTCAAATTCTGATAGCTTCCAACCTTAGGAGAATTGTGCCTTGTTTTCAGCAGGATCTGGTAGTTGAGTGGTTTCCACAGAGAATCATCTGCCATTGCCACTGAAAACTGAGCTATGCAGGGTATCAGGTGTGCTGTCACTCTTTCCTGGAACTTCTCATCTCCTCCAAGCACATTTTCTAGCTGTGGAAGTAAAACAGATCCAGGCTCAGATAAACCCATCCAAAACCACTTCTAGCTTTGGCTTTCAGGTACTCAAGAATTAAGTCAAAGCTCATCAGTGGGCGTCCACTGGTCTGCAAGAGCTGCATAGCATGCATGAACCTTATAAAATGAAGACATTTTAAAAAAGGATAAAAAATAACCAGTAATTCAGAGCCTTATGCAAAGGAGTCAGTGACCCAAAGATGTCTGTGACCCAAAGACAATGAACTAACCCCCTCTTTTTTTGTTAAGGGGGAGGACTGACATCTGATTTTTTTTAACTATGGGAAAAAAAACCCCAACAGCTATGAATTGTTTCTATGGATTTGTCAATACCTGATCGACCAGAGGCTGCATCAAAGTTTCTGCTCTTTCCTTGCTCAGGAACTTCTGGGTGTCAAACAGGAAGAGCTTGTGCAGACAGTCCATGGTGAACTGCAACAGTAGACAGCTCTTTTCTGTGTTATTGTCAGAGTCAAAGAAAGCTTCATCTACACACCAATCGAGGAGAAGAAAAAAATTTCATCAACAGAATGAAAACTCAAAACTTCCCCCCGCAGGACGGAAATAGTGCAAGTCTGTCAATGTAGCAAAGGGATTTACTACGTAGCAATTATGTACTTATCACTCAGAACAATAAAGTGCATGTGATACATTATCTGACTTTAAGCTACTGCCCCAGCAGATCTGCTGCTGATGGAAATAAAAGAGAACAGCCACAGGCTACAAGAGAAGTGCTCAGCCATACCTGTGGATATGGAAAATTTCTTCAGGTTACTACAACTGGGATGGGCAAATAGTTTCCCACAGAAAATAGTAAAACCTACTTTTGTCCAAGAAAGCAAGCATTCTCTTATAGGCTACATGGTGTATTCAGAGGAGTCTGAGTGCACCAGGTAGCATATTAGAGAAGTCAATGAATGAAAAAGAAAAAAAAGTAAAAAGAGAAACAAGTCTCCCTCTTTTTACACAATTTCATACTCAGGGAATTCACTGTGACTGACACTGAAAATTTTCATGTGGTCTCAACACTGTAATAGTAGCCCCATGCCCATGGATGAAAAATGTCCTTTGGTTCCATCAGAGAAAGATTTCACACTTACCAGAGGAATAAAAAAGAGAGAAATGAATGATGTGTGCTGTAAAATAAATCCTGTACAGCTAAAATTTCTGCAATAAAGACTAAGCCTCTCTGTAGCCAGTAACTCACAACTTACCAGTTTTAGAAATGTTGACCTGGTTCAGTGTCTCAGCAAACGGCTTCACTAAATGCCCAGCAAAGAGGGTGAAGAGACCCTTGAGCTTGTCTGCAATGCAGTCTGCTATTCGGTGGAATGTCAGCAGCCTGTCTCTTAGGGTAGCCTCTGTTTTGGACCAATCAAAGAGCTGAAAGTGAAAGGCAGATTAGCTGTTTCCTGTGTCTGTGCACTGGAAAACACAAACATGCTGATGCAGATGAATTACATTTAGACTTCTTACCTTGAAGAAGAGCGGCCTGAAAGAAGCCTCGGAAAGTTTCATAACCATACTGATTAGACAGTCGATAATGTAAGCTTCTATCTTACCAACTTCCTCTAAATCATCCTAGAAAAATCAGAACACATGATCCCAAGCTTAAAATGTAAGAATTTGAGCTTCAAAGCACATTTTAATTTTGTCTGTAAATACTTAACTACCATGTTTTCTACTGTAAAACCAATTTGGAACAGAATATCTAAAACCCAGAATTTCAGAGCACATATGCAATGGAATCTACTAGTCTTTTTTTAAACAAGTGATAGAATTGGCATGTGGTGCAGCCAACAGAGAGGTGCAGCTGCTGCTCACCCTCCCAATCAAGCTACCTCAGCATGCTCTGTCCGGAAGTCCAAGACTTTCATGAAAAACGCTGTCAGTTCAGGCTGATGGGAGATCAGGTGCTCCTTCTCCATACCAGCAATGTGCTCCTTCAAAATGTTCATAAGGGGACCCAGGCAGCTCTGCCAAAACAAAAGCAAAGCAATGCAAAGGCAACTGTGATATTGGCAGTAACAGAAACATAACTAGGGAATTGGATTTATGTACTTCCTGCATTTGCTCATTGAAATACTCTTGATAAAATAAAAAAATTTTTTCTCAGTACTTTTGTGGGCTTAAGTTAGTAGGATTCCTGAAAAGCATTTGTCTGCCCTCTGCCATAATGGAGAGAATTCTGATTCACTCACGTTCCTAGTACATAAATGAGAAGTCCTTTATGAATGGGATGATCTCCCAAGCATTCACCATCTAACACACAAAGGACATTAAACCGCTGGATCTCTTCCAGATCTACCTTTCCTCAATCACTGCAGCAGTACAAAAATCCCTAGAGATGATAATATAAAGACTATGGTAGATTTGGCTGGGATGGAGTTAATTTTCTTCAGAGCAGCTCACATGGGGCTGTGTTTTTAGATCTGTGACCAAAACAGTGCTGATTACACAGCAGTGTTGGAGCTATTGCTGAACAGTCCTTGTGACACTTCCTTTGTTTCTCACTCTGCTGCCACATTGAGTGGGCTGGTGGTGGCCGATGCACTGGGAAAGGACACAGCTGAACCAAATTTTGGCTGCTTGTTTCCTTGTTTCTTGTCCTTCTTTATCCCAGCACTAAAGGATGAAAAAGTGCCCTACCTTGCGGGTGTGCAGCACTTCACTGTAGCACTTGGTAACTGCAGGCAGGAGTATCCGAGGGGCCAGCCTTGTCGCCAGGATGGTTTTCAGTGCTGCTACACGGACACTGATCTGGGAAGTAGGACCAAACTCGGCCACTATCTTTTCCAAGCGGACAACCTGTGAGGAATTCCAACCAAAGTCAGGCCTGCTTAGCAACTTAAGACCTTGCTTTATAGTAGTTGTCTGTTGCAAATGTCAGACAGGAATTTCGCTGTTTGCACCACGTAGAACACCTTACATTAAGCTGTCTGTGTACAAAACCTCACTGTCTTCAGAAGACAAACACTGAAAAATGCCCATGTCAGCAGCAGAATGGCTCCAACAAGAGTGTCAGATACACATTAGAGGAGACTGTGGATATTACAAAATGATGTTTTGTGATTCATCTCCCTTTTCAAAGAGACAAAATATAACCTATCTGAGGGAGGAGAAGGAGATACTCTTAGGTTCTGTATCGGAGTCACCAGCATAAGAAAGTGAGTAGAAGAGTAGTGTTTTGAGCTTTCACATAGTTGGCACACACTCCTACTTCAGTTTCAGAAAAAAAAAGTTATCTCTGCAGCCTCTTCTGGCATCTGGGCAGGTTCTGTCCTCCCTTTACACACACACCTGTAGCAGTCCCAGAGCTCACCTGCAACAAGCACTCCAAAAGATAAGGACTAAGGAAGTGTGGCAGTGTTTCTGCAACCTTTAGCAGAGCAGTGATGGCACTCAGCAGGTAAATTTCATTGGAGACCAGCTCCTTCTTACTTTTTAAAGTCTTCAAGAGTGCTGGCATCAGCCTGTGAATAACCAAACAAAAACAGAGAAAGGTGAAGTAACTGACCATTAGGAGGTACGATTCCATCTGTTAAGCCTGCAGGGACAATTTTCACAGGAATTTTTACATGCATATTTGAGAAAACGCAGTATTCTGGGCTCATTGCTATATTTTATTTTTAAGTTATTGAAGGATATTGGATTTTGAATGGTTTGGTCGGAAGAAATGTTTAAAGATCATCTAGATCAACACTTTTCACTCCATCACATTACTCAAAGCTCTGTCATCAGTTTAAATATCTAATGACAGTAAAGACAGATTTGTAAAGAAATGAAACAGTCTTACAAGGAGCAAGTTAGATACTTGGATTCTTCTTGAATAGGGAGAATAAAATAATGTAGCATGAAAGGTTTTCAACTGTACTTGTTCTCATGTTTTTAAATGCAATCTGTTCTTCAGAAAAAGTACAGACTACAGGCTGATTCTTCTAAAGCCATAAAGGCTGCCCCTTCAGTGACAGCAGCAGACTCCATAAGGAACTCTACTATGCATTATAAAAGTCATAAAATTTTCCCCCCTAGTTCTTAGTTTCTTAGTTCTATGACCACAAAGGCCCTTCAAGCACTAGAAATACTTTTAATCTCGTCTACACACAACACACACAGGGGCAGACTGCCATCTGGCCATCATCAGTATTCCTTCAGTAATGCATTTTGGTGTAACTGATTCCTGCTGCAGTTGGTGCTATTAAGAAGAACCCAACAGTACCTTGGGAGCTGAGGTATTGCTTGGGCTTTCAGAGTATAGGTGACCTCAGCTATACAGAGCAAAGCACTTCCCATCACATTTTTTTCCTCCTTCTCTGAAGAAATGAGATCAATGGCAGTTTTCAGAACAGGCACAAATGGCGCCGGGTTCTCTGTGCCAAAACCTTTGCAGAGCAGCTTGAGGCTGAATAAAGCAGTCTGCCTGTTGATGGCTTGCTCCTCCTCTTCCTCCTTTCTTCTACACTTGACAATGGCAATGAGCTCAGGAACCAGCTCTAGGAGCTGCAGGATCTGAGAGGACAGGAGAACACACGTATCAGACACACAGTCAGAAACTCAGCACCTGCAAGGTAGCTGTGTGCAGGTAACCTTCGTGTCACTGCTCAAGAGCCCTTGCCAGGCTGGGCACCAATACTTGGCATCTTTACACAGGGTCAAGCACTTGCACATCCATCTCCCTCTGGGTACTTTTGCCAAAGGAAGTGGGTGTAACCCCTTTGCCTCACCTGGCTCTTCTGCCACTTGGTGCGCTGCTGCACCTTGTTGTTCAGGAGGTCCATGGCCTTGCGTCTCACTGACGGCAGCTGGTTCATCATCAGTCCCCCAATCACAGGGATGAAGGTTTCTGTCGGCAGCAAGGCATTGACCTACAAGAAAACAAATACCACAGGTGCTTTTGCGTGCACTGTGACATGGTAGCCTCCTGAGAAGACTCTTCAACTTCCCTCATGGGTTTCAGGATCAAAGAAGAGAGGACAAGCCAGCAATGCTGTATCTGAGGCACACAAAACAACAAAGCAGGTTTCAGCTAGTCTGTGTTCACTGTCTGCTAAGCAGCCATTATCCACTAGCTCTGAGGTTTCCTCAGCAAGTCCTTTTGTCTCATGAGCTATCCCTCTTTACCCAAAATAATTCTGCCAATGCCCTCTGCATGTACCTCATTAAAACTGGAATATGTTTTACAGGTAAAAAAAAAAACAATCCAAGCTTTAAAAAGAAGTATGTTCTGCCTTAAGTGACAAGATAGCCACTCAAATTCTACAAATATATTGCTAATCAGAAAAAAAATAGTAAGATGAAAAGTGTAAGGATTTAATTTCATGTAGAAATACACAACAGCATTAGTTAAGTCATTTTATGAGTTAACACTGATAAATGATGCTAAGAGCCATTTTTCTCCTCCAGAAACAGTGAAATGACTGCATACAGCCAGCAGAATATTAAACTAAAGGAAATGAGCATTCCTGAGTTTTGTTCTCCTTGTTCTAAGAAGCTGGTAGCTGTAGTTACTCCAGTTGTTAGCTGAGTTTAAACATTGATGTACCAGGCTGCAGACCAGCCAGTGAAATACAGTACTGATGCAGCAAGAAACCCTACAAAGTTTATAATCCTATTAACAAGCAAGGGCAGCGATGTCTCAGCGCTAACATGAGGGCTAGTGAGACATACCTTATCCAGCATATCATAGCACTTGCTCAGCAGAACCCTCCAGAATTTAGCTGTTGGCTTGTCCACATTTGCTTCCACTGAAGATGCCACAGTGTTTATATAGTGAAGAACTTCTTCTAACAGCCTAGACAGAAAGGAAGTAACTTTTAGTAAGTAGCGAGGAGACCAAGGAAGTCCATTGTTATTACTGGAAAGCATAAAATCTCATATAAGACAACAAAAATACAAGTATATGAAACAGAAAAAAATTTAAAATGAGCATTCATGAAACCTGGCATTTAAAATAAATCTTACACCCATTTTCTTTTGGAACAAACATAAAAGTTAGGCCTTTGCAAAAGGAACACTCAATTTCATATCACTGGCTTTTACACCACAATGGCTACAACTGTGATCTTTGATTACTGTACTTAGACCAATATAGAGGCACTTGTAAACAACAATTGATTTTTTTTCTACTAGTGAACCAATATATTTTGCTAAAAATATGGAATTCCTTTAGTGATTCAGACACATATAGCATGACAGTTATAGCCAAGCATGTAAATAACCTTTATAAAAAATACAGAAAAAGAGTGGATATTGGGTAGAGCAATCTTTCAGAAATAAAAAGCTCCACATTCCATTAAAAGAAAAAAACAGACCAAAACCAAGTAATTGCACATAATAAATACTGCTTGTTGCAGAGGACATTAAAAAAGTATCATTAGAGTCAAAGATATTCTAATGGCAGTACACTTAAAGATATTCTTGGGTTGCAGTAAAAGCTAAAAATAGGAATAGGGCATATTTAAAGCATACCTCTGTTCCATCTCCTGCAGCTCTTCTTTTTCTTCATATTCAACTATCTGGTTTAAAAAGCAAGAATGAAAATATGAAACTTACCTCTCCTCATTAAAGAAAAATGCCAGAATACACAAATTTGGGTTTTTTTGAATCAAATGTCCACTAACATGGTAATTATGAGTCCCTACATTTGTACTTAAACCATAATTCAGAAGGAAATCTGAGAACCTTGGGCAATGCAGTTACATTAGCAAATATATTTCATACTGGTGGATGATTTTCAGCTGAAAAACTGGGACTACCAGCTAGAGTCAGAGCCTGAAATTTGTTGAATTTTTTCTTTTTAATTAACAGCATGAATGCTACACTGAATTTGCAATTACACAGGCTGTGAGTGAAATCCCAAACTCTACAAAGCCAGTGGGAATACACCAGGACTGGAATTTCACATGGTTATCTATGCATCAGTCACATAAATGGAGTCTGTTTGGAAAAGCCTTTTTTTTAATAAGTAACATTACTGAGAGGTTTCAAGACAGTGTCAATAAAGGTGTCAGCAAGATACATTGGACAGCGCCACCCCTTTTAATATAAAATTATACTAGAAAGAAGATTATACCTCCTCAGCTATTACAATATGGCACAATCACTTCTGTGATCAGTCTAGAAGCCAACTGCCATTATTACCTTTTTCACAAAACTCTGAGAGGACAGAAGTTGTGACATGAAGGACACTGACAAGAATTTGAAATGCCGGAGTTGTTTGTCAGAGTGAGACTCCACATTAAAGAGCTGCCCATCCTGATTTTTTGGCTTTGTCTTGCATGTACTTAACTTTTTTGTCCCAGGATCATCTGTTGAAGACATTGACAAAACAAATTTGCATCCAAGAAAAAAAGTTATTTCATTTCTGATCACAGAAACAAAGTAAAATTACAGTTGTTCAAAGCCCCAACCAGCCTGGCCTCGAACACTGCCAGGGATGGGGCATCCACCACCTCTCTACGACACCTGGTCCAGCGCTTCACCACTCTCAGAGTAAGAAGTCTCTTTCTTATATCTAACCTGAACCTATCCTCTTTTGGTTTAAAACCACTGCCCCTTGCCTCTTACATTAGGAAAGTTTACATGCATTTGCTGGCTCTGTTTTGTGCTTACCTTCTTTGTTCTCTGGCAGCTCTGTCAGGTACTGGATTATTTTCAACAAGCTCTGGAACTGAGAACGTACATTAAATTCGCAGCAGATGGAAATCCAAAATTCAGTGTCTGCTTCCAGAACAGCATCCTGTTAATGGGTCAGAAAAAAAGAAGAAATATTTCAAGGATTAAGAAGGAATATTTTTATCAATAATACTCAATATTAATATCAATATCAATACAAATACTCAAAAACTCCTCAGTGAGCTTGTGAAAATGCCATGCTGAGACTGACACTGCCAGGATTAATACCAGTGGTAAAGGCAGCAAGCTTTTGGAAAGAACATAGCTCCAAAGGGTGTAGAGAGAGATTAAATTGTTGCAGTGAAGACTAAATGTTCCTTTAATAATTCTTTCCGTTTTTACCATAAAATTATGCTTTCACCTAATCTCAAGGTCTGCCTACACAAAAACTTAATAGGGTTTTCATCTTGGTCTGTAGAGAAAGACCAGTATCACGTTTCACAAACACAACTGAAGAAAAAAACTCCAATTTTATTACTATTGGAACACTACATAATTAGATTATCAGATCTTCAGCTCAAGGATTGCTGTACAATATGATCTGATTTAGAGTTCAGGCTCCAGGACATAACACTGTTGAACATACAGTACAAGTCATAGTCAGCATCACCATCAGGTTCTGCTGTAGCACAAATCCAAAGCTCACTACCTTTTCCAGCATAACCTGGGACTTACTGATAACCTCCTTAAAGGCAAGACCATGAACAGAAGAGCTCAGGCTCTCAAGGAAAAAGCTGACCCCCTCAGCCTGCTAACCTTGTCTGTGCTTGATGTTGCTGTCACGGTTTTGGTCACATACTGCTCAAAGAGCAGCACCAGCAGAACCCAGAGGAATTTGTCTCCTCCCACGGTAGTGATCAGCTGGGACAGGATGGGCAGGCGCCGGTGCTCCGGCACGTGGGGCAGGGCGTCCACAAACACACGAATGATCTTGATCACCACCTCCTCCACACTCCCTGAGGACTCTGACAAGTCACTGTCCTCAGCCTGTGCACAGACAGCAGGGGAGACAGGTTACTGCAGATGGGTACAAGGCCTTTCTTGCAGCTTCAGGAAATAAGAAAAAGCACTACAGCCAGATAACAGCATTGCCAAATGCACAATCTCAAGGAAAACGTAAGTGTTCTCAAATAAAGGGTTTAATCATACAGTTCCTTTCCAGAGTTAAAGGAAGATGCTCTAAATAAAATTTTAAAAAGGGGAAAAAAAGAGAGAAAAACTATTTGGCATCAGCTGAAAAAAACAAGACATTTTCAAGAGAAAGCAAAGCCAAATCTGTCAGAAAACTTTGCCTGAGTTAGGGTCTTAGATTCAAGGGCCTAGGAAAATTAATATACATGGGGTACATGGTCTCAAGTAATATTAGTCTCTTCCCACATGTAATAATCCTGTGCCACTAATAATTGTAATAGAAACTTGGGTGGGCTGCTAGGAAAGGCTTTAAAGAAAAAATTAAAGAAATCAATTTGTCTATCTTTTTCTATAACAGGGAAGTACAAGAGATGAAAATTGTGTACACATATAATTATTCAAGACACTTTTCCCCAATTCATTTTTACATGACATTTATACATACTGTTTTATGTTTAAATCTAATTATGATCAAGAATTAAGATTTCTTAAGTGTGAGTGAAATATGAAGGAAGAAAATGTTGATTTGAAAAAAGAGGATTTATTTTTGTTTTGGTTTATAGCCATTTATCTAAGAGGTTCATGCAAAACCAAGAAAAGCCCTACAAACATCAGCTGGAAGAATAAAAGCACTTCCACTTCTTTCAGACTATGTCTACTATTCCTATGACCATAACATATTATAGGACTAATAACCACATTCTTCCTTCCAATAGTTCCTCTGCTGAACTTGCCTGCTATTTTTATGACAAAAGGCTTGAACTTAAAGTACGTTTCAGGTCCTCTCCACATTACAGTTGTGGAAATTTTGGCTAAACCATTTATAAAGTGCAGGAACTCAAAAGACGGAAAAGAAGCAGCAGTCCGATGCTGGTCAGAGACAGAGGAGTCTGAATTACATTATATTACATACAATTTAATGTCTATCAAGATAATCCTAGAGTAGCTGACAACATATTCTACAAAAAATATACTAAATAATTTACTTAATTAATAGTCTTTCCATTAAGTAGACAAAACTACCTGTATCAGAGCAGGAATAACCATCTGCACTGTCTTGTTAATTACTTGGAAAGTGTAGGTATCATCCAGACGCAAGACATTTGCTCCCATGAATGTAAAAATGGGCATAATGTTGTGAAGAACTTTATCCTGGAAAAGAACAGATGAAATTACTTCATGCTGCTGTGCATATTATACCTTAAGGCATTTCCCATACCCACAAATAACACTAGATTCCTATTAAAAAAATCCAGAAAACCAAAAGAGAATCATGATTATCTTTCAAAATCTCCTTAAATGAGTTTTAAATGCATATTATCCCTTAATGCTACTTACTGTGTGATTGGTAGAGTTCTAAACATTATTTAGAAACCAAGACACACATCTAAGCAAGTAATTAGAGCATGGAAACTGCAAGTTTGGTGTGATAAAACACCCTGTATCCTTCCACTCAGTGCCAGGTGAATACAAGTGAAACCAGCTGTGAGGACATCTGCAGAAGCACAAATGTGGTTGTGGCACGGATTCCAGTGATTTTCCTACCCACCTTTTTTCTGTATCTGCAAAACATCTGCAGTATCCACAATCATACAGTGTAAACCAACCAGGCTCATTTCAAGTTTTGCCTTTTTGGGGGCCTAGACTGTCATCATAGTAACCAGTTTTAAGAAGGCTGGATTAGAGGTATCACCTAGCTCAAAAGTTAGTTTCCAAATATTTGCCAGGACTTGGAGCAGTAAATTATGGGCATATTTTTCATTTAGTTTTAGTGACTGGAAGAACTGTTTTAGATTTTAAAAGTCAGATGAGGTGGATACAAAATGTTTCTTTCTATTCTGACCTTGAAAATTTTGTAAGAGCCAATAATAATGTAAAAAAAATGCCTGGTTCTATAGCAGGTGATGGCTGTAAGATGGAAACAAAAAACCCAAATAATAAAACCACAAAATCCTCCAAGTTTATCAAAACCACCACAGTTTTGTCTTTCAGAAAACATGATATCTTTCCAAATGTGTGGAGAAAATATTGATTGATGTGAATATAAAGATGCAAACTGAGTTTGATAGACTTAGATACATTTTGCTGGTTTAGAGATTCAAAGCAGAAGAATCTTAGAACACTGTACAGTCAAATTTCAGTCCATACATGAAAAGGCCTGTTTTTTGGTCATTTAAAATCAGAATGACCCAGTTTTATTACCAACTACAATTACATTTTTCAGTGTTGTACAAGATAGGAACTTGTAAGAAAGCATGTGCTATCAGGCCAGGTGTTTTCCCTTTTTATATAAAAAAGCAGGAGAAAGAGGAAACCAGGCATGAGAACTGTGATCACAGTGGGAAGGTGAGGCAGGGCTGGTGACAGAAAGCTTCTTCCATTTCTGCTGCACTCCACTGCGAGCCATAAATGGTGGTGACCAAAACATCAAGACAGAGGATTGTTTTCAACTCAAATGGAATAGAAAGGCCTGAAAGAGCAGGGAACCTCTCCATTTTGCCTCTGGCTCCTTTTGAGGAATTTTCTCCCCACAGAACAGATGTATATGTTTTTCACTCTACCCAATATTTGGAAAGCAAAGAGAAGAGCCGATGCATAAATTCTGTGTGTTACTTACAGGAAACATTCCAGCAACTGCACCAAGGAGCAGCAGAGCATGGTGGTGTGTCTGGGGCATTTTGGAAATCCTGATGCACTGAACTATCAGTTCCACGTTGAATTTTTCTTTGTCCAGTATATCTGCAGGTAAAAATATTTACTGATTAACACATTACTGGTCAGCCATGTAGGAATAAACAGTACACTCGAGCACTGTTTTCAGTTTGCAAACCATACCTAATGCATCTACAAAAAATATTAGGAAGGCAAACTTGTATACCCTTATAGAGGAATCTCTCTCTCTTCAACAAAACAGTGTAGACTGAAGAAAAAAAAACCAAGTTACAGACCATTGTTTTAATGCTGACTTGGTGAGAGAATCACTAAGAGATGACTCTGTTGATTTTTACCTGCTGGGACCTTGCTACCATCTGGTGACAATTTCTGACAGATGTTCAGCAGGCAGCTGAGGATCAGCTGTTTCGTATATTCCATATTTTCTTCTTTTGATGCCATGGGTTCCAGACACCTATACATTCATGAAAAAAAAAGAGATGTAAAAATACGTGACCAAACTGCATATTAAGATATAAATAAGAAACTGCAATTTTAATTCCATGTAAGTTCTAAACTGAGGCTTTCAAAAAGTCTTTGCCAAAAGTTTTCGCAAAGTTTCTTCGACAAAAGTTTTTCTTTTTTGTTTTCAAATGCATCAGCTGGTCTAACAGAAGAAATTTTTCAAAGCACTGCCAAAAACATGAGTATAACCTGGATTATAATTGCTAGTCTATGTACAAGCAAGTCATAAGGAAGGAAAGACTAACACCCAATCTATACAGAAACTTATTAAGTGCCTGGATATAGGGCTGGCAGGAAAAACAATAGTTTCCTTAGGTTGCACTCGACTAAGACTGTTCCACATTGTTGAACAGTCTTAGTCCAGTGCAACCTAAGGAGGAATTCCAAAGCTTAGAGAATTATAGTAGCTCTGCTGCAGACACAAGTCCTGCCAGTTATCCCAGTTTTAGGACAGGTCTCATCCTTCTTGGCAATTCCAAGCCCTCTGCCTGATCAAGTTTTCACACAAGAGAAGCTATGCATCAGGTAAAAATCTTACTGCTTCAAAGGGAAACAAATGCTAATACCTTTCCATTCCCCTCCTCTGCTTAAGAAGTTCAGTTGAAAAAGGCAAGCTAAGCTACAGAGACACAGCAGCCCCTATTTCCATGCTTTGCAGTGCCTGCTGCAGAAGAGAAGGCTGCAGGGCTCTCTTGTGGGGGCACCGTTACCTGCTCAGAAGGTTGAAGAGTGCAGGTACCAACGCCTGCGGACGCCGCAGCTTCTTCTTATGCTGCAGCAACTCCAGAATCAGCATCACCCTCTGCCAGCTGAACTGCCTTGTTTCTGGTGCCAGTTCTGCATCTGGAGGCTTTCTGAAAAGGCAAGACAAGCAATCAGAGATTTGCAAAGGAAATGCTACAGTGCTTCAGGAAACACACACATAGAGCCGAGTAAAAAAAGACAACTTTTCTTTCACACAGTAATGTGTGTCTTTTACTGCTGCTCCTGGGAGAGGTGGCAGTGTGTGGGCTTTTGACTGAAGCAGCAACACATTTTAAACAAACAACAACAACAAAAAAGATTCAAACTGAATGTGAAAAAACAAGTGTTTCTTGGAAACACTTCAGGAAGAGGCAAAATAAATAAAAATCTGTTACCAGGTAACTGTCCAAATGATGATCTGCTTGCCATCCAGGAAACTTGCTTCTCTGGAACTACTAGTGGTTAACACACTGACTATGCAGGCAGTGGGGGTTATGTGAGCCTGTGTGTTTGTAAACTGTGACAGGTACAGTTTACAGATGAGTCAATCTAAGAGGTGATGATTATTCAAAATGGTCAAGTGAAAGAAAATTAGAAAAGCTATCCTAGGTCAAACCAGGAAAATGAACTCAATATCCTGTTTCAATATGGCTGAAAGAATGCTTAAAGAGAGTAAGTACAGTGAACAAAACAGTTCTTTGAGAGAGTGGAGAGAAGAAACAGGACAAAGATCTAAAAATTAGTCATTATATTACATTCTTATTGGAAACAAAATACTGAAAAACATCTGTTAGGTTTCAGCCAAGTATATGTAATTTGTCCATGCATCTATATTTTAAACTAACCTTACTATTACCAAAAATGAATCTTGTTAAACTCTATCAAGATTCTATAACAGCAACTGTCAACATTAAATATACTGGATTTTTTAATATATTTTGATTGTATTTCTATCAGTTCTCAAACAGTGACATGAGTTGGTTTTCTCATGCCAAAAGTAGCTTTGATTAATTTTACTGTGGACAGGAGAAGAAGAAATAGTTGGTTGCATTTTCAGTACAAACTATGCAATGCAGTAAGACAAGTGGTGTTTTCAAACTGCATGGATAATACTTGGGGGTTTCTAGTTATTTTACCTCTGTTGCTGCATTTTCTGCCTTCTAGTCTGTTGAACAGTGGTCAAACTTTTGGTTTTCTTAGGAGGTTCCAGTTCTTTGACAATCTGCTCAGCACACACTATAATCTGAAACAAAACAATAACAATGCAAGCACCAATGACCAATTTGTCACACCACATATCTGTGCCCTGCCTTTTTTAAAAAACACATCCCTTTCATGCACATATGGGTATATAATCCACGTATTCCTGTCATATTGCAGAAAATGAAAATCAGTGCAGCAGAAGTGACTTCTGCTGAATTCATTCACTTAGTGTAGTAAATGACTGATGGGTGGCTTTTAAAGAAACACCTTTAAAAAGCAGTCACTTAACAAACTTTTCAAGCCATTAACACGATTCAATTATTTGACAAAAATAATAGACATTCCTTTCCCGCTATAAATGACATAAAGAACAAGTGTTACTGAACGTAAGTGACACAAAATCACACTGGAACAGGTTTGAACATATTTCTGTGTCCTGGAGGTTGCTACTTACCCCTTTAAACACACTGCTGATGGTCTGGGCACAGAGTGGGTTCTTACAATTCAAGAGTAAGTCAAACAGTACTTTTAGTAGCTTCTGTTGCACCATCCCATCTGACAGAGCTGCAAAGAATGGCTTAGTAATCTACAAAAGGGGGAAAAAACGGATTGCAGAGAGGTTTACTTTAACAGGGTAACAAAATCTCAAAGTGTGGAATTAGTATTTATGTTGGATTCTGTAAGACACCCCATCATGCAGTATTGCAAAAAATTGCATATTAACATGTATTTGTGTATATCCAGGAATCTTAAAGATGCAAATCACATACATGTGATATATCCAACAGACAAACTAATTTCTGAAATTTTTCACAGAACTTGACCGGTGTGGGGAACAAGCTTGCTGTTGCCAGCCTTTGGGAAGTACATGTCAACACCTGGCCAATACAGGCCCGAATTTGTAGCTTCCTTCAAATGAAACTATTTCTCACCTACTGTATTTTGTTGACAATTCTTCCTCAGATGAAAAGCATTTAGTAAAGCTCTTGCCTGACCGACAAAAACCTAAAACCTGTGGAACAGTAGTATCAGTAACGATACAAGAATTCATCTTTGTGCAAATACAGTATTGCTATTTTGTGCCTGCCAAAATGCAAAAAAATAGAGCAAGCAGCAATATCTCCTGATAATTTTAAGAGTTCAAGTTTTAAACACTGTTTAGATGTTTCAAAGACACTACGGAGACACTGAAATCTTGAAGTAAAAAAAACACAGGTTGAAAAATACAGACTCCTCCACACAGAAAGGGCCTTTGTAAATCCAATCTCAAACACTGCTAGCTGCTATAAGCATAAAAATAAACAAAAGGTATTTCATAAAGCCATACCTGCCCAAGTGCTGTGATCTGAAATGGTGGAATTTCTTCA
This sequence comes from Cisticola juncidis, assembly GCA_013400215.1. NCBI lineage: Eukaryota > Metazoa > Chordata > Aves > Passeriformes > Cisticolidae > Cisticola > Cisticola juncidis. Next base: position 608,430 of record VXBR01009377.1, on the reverse strand, counting down.
TATATTTTCTTGGCAGCATGCAGACTTTTGATAAATAAATCCAAACTCTGCTGATTCTTGCACAGGAGGGCTGCTGAATATTCATTAAACTTTCCAAGGATTAGATGCAGGAGAATGACTTCATCTTTTAACATAGACTCAGGTTTGTTAGAGACCTTCTCTAGCAAACGCTCAAGTGCAGGCAAGAGGTGAGAGAGAACCATCTGCAAATAAAGGAAGTGTGTAACAGAAGATTTTATCCATTCTCAATTTAACAACTTTTCAGTAGCACAGCTCCATTGTACTGCAGCATCCCCTCTCTCGGACCACACTGCACAGTGTTTTAGGTAACAGCTGCTCAGCTGCAAAATACAAGACCAAGTACCTGCTCATCTACTCCTTAGCTATTCTCCTTTGCAGAGCAGTATTTCATAATTTCAAAGTACAGAAACAACATCATTTTTCCACCCACTTATGACTGCTGTTTTCCACAAATCCCAAATGTGAAGCAAAACCACTCACCCTGTCTATTCAGTTCACAATCTTTTCAAGACACATACAGCTGAACAGAACATAAAAATCCTAATTTAAATTCACTTTTTGAACTTAGAAGTCATAGATTTTCCAGCACTTGGATAGGTAAGAGTAGATTAATATATATAAAAGAAATTCAGAGTACTACTTAACACCTTGCAATTCTCTACAGAACACTCTATATTCACTAACCAAAGTAATACATTTCTTCTGTAACAATCTCTTCTGAAACAGTCTTTTTTAGTAATATCAAGGGAATTTCCTTAAAACTTCCAGTGCAAAATTCTGTAGCCTCTACATTCCTGGAAGCAGCATGAAAACGTTTTATGTTTCATTAAACCATACTGTGCAGCTTTACTCTGCATATTATTGGAGGTGTCAACTTAATACCTAATAGTCTAATGCATTATGGAATTATTTAACAGCATTATTACTAGATGAAATGTGATTTCAGCATTTCACTCAAGTGCAGAACCCATAAAAAACTCAAGAGGCAGCACTTACTTCACCATGGATTTCATGAAGAAGTTTCATTAAGTTTCTTGCAATATATGATGGGAAAATAGGGCTCTGTACACAATTAAGAATGTTTTCCAAAGCTTCCAACAATTTTTTCTTCTGGGATTTCTGTTTTGGCTGTGTCTCAAGCTCCTCAAATAGTGTTCCCATAATCTAGTTCATTAGCAGAGTGAAAATTAAGTTATTTTCTTGCAATAAAAATGCCTTAAAACAACAATTTGATGCTTTCATAACACTGCAATCTAGATAAGCAGAATTCTTCATCTGAAAATAAACCACCATTAATGCCTCTTAGGTTTTCAGCTCTCCGCATGTAATAAATCACTTGAATGTTTTTATAGTTCCTAAAAAAATTATAAATCACTGTAGAATACACTATAAAAATCACTACAGTCCACTACAGGATACAAAGACAATTAACTTTCCTGATTAACATGATTTCTTTTCTGTAAGACAGAAGCTCACAGGAGCAGACAAAACTTGTATTAATGTACACTTAATTAAAAAAAATACCTGTGCTATGTATGTAGGGTCAGATACAATCTCTTCTTCCTTTTGCTCCAAATGCTGAAGGACAGGATGGAATAGAGACTCCTTTACTCCTCTCAAGGAATGGAGGCAGTTGAGAGCAGCCCTTCGAACTTCACTCACAGGACTACTCAAGTTAATCAGCAAAGATATCACCACTGCAAGGAGGAGGGAAGGAGGAAAAGAACAGAGTAAATGAATGGTGAAAATTTTACTGTAGCTGTCCCTGAAGAGGCATCAACATTACTTTGCAATTAAGAAAGTGTTTTCACTGTAAATCTCTAGGGTACACAAAATCAACACGAGTCTCAGATTCCTGACTGAATTTCATCACAGTCCCTATGTTCATGTTTAAGCTCAGAGTTCATATATTGCTGCTGACTGTCACACCCTGACACTGCACAGGCAGTAATGTCTTGTAACTGTTTCCTTCAGCACAGCATTGTGCTCCTTTAACATTTTTAAAATTAAAAAAAAAGTGGCTTCATTTACTTCAAACTTGGACTTACAACTGCACCAGTGAATCAGCAAGAGAACTGTCTCAGCCCAGTGCAGCTAAACATAAATAACTTGCGATCCCTTTCATGGTAGAAAATATAGTAAAATTGCACAGAATTGAAAAGTACTGTGTTTGAGTTCTAAGATGAGAGACAGACAGACAGGCAGAGTTTTACTTTACCTGGAGATGATGGTGATAGCAGCTGTTTCTTTTTCTGGTTTGTCTGTGATTCAAGCAGTGCATAGCCAATATACAGAGCCTGAGTCTGTAGCATTGCATTCACTTCATAGTTCAATTGATTTGAAAGGTTATAACTGTAAGTCCATAAAATAGAAAGGAATTTGAAGAGAACCTCTGAATCTTTTAGATGTACCTTAAATTTAACACAATGGAAAACGGAAAAAAAAGAAAAAAAGCACTTGTTTAATTTATTTAGCAAACTACTACTGAAAACATTTAATAAACTGTCCCACCCACTTCATAGGAGTACATCAAAAGAGAACTTTGTCTTAGAAAAACAGAGAAGCAGTGTCTTTTGGGAAGAAAAAGTTATTGAATAAATGCTGCATGTATATACATGTCGAGATGTTATTTACATATACATGAGAAAAACCATGAGATGATGTAATAAGGAAACACAAAATTTCTCCTACAAGTTTTCCTTTCAGTTTCTGTATTTAAACACTACCAATTTTTACAGAGCAACCCTTTGTCACCCTACCAGATAGAATGAAAACTATTTGCTCAAACTTTAGGCTCTTGACTCTGTCCTGTAAATCAGTGTTTTTTTCATCTTTGCCTCAACTAGTACATTTGTGGGTTTTTTTGGTTTTTTCTTACCTTTAGTTTTCCATTATTACATTTAATTAGGGTTAAGTAACTTCCATCTCCTCACAGTACCTGAATTCTACTGGCAGAATTGCATGACCTGTTGACCATTTTTCATAGTTTTCCTTAAAATCAATGCAACCATGTAATAGTTGATGACTTCTAATTCAGGGCAACAAATGCAAAAGTAATACCTTGAATAAGAGATTCATCAATGCCCTGTACTGAAGAGCACTGCTTCCCTCACTGGCTCCACTGACAAGCAGGTCAAACAGCCCCAAAAGGAGGTGCAGGTAGTCTTGGCTATCTTGATGCAGAGATTCAGGATTCCACCAAGATTCCTCTAAAAATGCAGGTTATAATTAAGACATGCAGGTGCATAGGAACACCCTCAGAAACCAGGAGAAAACAGACATCTCTAGTTAAAAGAGGACAATACATTTGGTTGATTTCATGTTCACAAGCAAGTAATCTTTGGATTACAGATGTCAATAACAAAGGAGAAGGTTAGGGAAGCAACATCTTGATTCCAGCAACATCTGAAGGAAAAATAAATCAACTTTCCTTTTTCACTGCCGTAAGGGATAGGCAAAATCTTAACACCTACCTTTTGAAAAGGACAGGGGAGGTTTTAGGCCATTAATGAAGCTTTTCAATAAGAACAGGACCATAGCAAACTCCTCTGCATGAGCAGTCTCATCACTGTTTAGCTTTTCTATGTATGCACTTAACAGGTCCTTAGGCACCGAAGTCTCCTCTGCTGTTTCAACAGACCAGTTTAGGGGAGTTCTCTGTGAATGAAAATCAATTTTAATGTATTCTATCACAATGCCATGCAACAGAAACCAGAAATTCAGCATTTAAATTCAGCAACATTTAATTTCCAGCCTCCTAAGAGGTATCCTTATGGAGTGAATTACATTTCTGATTTTACATTGAAACTTGCATCTACCATTTTAAAATCTATGTCAGCTCTTTCTACCATAATTACAGTGTACATAAATGAGGTAAGAGAAGAATACAATATCAGTCTCTCTAAAATATCTCTCCAAAGGGATTGGGAATTGCAGCATTTTTGACAGTCAGTTTAACATTTTCATCTAGACCTGTTCCAGAACAATAAACCATATCTTTCAGATACTTGCATATACAAAAAATCATTAATGGAATAACCTGAGGTCAGAATAAATTATGACCATGTGCCACTATGTGTGTATATGTGAGGGGATGTATACACAGAAACACAGCCCTGCTCACATAGGTTTTTTTTGTTACACAGAGAAAAAACCTCGTGCTGTTTTTCAGCAAAGTAAGTCAAGAAAATTCCAATGGAAACACACATAAAATACAAGAGTAATTCTTAATGGCACTATTGCCAAGTGTGTGTTTTTGCTCTGAGAAGAAATGAAGGTGACACTTTTCAGTCCTTCTTGAAGTTTCTGAACCTGGCCTTCAGTAAAAACAATTAAAAAACCTTCTCAATACTGTTTGTAATACAAAGAAGATGCCCTCTCCACACTGTTCGTATCTTACCTCTGCAGGTTGACAAGTTCTGAGGTTCTGAATTTTTTTATCCAAGAAGCGGAAGACTCTGATAGCCACTGGAAAGTAGTTTTCCTTCATCTGTGTATTGCAGCAGCACTGAACAAGCACTGAACCAATTATATGAGTAGTTACTTTCTGTCTCACACTGTCAGATTCTGTTTCAGCAACGAGTATCAGGTCATCAACCTAAGAAAAAAGAGTGCAGGACAACAAAAATCAGAATGACAGTAGGACCTCCCTAAGACTAAACTGAACATGTAAATGAAAACTGGGGTAATACTGTTTACTTGCTGTCACAGGTAAAAAGTTACTGTCTGCTGTAATTGTACTCTTTGAAACCTTGCAATGTACAAAACACCAGTTTCTGTGAACTACCCACAGCTATACTTGCTTACTCTCTAGAAAATTTTCTCCAGGAAACTAAAAATTCCTCGAATTTTGTTACACTAATCATCTGTCAAAATGGTAATCACTTCTTTTTCTTATGTAAAGAAAGAAGCTGGTTTTATATGGATGGTATTGTGGTTTGCTATTTTATGTAAGTATAAATATATATATATACACACACACACATACACTCATATATTTGCCTAGCAGCTTGATGATAGCATACTAGTGCCTAGAGCAGCCATGCCACTTCTTCTATATCCCATTTGTTTGATTCCAGTCACCACCTGAAAAGTAAAACTTCTTTAAGATTAGGTTGATGTGGTACACTCACCATTTGCAATAGTAAGGAAGGGTCTCCTGAAGTCAAGTTTCCAGAAAGAAGCAGAATAAGTTTCTCATTGGCCACTCCAACCAACTCTGCAGACTTGGTAGATTTAATTACCTCTTCAAGAGCTACTCCAAGGGGAACAAAAAATCAAATAATCTAGGCATAAAATTCACCTATTAACATAGTGGTGGCTCAATAATATTTAGAATCAGTCAGAAACATACTGAACAATTTCTACTTTGTTTTAATGAGGTTTTTTAAAAAATCCATTTCTTAAAAAATTACAGTTACGGCATGATAGCCTGACAGTAACAGCCTGCCTCCTTCAATATGTGCTTAGGTTCAATAAGGATGAGGTCCTAATTTGCCACGAGTTTTCTCTTATCAAATTAGTTACAAGAAATGCTTTACCTTCTGGCCAGCCTTTTAGTAAAGGATGTAAGGAGCAGATATCAGACTCTGACAAGCAAACAGCCATTTTCCAATCTGAAGATTTTGAATTTGCATCAGTGATTATCATAAAAGGTAACAACTGCCTTACTGCTGCATCTAGCAGTTCTTTCTTCTCTTTCAGAATCTCCTCTTTGACTAAAATTTTTACTGCTTGCTCCAAAACCTTGAACCTAAAAGAGAACAAATCATGTTGAAAATACATTACTCAATCACATCAGCAACATTTCCTTGATTTCTTCTCTGTTCTTCGTGGTGATTTTCTACATCTAAACAGCACCAAGAACAAGTAAGGAATTAATGGGAAATGGTATGAAAATAATTTAACATCTCTCCAGTAATTCAGCATAAAAATAGAATAACAAAAAGCATTTGCAGAGAAACACAGTTTTATAAGTATTCTTTATAGTTACTTAAAAAAAATTTATACAGAAAGAAAGTGGACTGAAAAAAAAAGCACAAACATACCACTTTCCATCCTTTGAAAGATCAGCTTTCTGGAAAATGTTCAAAAGACTTGATACTATTACTTCTGGATTAACTTGCTCTCTGAAAGTCTGAACCATAATCAAGAAAAATGAATGAAAATACAATATACAAACAATTTATCACATCATAATAGAAAATGCATCCGCTATACCAATTGGAAACAGAGATCCAACACAGCTAACTGATTCCTCTGATGTTCATTTCATGAAAATACTATCAGGTGAAAAGAAGTAATAAGGCTGCCCAGTATGCCCTGTTGATATGCTAAATTATAGAGAATTTATTGAATGTGGAAATGTTTGGTAAAATTGATAAACAATATGCAAACTGTGTTACTATTAAATAAGAATTGCTTTTACTTTACATTGCATCTGGATCACAGAAATATAAGGCACATTAGCCAAAGACACTAAAGTTTAAAGGAGCACTCAGGTGCTTCTATTCCTTTCTACTGGTGATCAAGAATGACACTAAAGTTTAAAGGAGCACTCAGGTGCTTCTATTCCTATCCACTGGTGATCAAGAATGAATGAACACTCAAGACCAACTCCACTACTGCTAATAATATTGCCCACTACTACCAGCAGAAGCCGTAAAGACAGACTGTTACTCTAGCTGGAAACAATCAGTACAATGCATACCAGATCCTATCCAGTAAACCTGAGCTGGAGCTCAGGGCTTTGCCACTATCAACTGACCAAATGACTCGCATATGGAAAAACTCAACTGAGCACTTCTCACTAGAGTAATGTCTCATGACTGCACCACTTTCCAGCCAAAAGACAGATAGTGTGGCTTGCCTTTTTATAGAAAAACATACAGAATAAGCAGGAAGCATGCCTCAAATTATAATCACCAAAGATTTAGCTATGCTTCAGCAGCTACATTAAAAAAAAAGAAACCCAAAACTGATAAATTCACTTTAACTGCCAACACTTTGGGAAGGATCGGGTAGCAGAGATCTGGGGGGAATTTGTGAGATGGCAAACAACACAAGCCCCAATTTGTGCTGCTACTTTATCCTATTAAAGGACAAAAGTCATGCAATAAGGACACAAGGACAAGAAAGACAACTACACAGAATACATGCCAGACACACACACATTCAAGAGCAGGTAAAATCTCTCACGCCAAAAGACACACACTTACCTCCAAAGAACTGAGAGCAGACATCACAACATCTTTGTTGTCATCCTTGAGCCGTCCAAAAATTGCTTCTTCTATGAAAGCCTGATCAAAGCCTTCCTGACAAAAATAAAGGAAAACAGAGTCAAAGGGAAAATAAATCATTTGTCTGTAGGAAATATCTGAATTCTAGTGTAAGAGAAGTGGTAATATCATCTAAAAGAAACCTCACAGGCAGACTAACTCTCAATAAAAAAGAAAGAAAACTAGAAATATTCATTAACTTGGATTTTATGAAAATGCATAGAGCTTAATCAGCAAGAACTATATCCAGACTCCAGAATATGGGGAAATGGTGACAGAAGCCTACTGAAAACACCATGAAAAGCAGTAAGGATGACATAGTCACAGTTTCACGTATCACTCATCTTCAACTGGTAAGTCTGGCAAACAGCTTTTTGAAGACATTCTATGTTAAGTCAGTTCTGTAAGTGAGAGATCCAGGCACAAACCTTTGAAGTTTCAATAATATCTTTCAAATGCTGAAGAGCCAGGACCCGCACAGCAGGCTGAGGGTGATTCAAACTAAGCAGAAGGGAGGTATCACAGTCTTCCAGAAACTGAAATACAGATTTCACAGTGACCCTGTTGCATATTAAAAATACTTTAAATATACATAAGGATAATGAGAGACCTTCTTATGGCAATTTTTTGCACCAGAAGAAAACCTGCATAATCAAGTCCTAGAAAGTTAAATTACTGTACAAGGATATTGTATAACTGTTTCAAATTAATAAATTTTTTCACTATTACAGACAGTTTTTGGAAGATAGCTTGAAAAGTACAGTAAGCCACAGACACCAATTATGTCCTAGAAAAGCATTACGCTTATCTAAGGATTCTGAGAAAGCTCTAGTGACAATGTCAGTGTGACAGAGCACAGATAGAAACTGTTACAAAGGCATCCCTGCCAGTCCAATTGCGTGCACTTATCTCAGGAACCTTAAAAGCTGGAAGAGAGTCATATGCCTTAGTTCTGCATGCCTTGTTTTTCTGTTAATCCACTTGTTACTTAGACACAGAATCTGTGCCTTTGTTAAATCAGTGTAGAAATTCATGAAGCACTTCTTTATGTAGTTTGTCATATTTTCCCAAGTGCTTTCAGTCTTTCAATCATTGCAAACAAACTAACCAGCTCTTATAATAAATTCCTTGGCCAGATCTGTTGAAGTAATGGTTATTCTTTGTTAGGCTAAGTTTCAATTGCTCTTCAGAAATGGCAGGGGAAGAACTCTGTGGTCACTATATTCTTCCCTCTTACTGACTGTAAACATTCAAAAATCAGTGCAAGCAGAAGGACCAAGCCATTTTCTCTCAACACAGTGATAAAGTTGTTTCTCAGCTTTCCCAAAACAGACACTTCTACCACTGTCAACATCCTTAAGTAAGATGAGGCCTTGCTGGGCACCACTGTGTCATCATTACTGACCACTACAGTGGCCATGTTTCTAAGGAAAAAAAATTATTGGTGGCAATTGGAGCAGGTGGAAATGTACGAATTTTAACCAGGGAAAAAAAGCTCACACTCATGAGTCCTTATGACGAAAAAACTTTAAAAGACCTGATAGCTTTTGTTTTACCACAGCTTTGACCAAGCTCCCTGCCCCCAGATATTTAATCAAGTTACGATTCTTCCTTCTTTTTTTTTTTTTTTTTTTTTTGTGGGAATGGTAGACAATTCATTTATAAGGAGGAGTAGAGAGCAGAACTCTGTCAAAAATTAGCCTTCTGCCAGTATAACCATATAAGAGCTAGGATTGCAATCCTACCTACCTTGTACTTGCCACAGCTTAATGAAAGAGAAATAAATTGATGAAAAAGATTTTGGGCCGCCCCATCTGTGCAATCTTCCAGGTGCTTCTCCAACACAGAGTCTAAGGCTTTAGGATATCTGCCAAAAGACAAAGCCATCAATCTTTTCTGCAGAGGATTATAGAAAAACATGTATTTACAAGAGAAATACAGGGAAAATCGAGGAAGCTGAATGCACACACACTCATCCAGACCAGATATTTTAAGTGGCTTTGCAAAGGCAATAAACCATTGTATCTTAACACAGATGAACAACACGCAGACCACCAGGCAGAGAAGGTCATGCTACAAAGTAAGGAGCTGTACAAAGCCAGTAGGTCTGTGTCCATGTATTACAGTGGTAACAGAATATGTAAGGATAGATCAGTAAAACAAAATTTGGACAGAGACCAGGAGTCAGTTATTTCTTTTGTATCTGTTTCAGCAAGACTTGTGCTCACTACACCCAATATTAAAAGATCATAGCTGATATCACCACTCTACAGACTGTGGGTCCATAGAAAAATGGAACTTACTTTCTCTCGAGAAGTCTGATAAGAGGAAGGATCTTTTGATTGAGTGCAGCCATTTTGGTGGGATCAGATTCAATCTCTGTACCATGGGAGATAAACTCTTCAAGAAACTTGCTAAAATTAAAAACAAAAGGAAAAGCCACCTTGTTTTGCATGGTACATTTTCATTACTGTTATAAAGCACAGTGCTTAACAGATTAGTATTAATGTACATTTATGCTATTAAATATATAATTTACATTAGTATTAATATACATTATTTACTGCAAGTACAGATTTGTTGCTGGCCTGAAGTTTCACTCTGTCCCACAGCTACTCCCACAAACACTAAATGAGTGGATCTTCTGGGTTACTGAATGTTCAAATTTCAAAACCCAGATCTGGACTCAATTTATGAACTCAGAAAAACATGCTCATCTAATGCTAATGCCATTGCCAGGAATTATTTGTCATTAAACCAGAAGTGACCACAGTACTGCATACGAAAAACAAATGAAGTCAACTCACGAAGCCAAGAGGGAATCTAAATCCTTTTCCAGTGGTATACTCTCGAGAATAGCTTGAAGATGCTTGATGTAAATGTCATTTTCTGTCTCCTCGGATTCCTCTTGCTCCTCTAAGGGCAGTCATAAGAGATGAAAAGCAGTTACAGAACAGCCCTTACCTACTGATTAAAGCAAACAGCTTGTACAGGCATCATCCTCTGATGAACCAAGCACAAAACTTGAAGACCACAGTGCTCACTGATTACCAGCACTACCTCTCTGATATCCATTAGCAAAGCTTTATACCAACGTTGTTAAAATGCCAAAGCCTGGATTGCTGCCAATAAATTCAAGTACGCTTTGGCAAGTTCCAGACCTGCTGCTAAAAGTTGTGCCAGCAACTTCCCTAGAGCGTTCCTTGGTGTGAATCTGGACCTTTTCAACCAAAGAGGTTTCCCAGTGTGATGCAGCACTAAAATGCCAAAATGCAAACATTCTGTGCTACAAACACAGACTACAACTGCCCCAGACTGTTCCCAGGCACATTTAATTCACAGTTGTCCCCTAATTAAACCACATATGCAATCTACCCAAGATTTCATGGTACTACAACACATCTCTAGGAGAAAAACAAAACAAAACAAAACCAAAAAGCAAACACCCAAAAGCTCAGTCAGGTCTTCACAGGTATTGGCCCAGTTTAAATGGAAGAAGCAATTACACAGCTGTGACCTTTACCAGAGTTATCTGTCCTTAAGGCTGGCCCAAGTTTTACAAAGAACCCGTGCTGACTTACCTGTATCGCTTTTCACGATGCTGTGAACAAGGTGAGGCAACAGGTAGCGGAGGAGAGGAGAGATATCATAGCCTGCTGACAGGCCTTGCAAAAGTGTTACCAGTTCTGGGGTTTTGCACAGATAATTAAACGGCCTGCACAATTGAAAGGGGGAAAAAAGAAAAGTATGTATGCTCATCTGGGTTACAAACACTTTCAAAACCATGCAGACCTCATGAGGATTCAATTTTCAGCATCAGGTAACAGCCCCATTGCAAATAAACACTGAAAAGATTCAAAGGGCTCCACTTCCTTAATGCCAGATGTTTATTGGCACATTTAATATACAAGAAGAAAAGAAGGTACTGCCAGTTACGTTGAGCACAGCTGCTGCAATGGCACAGTAAATCTACCTAGGTTTTTTGCAAAGCTGGTAGTAAAAGGAAAATACTAGTATGAATTACAGGAAGAGACATCCTCATACTGCAAGGAGCATATCTATCCCAGCAAAAGGGATGAGAAGTAATTGTGCAATGACAGATCCTCTGAGGAGAAGCCGTTTCCCTTTCAGCTGACACAAAGCTTCATCTTGCCTCCTTTTACCCCACACCTGTGCTTTGTAACCTATGACAGTGTTAAGTACCTGAAGGTAATCACTCCATATATCCCTCGTAAGATTTTCCTATTGGAATACTCCTCTTTGCCAGCAAGCAAATTCCCTGCAGCATGTGGGACTATGCTCAAATGCACGTTACCAGCACAAGCCAAGTGTGCCAGAGCAGGGCAGATGGATGGATGGGAATCTACCACACGAACCTCCAGGAGAACACCTCACCAAAGGGAGACCAAACAAGTGGTGGTACAGAAGCACTTATGCTTCAGGTGTTAAACTGCACCAACTCAAAGCCCTTCCATCAAAGGGGCAGAACATCTTTGCACTTTCCAGAAAACCTCTTACTTGGCAGAGCTCAGTTTTGCATATTGGCATCAATCCCTTACTAAGAGAAGCGGCAGAAGGAGCAAGAGAAGACCAACTGGCACTGAGACTTCTTTGCTGTAGTGAGCATACAATTTTTCAAAGTAAGCCAAAGGAATTTGCAAGCCCTTTGAAATGTCAACTGCCAAAACTTTTGACAGGGAATTACCCCTTTAATGGTGAGGATATAAAAAATTCACATTATCAAAGCGCAAAGTTTGGAATTTTAAAAAGTGGGAAAATCTGTTCATGTAGACTTACTTTTTCCCAAGTTTATCTCCATTCTGAGTTTGCAGAAGAAGGTTCAAGCAAGCCAGCCCATCCCTGATTAATGAGGGCACTTTAAATAATGTCTTGCTTATCTGTACCATCAAGGAATGCACCAAGGAAGTCTCCACTGTCACTTTTACTGTCATCTGGCAGATTATCATGTATGTTGCAGCTCTATAATCCTGTACAGAGGATTTCAAGCCCTAGAAGAAGAGATAAAGGTGAATTTTTAACTCAGAATAACATGAAAGAGTACATTAACATAAAAATCATTTTTATTGTGACATCCATAGAATCCCACTTTGTTCTTTTCCATGTGTTGATGTTTAAGGTATCTATAAACTCAACCTTCAAGAAGAAAAAGCTGTCATGCAGGGTCCACAGATAAAGAAGACACATTTATTAACTACTGCTCTGTTTTTTGACAAAACAATAATGGTGGAAGACAGAGGATATTAAAGCAGCCTGTCTACCCTGACACCATTTCCTCATGGTTCAGCATGATAAATCTGAAAGCAAAGACATTTTTCAAACTGTGTACACATTTCTCACAGCTCCATTCCTCATCCAGAATAGACAACAGTTCTTAAAGTGCTCATCTGAGGAGTGAAAAAACATTATTTCCCATGGACCCTCACCTGCCTGAGGTTTCAAATCAGGCTGAGTGGTACAGTACATATCACACAGGATGTCTTTCTTGGATGTTATCTGCAGATGCACATCTGCAGAACACAGTACACTTCATCACACAGGAGGGAAACAGAGCTGCACGTACCTTTTGGACATAAGGGAGCAGCAGAGAGACCATGGTGTCTGTTATCTTCTCTGCAGCTCCAAGAGCCGACACAATGGTGGAAGCATAAAACACAAGGAGAACTCTCAGCTGCGCTGAGTTCCCAGGACACTCTGAAAAGACCTGGATCACAGAAAAAATTGGTTGTTCAGAACTCAGGGCAAGTGGAAATGCACACATGGCTTCCCTCAAATCACCAAAATCTTTGAATTCCAACCTGCAAGCTCCAGCAGCTGCTGCTGGCACAACTGAAGCCATCACCTCTCACAGCAGTAACCCTCACCAGAGATTGCTGCTCCTCCTCACAGACACAGCAGATGGAGATGGGTGCCAATGTAGGTAATCAGAATAAGGCAGCCAAAATCATGTGTGATCTTGGTGTACTGCTCAAGACTAGAGATGGACAGCCAGGAAGCTAACTGGAGTTATGTTTAACACCTCCTTCTACACCTGTGAATAAACTCTGTTACTGGGTCTGCTTTGCTTGGTTTGACAGCATATGGATCCCAGTTCTCTAACTAACTGGATCTGTCATACATCTTACCCTTCTGACACAATATAAACTAGAACTCTATTAGACATTAGCTGAAAAAACAACAAAGAAAATTTGCCCACCTTCTAACATTCTCAATTTCAAAATCTCATTAATATTTAAAGAGCTGTATTTAAAACACCCGTGAAAACCCCCAGAAGAGACACGGAAATTCAGAGCACAATTAAAAACTAATAGCAGGAATGAGTTTATGAAAGAAATTAAGACTGTTAAGTACCCTGAGGCAACACAGTAATAATACAGTATGGCCAAATTGTTTTGTCATGGCTCACTAGTTCTCAGCCACTTCCTTGTAAAAACTTCTGACAGACTGTTATCTTCACACATTATAATAAAAGAAATTCTCATATTGTTTACTGATAAATTATTCATTTTACTCTTTGATATGCAGTTCAAAATATTAAGAAATAGCACACCACTATAAAAACATGGGGAAGACAAAGTGATGACAAACAACATTCTAGAATAAAAGACCAACCTTCACAGATTTTGCCACCAGCCTGCAAATGAAATCCATGAAATCCAGGTCTTTGTAGCAGTGTGTAATGACAGTACCCCTTGCCAGTGGAACTCCAGGTTTCTTTACACAGTGAAAGAAAGGTAAAATTAGAACACTGAGAGTAAAGTGAAGCACAGTAAGTAGAAATTACTATAACCTCCAAATTGATCCTACTAATTAGTTAACACCATTTAAACTGAAATAAGTAATGGATTTCCACACACTGCTCTAGAACGCTTTGTCTATATTAAGACAGATGATGAAGTGAATTACTTTTAACCTACATGCAAATAAACATAAATTTCAGTAACTGATGTATCTTCCTAGCAGTACCAAATACTAACACCTTAAAAGTGTGTGTTAACTTAGCCATAACAGAGAGTATTTACAGTTAAAGCTTTTTACTACCAACTTCACCTTTAAAGAAAGATAGCAGAAACAGCACATGGGCACCCGGGCTCCATTCCTGCAATTAAACCTTTCAGTACAGTTCTATAACTAACCACATATATTGGTAGACCATATTCATAAGCAGAGTAGAAGACTCAGGATATTATTTAATAAAGTCCATCAAGGTCCTTCCACCTTGCATCTGTTAAATACTTTACCCGTATTGGATCCATCCAATGCCACTTATGAGTTGGGCTTTTTATATCTATAAGTTGAATAACTCTCACAAATAGATTAGTCTCATGATATGGCAGAACACAACCAATCAAACTATCTTGATTGTAGAGATGAATGTGGAATCTAAGGAAAAAAACATACATATGTAGTTAAAAAGTATCTGGAAGCCAAAAAGGAAAAAAGGCCCTTCCACATTCTTCTCAGAATACCTTGTTTACTTGCTTTTAAGCAAGACCTGACATGGTTGTCATACTGACTCAGATCTATGGTCCACCTATGGTCCAGAAATTCCAGGTGGCCACAAGTCTGTATGTGCTAGAAGAAAGAAACAGTGCTAGCACATTTATTCCCTCGCTATCAACAATTTTAGGTCCCTGTATGACTAAAAATTACCTTAATTTCTTCTGCACAGAACTCAGTATTAAACCAGACATGACAATAACCTAGTATGAATGTCTCAATATAATGTCTCAATATATAAAGTATAGAAAAATTGTTTCAGGAAAATCACATACTCTTTCCTGGTAAGAAATACTGCACTTTCTGCATTTTGGTAGGTTAATTTATGTAAGTAAATATAACATCAGAAAGAACTTCATTGGTTTTTTTCTTCACACCTTCTTACAAAACCTTGGAATAAGAATAGTTAGGGTTCATGGTTCACAGTTACTATTGAAAATTTGTTATTTTACAAACCCCACTTCTAAAAGCACAATATAGAAGTGCCTCTCTATGTGCTTTGTAAGATGCCTAGGACTGGGCAACTTTGATGAAAGCCAGGCAAGGAAGCAATTGCTTTTATACAGAGTACCATGACAGATCAAAATAATCACAGAAGTTTATCAAAAGACAAAAATCTATTTGGCAAAGAAGAGCATCTGGCCCCATAAGGACTAAGTCTAAATGCACATTATTAACATTCTAACCTGTATTTTCAGAAAGCTAAAGTAAAATTATTCAAAATTTTTCTCACTGAGGAAAAATAAATCTTGCATTTCTAGCCTTATCTATTGAGATGTAGGATATTCAGTGGATTACCTGTGAATCAGCCATTCAAGGCACTTCTGGGCTGGCTTAAGCATAAAGTAAGGGGACACATGAATGAGGAACAATGAAATATTCTTATTCAGCTGCTGATTGACTGCTTTAGTCTGAACACTGCGTTCAAGACCTTTGGATGTGGAACTAAACAAACTGGACTGGAATTCTTCAAAGGAGGGATCAATCCCCATTAGCTCTTCTAAACCAGTGCATCCTGTGGGGGAAAAAAATTAAAAATGAGAGGAATAATGCTTTCAACACAACAGTTTTAGTTCTTCAGTCCTACCCACTTATCTCCTCACTGGCATATCCAATTTTTTTGCTATACTGGTATAGGTCATCCTCACCAAGCAAACCAAAACAAGCCATAAAAAGGCCTAAGAGCAAAACCTTTGATATACTTGAACTATTTCTCAACTGACAAAGAAAAAACAACATTGGCAACTAACAGCAGAGTGCTCTTGCAGCAGTGCAGCCAGCAGCATCCTGGGTTGTGCTGTCCCTGAGAGTATGGCCAGCAGGCTGAGGAAGAGAGGAAACTGCCCCTTCCATTTGTGAGCTGCAGCTGGAGCCCTGTCTGCAATTTTGAGATCATCAGTGGAAGAAAAACCTTTCTGGATGTGAGTTCAGCAGAGGAATGCTGAGATGGTCTAGGGGCTGGAAAACAACATACAAGGAAAAGGAGGAACTGTTCAGCCTGAAGAAGAGAGAGTCAAAAGGAGATCTTCCTGCTGTCTGCAGCAACTTAACAGGAGGGTTATCAAGGAGATGGAGCCAGACTCTTCTCAGAGATGCACAGTGGAAGGATAGGAGGATAACAGATACAAGCTGGAACATAGAAAACTCAAACTCAATCTCTAGATTTTATTTTTTCTAACAGTGGAATGATCAAACACTGGATCAGAGGTCCTATATTGGATAAGAGACCATAAAAACTCCATCCTCAAACTCAGTCAAGCAGTCCTAGACTCACTATTTAAGAAACCAAAAAACATACTGTGCTGCATCAAAGATACATATTTACAATCCTGGTACTTAAAATGAAATCATGATATCAATCCTCCTGGTTTTAGAAAACAGCTTTCTTATTCAATAGTATCACATTCCTGGATAAAATTTTATACAAAACCAGAAAGGGATAGAGCATAAAGAATTTGAAGTGTGTCAACATGGCAAGGGCTACTTTCACTTCACATTATTTGTGACCCTAATGTTACCAAAAAGCAGGGCATCAGGATGTTTCCATGAAACACAGAATTCGTGTCAGAAGGCACATTGAGAGATTTCCAATCCCAGGCTCTGCTCAAAGCAGGGTTAGAAGAGTCTCCAAAATTGGACCAGGTTGCTCAGGGCATTATCCTGTCAGAGTTTTCAAAAAGTCCTTTTTTTTTCCCAAGGTACAATCTCCCCAGACAATCTTGTTAACTGCTTGACTGTCTTCACACTGAAAAAGGTTTTCCTTCTATCCAGTTTTAACTCCTACTCTTTCCAACCTCTGCCCACTGTCTCCTGCCCTCCAGCCATACACTCCTGCGCATCTTCTGGGAACCTCCTCCAAGGTAAGGGCAGGCTCCTATGAGACCCATCCAAAGCATTCCCTTCTCCAGACAGAATGAGACTGGAGACATTCCTCTCATCAGCTTTCCCTTATTGGGCAAATTCTCCAGTCCCTGCGCATCTTGGGGATCCCTGACTCTTTCCCATCAACTGACCCTTGGGTGCCCAGAAGCGTGCTCGTAGAGGCACTGCTCCATGGTTTTCCCAAGCACTGGAGTCATGCTGGCTAGCCGGCAGCGTTTTGAGCCATTCTTTTGGCCTTTTCTGAATACGGCTTTGCCTTTCCTATTTCTCTTTCTCCAGCGGATTTTTGGAGTGCTTTTAAAACCAGTGGCATCTAAGCAGCCGAACTCACCGATGGCAAAGAACGTGTCCCTGTCAATAGTGGCGGCTTCCTTGCAGGTGAAGAGCAGCGATGCCACCTCGCTGCGGTCCAGGAGGCTGGGATCGTTCTGGGGCAGCGCCAGCCGCTTCAGCTGCTCCGCCAGGGACGTCATGGCTCCGCGCGTGGGGAAAGGAGCCTCCGGACACAGCTGGGGGAAGAGAACCACGGCCGGCCCGCCGA
>VXBR01009377.1:496309-589654 GCA_013400215.1 Cisticola juncidis | reverse complement strand
GAACTGAAGGGAACTGCGCAGGGAAGAGATGGAGTCACCACCCCGGGTGGTAGTTGGAAGAC
Organism: Cisticola juncidis; assembly: GCA_013400215.1. Taxonomy (NCBI): domain Eukaryota; kingdom Metazoa; phylum Chordata; class Aves; order Passeriformes; family Cisticolidae; genus Cisticola; species Cisticola juncidis. Next base: position 589,592 of record VXBR01009377.1, on the reverse strand, counting down.
GTGTAGATGTGGGATTTAGGCACACGGTGCAGTGGTGAGAGGTTGGACGCAATGATCTTAGAGGTCTTTTCCAGCCCAGCCGATGCTGTGACCCAGCCGAGCGTGTGCCGCCCGCGGGGCGGCCGTGCCGGCCCTGGGGCTGTCCGTGAGGGCGGGCGCTGCTGTCCCCCGGAGCGCAGGGCCCTGTGCAGGCACCGTGCGGGTGTGGGGCGGCCCAGCCTGCCGGCACTGAGGACAGCAGTGCAGGCACCAGCCAGGGGTGAGGCAGCAGCAGTGGGACACCAGGAGTGTCTGTGGCAGGGCTGCCTCTGGCTTAGTGCTGAGCCCAGCGAGGCAACAGCCTGGGCTGGGAGAGGGGACCCACCAAACAGAGATGGAGCAACTGGAACAACTAGAGCTGTTCCACCTTAGGAGTTTTCCGTATCTGGAGTGAGTGGTGTTAGGGAAAGTGCAGAACGCCCATGAGCAGAAGGTATGGAAAGCTGCAATAATGTGTGTGGGTCAGATCCCAGCTGCAGAACCACAGAGCGACATAGACTGGAAGAGTCTTGTAAAGCCATCTGGTTCATCCCCAGAGTAGGGCCAGCTCGGAGCATTTTGCTCAAAGTTTTGCCCTGTTGTGTTTGGAATATCTTCAAGGGTGGAAATTCCATGGCTTCACCGAGCCTCTCATCTGACATTTGGTTAACCTCAGATTAAAAATAAATTTCTGATGTTAAAACCTGTGATATCTCCCATCAGTTTGCATTCAAGGTTGCACGGTTCTGCACCTGGAAGTTGGTGCGCAAAGCCATAAAGGGAATGCTGCTCTTGACAAACCAAGAAAAGCCTGGCACAAAAATCAGAAATTAAATGTATCCCCACTGATGTCAGCAGATGGACAAAACGATACTGAAGATAATAATTCCAGTAAAATCTGTAAAACAAATTTCCATATATTGTTGAGAAGCTTCATAGCTGTGACAGAAATAACAGATTTGTTTATAAGGCTACTATATTTGGCAGTCATTTAACATGCAGTAGAAATACAAAATGCTGATAAAAGTCTGAGATTGCAGATAACTATTTAAATGTTTAATTTTATCTGTTGCAAGTGTCCCCTGATTTCAACATTTTGTTACTCCTCTCTGATTTTTCTTTACTTGGCATAAGTTAAACCATTGCAGGTGTGGCAGCAGAGGGAGGAAATGCAGCTGGATGTCCGTCTGTGCCTGATGATATTTACCAGTGCCTTGTCTAGTGTGTGTGAACTCTGTGTCACCTTCCTTCTGACGGGGTATGACCTGGATGTAATGACAGCAATTGCTGAGCTGGTAAGAGTTGCTACCAGTGCAGTTGTAACAGTGTCAAAGTGTTTGGAGGATATAACTGATTTAACAGGAATTGATAATATTTTTCTGATGCTTCTAGCACTTGAGATTCTGATCACCTAGCAAAGAGGCTGGCTGGGAATGGTGCAAACCCAAAGGCCGGTTTTATTGCTCTTTTTCACATTCCCTGTGGCTTCTGTCCATCCTTATTTTTCATGAAACTTTCATGACCTTACTTTTAGCATAACCTAAAACCTGCAGAAATATGCATGTTTCTGTGCCTAAAAATACCAAACATTAAAATATTTAGAAAATATGCAAGGGGCAGAAAGTTGGTTCTAAAACAAGAAAACCAGTCTTGTTTGTTTTTAGCAATGTGGTTCATTATTTAAATACTCTAGCCAGAAAAATAAACTGGGAGATGTAAATGCTGGAATGTGGTTAGGTTTTGCAGTACTCCTATCCCACTCTGTTTTTTCCCATGGAGAGCTGCAAGATAAAAGTTTTATAGCTTTGTGCTTTCTGTTCCATCCTTGTTTGGTTTCAGAGTAAAGCTGGGATTTCCCTTGGAAGTTAATTGGAGGAACAGAGACACCTTGTGCAGAGTCAAAAACGTTTGTTCTTGATTTGAGTATAAACAAGTGTTTTGTGGAAAAATATTAGCTCAGAAAGTCTATTAGGGAAATATGCTTAGTTGGCATTGTAAGTATCCAGTGTTGAAGCTGTGCCTCATGGAGATTTGCTCCATGCTGGACTCCAAAGAGGTACTTTTTTGAATTGAAATCCAAACCTGTTTCAAGTAGTCCCTTTATTTTCTCATCACATAGATGGTCTGTGTAGGTGAAGTTCTCAGCCACACTGCAGCTGAGATCACCTCTGCTGATGGCTGCTATTAAACTGTATTTGAAAGAATATATTCCTTGTTAAAATTCTTAGGGTCTTGGAATATAAATTGTCATATGCTAATTTTTAATTGGTAAGAAGATGATCTGTTTCAAGCACGTTCTGTAAGTTACTCACTTGGTAGCATTAGCATGTTTGAAAAGGTTTGGTTGAGAAAGGCAAACACTATGAAACTTCTAATGTTCTCTACTTTTACAGAAGTACCATATTAAGTTGGTGGTATTTGTGGAGAAAATATAATGGATATTGTATTTTATTATATTATAATGGTCTTTATATAGATAGAGGTCTAGTCTTTATATTCCTTTTCTTCCAACTCACCTCACCAGCTGTACATTGAGCAGAGCTTCATCTACTTTGGTAAGTAATGTAACCCAGCAGGAAGAGATTGTAGAATCAAGTGGTGCTGAGGAACCCTCATCACACTGTGTGCATTTCAGAGGTTTTATGCAGACCAGATCTTGTTCTGTCTGATCAAACTCCTGTGAGTTGCATTCCTGTAATATATCTTTCTGGTTTGGTTTCATTTGTAAGCAAGAAGGGGGAGTAATTGCATGTAGAGAGGAAAAAGGAATCTCTTCTGATTGAAAAAAGGGAATGCTCAGTAGTGTTCAATTGTAATATGTCAGAATGAATGTGAAGGAATTCAGTGCTACCTATGCAATTTACTGTTTACATACCAAATTACTGTGCTTGTATTAAATGCTCTTAAGCATTTTCAAATTGTTTTTAATTGTTTTATGAATATGATGCTTCTTTTTTCCTTCTTGCACCACCTTCTGTAATCTAGTGAGCCACCATGATAAACAATTCTGAAGGAGACAGAAGAAATCCACCTTCCCTGTGCTTCCCATGACTTGCTGATAATCTTGGTGTGTTCCCTGATGCTTCCCTGTGCCATTTCTAATTGGGAATATGACAGTTCCTGGCATCTAAAATACAATCTGATTGCAGCATAATGAGGTAATAGTAAAACCTTTCTAGGATATGCAAAGATTGTCACTTTTTCAGAGTGTATGAGGTTCTTCAATGTTTTTAAGCAGAAGTAGATGTTAACAAATCCATGTGTTTAATGTGGGTATGTGGCTGCCAACTGAACTGTAAACCAATCTGTGTTTCAGAGCAGTGGCTTGAACATCTTGTTCACCCAAGGTAATTTCATTGTCAAGGAATAAATTGTGTTTTGCTGTTGGTTTTAGGAGGCATGCTGAGGTTTTGGAGTTTGGGAGACTGTGCAGTTAAATCTGCTACTCTGAGTTAATCCATGTCCTTTATTCTTAATTCATGTACATGTCCGCTCCCTATCAGAACATTATCATTTATAAGAATACCCCTGTGGTCTCTGGATTTATGGAGTTACTGTGATTATCAGGAAGAACAGTGCTTTGTTGTGCTCTTTAGGCTGCATTTATGTATTTTTCTCTATTTTCAGTTCTTTCTGTACCATGTGACAGCAGTCACCCTTCACTGCTGGGTGTTGTGAGATGGTGAGGCAGTGCCTTTCTGCAGGGTACACATTGGTAAGGCCTCGAGGCCATTATTCCCTTGGCTAAGCTTTTGCTAGAAGCAAAGAGGGGGGAGCTGTTTTATCCTGTAGCAATGCACAGATCTAAAATGAGGGAGTTAAGATTTGTTTTCCCTGTCTGCTTTCTCCCCTGAGGGCTTGATCTTTCTATGCTTGCATCAGTGAAACTCAGGAGTGCTTCTGATGAGGTCACTGAAGCTGTATGAGTGTGCAGCTGGTGTAACTGGAGGCAGACACAATCAAGCATAATTCATAGAGTCATAGAGTCACAGAGGAAGGGGCCTTATGGATCATCTAGTTACAATCTCCCCACCATGGGCAGGGACACCTCTCACTAGACCGGGTTACTCAGAGCCCCATCCAGCCTGGCCTTTAACACTGCCAAGGATGAGGCACCTACCACTTATCTGTGCTACCTTTTCCAGTGCCTCACCACCCTCACAATAAAGAATTTCTTCCTAACATCTAATATAAACCTGCCTTCTTTCAGTTTGAAGCCATTCCCCATGTCCTATCACTACAGTTCTTGACAGAGTCCCTCTCCAGCTTCCCTGTATCCTCCTTCAGATAGTTCAGATAGTTACTGTTAGGTCTTCACACAACCTTCTCTTCTCCAGGCTGAGCAGCCCCAACTCTCTCAGCCTGTGTTCATAGAATAGGTGCTCCAGTCCTGTTACCAACTTTGTGGCCCACTCTGGACTTGCTCCAACAGTTCCATGTTCTTATGTTGGGAACGCCAGAGCTGGATGCAGCTCTCCAGGGGGAGTCTCACAAATGCAGAGTAGAGGGGCAGAATCCCCTTCCTTGCCTGGCTGGCCACACTGCTTTGGGTGCAGCCTGGGATTCACTCAGCATTTTGGGCTGTGAGTACACATTGCTTGGTCATGTAGAGTTTTTTGTCAACTGTCCCCACTCAGTGGTGGTTGAGGTCACAAATTGCAGTTCCCACTGCTGGGTCAGGTCTGAAGGGAGAATAATTCTTGAGTTAAGCTGAAGGGCTGGAAGAAGTTTCCTTGTTAGGCAGTGCATCCCGCATGTCATTTACTTACTGACCACTGTGGGAGGCAGTCATGTTTTCCTGGATTTCCATGGAAACCTATTGTAGCTTCCCCCAGCCATAAATTCTCATGTTTAGCTACATTCCAGATCTAATAATAAATAGAACCCATTTAGATGGGGTGGTGGAAAGCTTTTTTGGGGATTTTACTGTATTAAAGGCTTTCTGACATGATAGCGTAGACTAAAGGCTTTTGAATCAAAATTGCTGTAAAGACAGCTTTTAAATATGTATTTCCACGTAAGGAGAAATAAAACCCCCAAAAAACAAACTAGCTTCAGCTAGACACATGCAGAGAAAGCATCATCTTGAAAAGTGTAGGCAATAGTTGTCTTTGTAAATTCATTTGTATCCATTTGAGATAGTGTAGTTTATCCTAGGAGCATCAGAGAGAGTAAGGAAGACAAATGGAGAAGGTGAATAATGAAAGAAAAAAGCTGTCCTTTCAGTGCTGAGCTCCCTGATGAATTGTGGCTTTTTTGTGTAAAAAGACAGCTAGAAAGTTGGATTATATAGACTGTGTAATAGTTGCAATGAAAAGTAGGAAAATGTCTCCCATGATTGCTGTAAATGTATAGTCCTTTGTCATGCTCTGGTGTTTCTTAGCCTGGGGAACACAATACTGGGTGTATAAATTAGCTGTTTATTATTATGAAAAGGTGCCTGTGCCACACAATCTACTGAGAGAGAAGGTGTCATAGATCTGCTGTGTGGTGCTTGTGAGTCACATTGTTTAATGCATTGGGAGAACCTAGCAATTGGAGTGAAGCAATGTGGCCATCGGGGACTTGGGTGTAATGAACAATAAGGAAAGTGCTGTGTACTAGACATGTCTCATCATTCATGGCAGGGCTGTAAACAGGAAAAGAGACAATAAACTGAAGGATGGGATGGAGGAAGAAGTGATCAGTAGGGAACATGCCTAAACACACTTTTCTTGCTGCAATGTACCGTCTTGCTATCACCTCCTTCAATTGCCTGTTAATCATGCAATTGACAGGTGTTGGAACAGCAGCAGATCCCACTCACCCATTCCTGACCTGTAGCTGTTCAAATCTCTATTTGCTTGTCAGCCAGCCACTCTCTGGGTCTTTTAAAAAAAAGTTAAGATGAACCACAGCTCTTTCCCTGAAGAAGAAATAGTGTTGTTCCTATCTGGATGCACTAAATACTAATTTCAGCCTTTTTCCCAGGCTGGCCACTGAAGTCTGTGCTGCTTCATTACTTCATTTGTCCCAACCACTGCCAGTCCATGGGCCTTTTCTGTAGCTGGTGAATTGATGATTTGAACTACAATGAGCTCACAACTTTATATAAAAATTTCTGAAAACAGGTATGACCCACATTCAGTAGCACAGAATAGAATATGTATCTGCCAGTCTTGCTGTTCAGTTATATTGTTATATATGTTATATATTTTGTTTATTAGTGTTCTAAATTTTAATTATTTTACATTTTTTTTTTGTGTAGGAATGAGTTATGTGTTCATGTAATGCCTGGCACAGTGGCACTGTAAAAACTGTGAAAAACTGAACATTTTTTAGTGTTTGTGTATGAATATATGCATACATATGAGAGATATTAATACTGTTTTATTTTAAAAGTATTAAAGAATCAGAAAGTGCATTTTCATGATACTGAGTCACACAGAGTATCTGCGCTCACAAAAATCCCCCAATTTTTTCTCTGTGTTTCAGTGCCATTTAAAAATGTTTGGCTTTTGTGTTTATTTTCATTGTGGATTGGAAACTGTTCATGCTCGTATGTATTGTGGGGATTCCTGGGGAGGGGGGTGGAAAGCCTGTTCCTAGAAGAAATAGTGTGTTAGATAAGGGTATGCATCTGAGTTTTATTAATAAGCCTACATCTCCAGATTTGCTGATTACTAGAGGCGTTGTTTTCAGATTTAAATTAGTGGCCCTGCTGTCTCTGAGCCTTGCAGCCTTGCATAAAGTAGTCTTGACAACTGGCAATGTTCTAGATGACTGCTAACAGGCGTTTCTGACAAGTGTATGTCAGTGGTTTCTCCACTGACATCTCTTACTCTCTGACACTCTGCCTGCACTGTCCACATTGGGGACTTAAAGGAGTTCTCTGCAGAGAAACTGCTTGAGAGAGACTTAGAGACCCTGTGACATCAGAGGCAATTCCGTGGATACACATAGATGAGGCTACTGCTTCTACACGAGGCTTGACAGGCACTTAGTGTAGGGCCAGAAAGGCAGCCTGGGCTTGAGCACGTACTGAAGGGGAGTGTGGAGCACTGAGAATTAGGTGCTTCTGGCACTGATGCTGAAACATTTCTTTTAAACAAGCCTGGTGGCAAAACACTTCCTGCTGTGATAGTCTCAAGTACTGCATGGGAGGGGTTACACTTCAGAATCTTTCTCACTTTACTTGCAGTGTGATCCCTTTGGTTTGTATTACCTGCTGCTTCTTAACAGCATGGTGATGTATGTGGCTCGTTTTAATTTACAGAGGGGCAACAAAACACTTTAAACAATTTATGACTAATTTAATAAAAAAAGAAATTTCTAGTCTGTGTCACTGTAACACATTTAATGACTCTTGTGTATGAACGGCAACAGACAGATCTGAGATGCAAAACATGATGTTATTTCTTTAGCAGAAGCTGTAGGGGTTATGTAACTGCTGGGCTGCTTTGGAAGCCTTTAGTGCTTTTCTTGACATTGTGTATGAATTGTCTTCCAATTCAGAACCCTTTTATAATGACTTAATTTCTACTTTATTTATAATTAGTTGTAGTGCAGTTATCTTAAAAAACATCAAGATCACAATTTAATTAATGGTGGACTATGCCAGAGTTAAGTTTTCCAAGCTGATTTGTGTGTATCAGAATGCAGACTTTGTTTGCATAGTCACAAGCGTTTTTCCCCAGAAATTGTGATTTGCTCAGTGCACTGCATGAGCAGCATTATGATTTCTTTTGTTTATTCAGTGAATGTCTGTTGCACTCAGATGGACCATGTTCCCAAATATATTATTTATGGTTTTCTGCTCTGCTCATCACAGTATTTGTACTTGTCTTCAAGTATTCCAGATTTACCTGGTATTTGATTTTCACACACTTCTTTATACTTCACAGTATTAGTATTATTCCTGGTCCATAGAAAGAAAACTGAGGCACCTGCTCCAGACTGTATATACTTCCATTTGCCCATAGAGTGGATTGTTTTATGATAATGAATGCTGTTAGTATGGAAATTGTTTTTTTTTATGGAAATTGTTTTTATACTTTACAGAGTATAATGACATACTGCAGTTTTCCCCTTTAAGCCTGATGGTTTGAACCTTTAGGCCCAGCAGAATCCTACATTTTCCTGGTATTTCCATCATGCATTATTTTAAACATTCTTTCCTCCAACTGGAAGTGCAGTGACTTTCCTGATTCCCACCAGTAGTACTTTGACAGTAAAAAAATCAGGCCCTACAAATTTAGGGCCTGAACAGCCTGATCTTCATCTGTGTGCCAAGGTTACCAATGAAAGTGGTACAAGAGGGATCACTGAACTATGGGGAACAAATGGAAAAGTGTCATGGTGTTCTAGAAGCACATTCATGACAAAATCATTTCCCCAAGAGAAGCCTAAAATATATTTGAGGCTATTCATTTGAATTGCAAAATGAGCTTTCAGCAGAATGTTTTTATACGGAGGATGTATTCAGATTGTATCTACTGCAAAATTAGTGTGGGGGTTTGTATAAATATATGTGGAGCCTTACAGCCTGTAGGGGTAATTTCACCTTTGTTGCTGATTCCACCTCCAGTAGCTGTTCAGATGAACTGAAAATTACCTAGAACAACTTCTGGCTTAGAAAAAAACCCACACATGTTGAATTTGTCTCAGCTGTGAAATTCTGGAAGATTACAGCTATTCCAAATTTAACTATGGGATACAACTGACACCTAGACTGCCCTTTAGCCAATTTATTGTAACAACTAACTTATTTCAAGGTGAAGAAACATTTAAATGCTCTCCTGTCCTCCTTTGCTTATGCTTAACTGAACTTAAGCAGGGAGAGAGGTGAGCTAGTTAAGAAGCAAAGGACTTGTCCACATTCAGAGGGACTGAAAATAGACAAGAGCCTTCACCATGAGTGGGTTATTGCTGGTAGATCTCAAGAGCAGTCCGAAACTGGAAAGTGTGTAAAACTGATACTCATTTCTCCTGACATAAGAATATGTCTGAAATTGGTGGGAGAGATCATAGCTGGAAGGAAACAATTGTCTTTAGAACCAGAACTGGAAAATTCAGGCCTTGCTGTTTTTACATCAGGCATGGCAGGAACATTGCTCATTTTGTAATACTGTTTCTTAATGCACTGAGTGTCAGAGTAAAATTTTGTTGGACAGCATGGAAGGACAACAGTTCTGGAAAAGGAAAATTTGTGCTATTCATAAAGAACATGTTATCCTTGTTTGACAGTACTACAGGTTGTGCCTAACTGCAAGGATGAATTTGCTGCTTTTATTAATCTTTGTATCAGTTCTGTGGAATGAATAATAAGTAGATAGTATTCATTTTTACAAACTGGCAATTTGTTCAACCAGGTTGCCTTCTTGACTGTGTAACTTGAGTATCATTGATGTTAGTGATATTACACTGGTGAATCTGGAAAGAGAAATGAGGGCATTGAGACTGCAACTTGTCAAAGGTCAGTCAGTCAATGTGTGCAAATGCTGAGTTTAGAACAGAGCAGTGCCTCATATCCTGTGCCCATAATCTCTACTTCATACCTCAGTGATTTAAAACCAGTGCCCCTGAGATAATTGTCTGGAAGTTCTAACTTAGTTGACAGTGTTTGTTTCTACATAAATAAAGGCATATTGTCTTTGCATTCCTTGTCTCTCACACACACCTCTCTCATTGTTGCCAAAACTATTGCTGAACGATGTGGTGCCATTTTAGATGACAGTCTTAGTTAAATCAGTTAAGGGTCGCAGGCTGGCCAGATTTTTTTTATCTGGTTGTATTCATGAAGTACAAATTTATCATCAGTTGCAGCTTTCGCATTGCCCTAGTCACACAGTTTCTTCCTTGCTTAGTATCTCTATGTGGTAAGGCTAAGCCAGCATAAAATAGGAACATAGGCAGGATTCTGGGAACACATGATGTGTGGAGGTTTCTTCAAAAGGTTTGTAACAGGCCATGCTATACCCCTAGTCCTGCCCCTTGCATTCTCGTCACTGAACCATTTTTAAAATCCTGGATCTGTCTCCCCATTTTTTCCGCTCTTACGCCAGCCCTATTTGTAGTTTCCCCACCTGTCACTGTGCGTATTGCGTTGTAGCTCCACAACTTCAGTGTGCCAACAGACTGACTGCAGTGTGCTATATAAATTACAATATATTACTTTTCCCAGTTTTTCCTTTGCCTGCTTCTAATCTGTGCAAAACATCCATCAAAGCTTCTGATATTATTTAGCCCATGAGCTAATCTGTCTTTGTGAGTTGCACCTACTCTGACAAGAACCATTAAACCAAAGAGACAACCTCAAGAATCCAGCTCAAGGGATAAGGGATTTTTGGTGTCATAGTTCCTTAGGAATAGAAATGCGTCAGGATGTTAAATCTGAGGGCTCTTCTCATTCATGAAAGGTGTGATCTTGTGCAGTGCTGCCTGGCAGTGCCATCGCTAGAGGGTTTGCCCAGCTATGTTACACCTTTCAGCACTCGCCTTGCAGCTTGTGATTGTTACTACGTATCACAGTACTGCCTGGTGACCCTGGCAGAGACCAGATGCTGATTGATTCCTGCTGCTACCTGCCCTGAGCCCTCTCTGAGAACCAGGGCCATCTGCTGTGCAGGATGCAGGGCCCTACAAACTGTAGGAACGCTGCCTCTAGGGTATAAAGGACCCTAAATCCCTGAGCAAGCTTGACATCCTACAGTAATACTAGAGATGTTTGGATGCAGGCCACACACAGTCCGGAGAGGCGAGCACGGAGGTGAATGGTGTATGATAGGCAAAGCACACTGTAATCACAATTGTTGTAGATTGTGTAGATTCCTCGGGACTTTTAGACAGACAAACCCTCTGCTCCTGAGAATTCTTCTCTAGGTGGGCATTAGGGACCAAAGGAAGCATTGCTGACACTGGTTCAGAGATGGCAGAGTGCAGCACTTTAAGCTCGTTTCTCTCAGTGAGCGTAATCTAATGAGCTAACACTCAGATTTTTGGGAAAAATTCATCTGAATTGACTTGCTCAAGGTCACATAAGGGCATCTTGAGCTGGCATGGTCACACCACATCTCAGCCCCGTGATTTTCCTTCCGCACAAAGGGTTGGCAAAAGCCAGTGATGTCAGTGCAGTCAGCATTTTCTCCATACCCCTGAAGCCCAAGCTATGCTTTGGTAGTATTTGTTGGTCCCATAAATGTTTCTTGCTACACTTCATCCATGGCTGAATTCCAGGGACAGAGTAAGTTGTCTCTATATATAGCTGATGAAACACTTTGGGATCTTCTGACAATGACAGTTGTTACTATGAAGCCAACAAATGACTTTTTTCTGTTCTTTCTTAATTTTTATTTCCATGCCTGTCATTGTAAGTAATATACTTACAAAAAGTATTAGCTACTGTATCATTAATATCACCATGTATGAGTAGCATGGAGATTTTTCAGAGTCAAAGTTTGTGCCTCTTGGTGCTAAATGTGAGAGGGCTAAATATGCTCAGTGCTTACAGTGCTTTTCCTTAGCTCAGACGAAATCAGGGGTTTGGTTCCCAGATGTATGACTCTGTTCTCTTCTCTCCTTCTGTTTTTCTTATGTAAGTGTTGGTTTCAGAAACATTGACTGAGTTTCAAGTTTATTCAGACTATGTTTATATAATGAATTTAGTTCCTTGGTTTTCTTCTTACAATATATTGTGTCTCTTACATTGAAGAAGGCAGGTTATATTTATTGTATTGCAAAAAGAAACAAACAAACAAAACCCCCAAAAAACAGACCCCAAAACACCTCTATTAAATAATTAATACATTTTATAGCACACCTTACCTTTCTGCTTAGCTTTCTTAGGGAAATTTATGCATAGTTTTTAACAGAATCCAACATTTTGGCCCAATCTAAATCATAATTTTCTTAAATAATTCAGGTTTTTGTTGGTTAAGCTTTAAATCAGTGGATGCTTGCTACAAACAAAAATATATTTTATGTACAGGCGACAGTTATGGTATGCTTTGAAAAGGAAAGGGCTTTTTGATCCCTGTTTTAAGATTCTATTAACAGTTTACACAAAAGGATAGTAAGTTTGAATTTCTTTTCTTTTATCTTTCATTGACTTCTTTCTTGAGAAAGCACTCTACTGTTCTTTTTCACAAAGAAACAGGCTTTGAAAAGGACAAGATGATTGCTTAAAGACTCAATGACTGACTGAGCTCTCATAAGGTTCTTTATCTTCTTGTGGCCTTTCTGAGACAGTTTTGGCAGATACAAGCTATTGTGTTCCTACCCTGAAGTGTTACAGCTGAAAACTAATGGTGACCATTTCCATGTCACTTGATTGTTTCACAGGCAATTATTTAAGTAGAGAAATCTGGCTCATTTCTTATTCTAGATCTCATTAAGTTCAAATAGAAGAATGATCTGGTGAAACACTGTTGCAGTGTTCTGCGTTTTATTAAAAGTTATTTGTTTATTCTACAATTTAGTGAGAGGGAAGCATAAGAAACACGTTGAAGGATTGAAAATCTGAGAAACAGTAAAAATGCAAAGGACAGAGTTCTTGAATGATATAATGTTTTTTGACAGTAAATGGATGTTAAATATAAAATCTGTGAAAACCTTCAATTTCATTGAGAGGAATGATAAAGATTAATCTCTTTTAGGTAGAAAAGCCCTTTGATTCTCAAGGAGCTTCATGCAAAGCCTACTAGAAGGCTTTCACCTGGGTGGTATTCACAGACCTGCTGCTAGGAAAGATCTGGCCTTTGGTGCTCCTCGTGCATGGGGTGTGATGCCTGGTTGCCTCAATGTTCTCCTGGGTTCAAGGCACCATTCTGCTGGGCAGGCTCTTACCAGTGTATATGTTAGCATGAACTACAACTGCACATCTTTTGCCAAATAAAAGACAAAAGTAGTTGACAATTCAGCTCTGCCATCTCTACTCCTAATCTCCCCCTGCCACCTTATTTTTTCTAATCTGTTTGGCAGTCATGAGTATTCTTTTGTCTTGCTCCATTGTGAACAACCTGTGTCATTTCTACCTTAAATATACTTGCTGACTCTCAGGTACCTTGCCAAGTCAACTTAAGATTCCCTATTCATATGGTTTGTTTTGTTTCTTTCTTTTGCTCTCTTTGAGACTTTTGTCCTTTCTTTTCTGCTCAGGTTGCTTATTTCTGTTTTGGTTTTATTTTCTTTCTCCTTAGGCACACGTAGTTCGTGGCTATGCAACTCTGCCAGCTTTTTTGGGAATCATCCTAACCTACCTCTGATGTGGGAAGAAGCTTGGTGAAGCAAACTGCTGTATTCATACTACTGTGCTCGGCACAGCTTTCCTATTCTCTTGTTGAGCTGAAAGAGGCAGCTCCCTTTCCACTTCAAGTCTGTCTCTCTTTCCACTACAGACCTCCGTTCATATGCTTCTCATTACTATCCACACAGTTAGTTTATAAAATTAAATTAAAGTAGTAAACAAAATACCAGATAGTCCTCCTAAAGCTCCATCTATAAATATCTCCCCTGCCTACTCATGCTGTCTGATTAAGAGTCAGTAAGCAGTTAGTTAGAGAACCTAAAGCAGGTCAGATTCCATCAAGATAGGCAGGATTTTTTTTTAAATAAGCCTATTCCATTTAGCTTCCCGTTTCATAGGTAAAAAGCCCAACTCTCCCAAAATGCACACTTACAGTGCTGAAGCCAATGAAGAAAAAAATATTTCAGAATGAAAAATATTTTTTGATCCAAAATGGACCAATATAAGCTAGCCAAAGTGGATTTAGAAACACTAGATTTTTTTAATCTCTCAGACTAGCTGAGAGATACTATGGTTCTGACTGTTGGTTCCTAGGAACAATGAAGACATTTTTGTTTTATTTGCTTTGTTACCAAGTAGTGTTTACCTATGTACCAAGTAAACATGGAAAAATGAATAGTACCTTTGCAGCAGTGGCTAGCTGTATTTTGAGCAATTCCAGTTATTTTATGAAAAACTTAACAACCTTCTTTAAGAATTCTAGAAAATTTAGGTAGAATGCCCTTTGATTTCTAGAAAGACATGAGTCTGATTCCAGTCCTAATCCACAGTGTGATTGGATATTCTTTCTCAAAGAAGTTCTTTGCCAAAGCACCTCAGTTTTTATTTCATGCCTGAGGTGGGCACCCTGGCATTGTATTAGAGGGTGAGGACCACTAAATAATGTGTGTTGTAGCTAACACCTCCCTGTATGAAGCCATCAGTAGCTGTGAGGCTCATCTGTACTGCACAGTGGGGACTGGTGCAGAACCGTTTACATCCATGTAGATCCACAGACAATACAATGCCAAGGAAAGGCACCAGGTTGGTTGCAAAGGCTCCCCTCTGATGAGGGGGTGCGTGGAAGGTCACAGGTTTCGTCAGTGCAGGAGAGCTCTTTGCATAGGGGCAGTTCTGGGTCACAGCATTACAATTTATGTGTGTACTTCTAGGACTCCTCTGCCTTCTTCCTTCATTTCCTTTAGAAATTTCTCTTGTGCTCCACATAGTGAATAAGAAGAAATGGTTTTACTGACTTTGAAGGCTTGAATTATCATTTAAATGATTGCATTTAGACGCATATTGAAAACTAAAGGTTTTCAAGGTTTTTATAGTCACTAAAGGTGACTATAAAAGCTATAAAAATAAACCACACAGTTACACCAGCATACATACAATGTGTACCTACATGAATTATGTTGATTTGTAATTGCTATTAGATATTGTCTCAGAGTATCCTAAGAGAATGCTGCTCTGCATTTGAGCAAAAACATCTGAGCAGAGCATTTGCTTTGTTCTGTAGACAGAAGTGCAGCAACCTTGGGAGTATTTGCCCTGAGCAGGTGAGAAGCATGTGGTTCTGTCTGGCTGTGTAGATTTGGATTTTCATTTTTAGGCTCTTTATCTCACAGTACGTACATCAGTCTTCAGAAGTTCAGGTTGCTGTTATTGCATGAATTGTTGCAATCCTCTTCTGAAGTCCAATTTGCAACCTTAGTGCTGCATTTACGAAGTTTTTTTGAGCTGAGGAGCAGATATTTTCTGTGCATGTGTGTATGTTCTATATTGCTTGGAGTTAAGTGATAGAAGGTGACTTGGAAGAAAACAGAGCTTTAGTTAGCAATATGAAATGGAGGGCATTTGCTGTCTAGGTGTAAATTATCCTGGGTATTCATTACCATTGGCTTAGAGACCTACTGAGCCTTTGATGAGCACAGCTTTCCCTTCCACCTGATTTTGTAACTTACAGCTTCCAAAAGCTTAGCTTTGGTGAGTGTTTTCATCTTCTAAGTGAGGCTGGTATCCTATCCAGTGTGGACACTGCTAGAGAAGATGACCTTGGCTGATGATGGGTGCAGGCATTAATGAGAAGCTCCATGGAGAACTTAGTAAACTTTCCAATTCCCAGAGGAAACATTGTTGCCAAAGCAACTGAAATGATAGGGCACGGGAGATACCGGACATGCTTGCCAGGGTGCTTGATCTCAGCGCTGTCCTTTGAGATTTTGCCCTGTGCAAAGCGAGGGCAAACGGTTCCTGCCACACATTTGTTAAGTGCCCGGTTCCACAGAGCTTTGTACGTGCTTTTTGATGTCTGCTTTTGGATTTACTGAGCGTATTTCCTGGACAAAAAGATATGTGTTGCTTTTTGAAGTTGTGTTTCCTTGCTGTCTGGTTAACTCCAGACCTATTTCCACTGGAAAACGTTCCATCACTTGGGTGTCCTTGCTGAGTTGACTGGTGTAATCCTTAATCCGAAAGTGCCGAGTGGCTCAAGGCGGGACACGGAGCTCAGCCTAACTCTGAGCAATGTCCAGCTGCATTAGCAGATGGCCGGCGGGTTTTGGGGGGCAGCATACGTGTCGGTGAGAGCGGAAGGGCCTCGCACGAAGGGCAGGTCTGTGTCAGCCGGGCAGAGCAGGCAGCGGTGCCGCCGCCCTCCGCAGCGCCGCCCGCCCGGTGCCGGCGGCCCACGTGACGGCCCGGCGCGGATAATAAGCGGCGGCGGGGAGCCGGGCCGGGCTCCTCCGCAGGGTCAGCCGCAGGGACCGGCAGCAGCCGCGGGCAGGGACACAGCCAGCGAGGGTCACCGCAGGTCAGCGCCTGCCTGGCAGCTTCAGCCTCTGCTCTCACCAAGATTAGTCAATATTCATTCCCGGTCACCTTGGAAAAAGAAGAAAAAAAAAAAAAAGAAAAAAAAAGACACTACTACCTACAACTCTCAGCACGTAAACTAAAATCATAGTAGAAGCCACAGCAGCTGAAGCTGATCCCCGGGTAGCATGAATAGCATGAATCAGATAGAAACAAACATGCAGTACACTTACAACTATGAAGAAGATGAGTACATGACCCAAGAAGAAGAATGGGACAGGGACCTGCTCCTGGACCCAGCATGGGAGAAACAGCAAAGGAAGGTCTGGAAATAATGTGTATCTGTCTGTGTGCTTCTGTGTGGAATGATGCCCTGTCTTACTGCCACACTGTGTCTGGCATTTTCGGGGCTGTACAGCAAGGGGTTCTAATAAAATATATTTTACATTGTATAAACCATTTATATAATGTATAGTAGCTATGCGATATTTTTAGGATAAAGCCTTCACTTTTTTGATTCTTAAGTGAAACTTGTGTCAGATGAAAATAATTTATGGGAGTCGGGAGTTTAAATTGCACTGTAAATATTCTGTCAGTACCTCTATATTTATGTTTAAGTATTTCAGTAACTTTTAACTTCACTTCCTGGGTCTTCCTTTAGAAAGCAGACTCTGAACTGATGTGTGTGCCTGATTGATTTTCAAAAAGTAAATTGCAATTATAAACAGAGATGAACGAGGCGGTTCAAAATGAGTGTGCAAAAAAGTTTGCAATATTTCTGAGAGTAGATTGAGAAGACAGTTTTGAAACTGTGATCTTGCAAGTCAACTCTTATTAGGATTTATTATTTATCTCCATTCTGACTGAATGACCTGACAAGGAAAATATTGCCTAGAAATATATCCAGGCTATATTTGGAAAACTGTATGTCATGATTATGTTCCCGTATGCCAGTTCACTGTCTAGGAAAAAGAATCCCAGTATGTGTGTAAACTCCTCAGAATACACAGTTTTAGAAGAAATGCTTCTTGCCTTGTAGGCAAGGTGTAAGAAAACTGTTGGGCCACCAAGTATTGCCCATGTTCTTTTTCTGAACATAGCCACAAATGATGATCCCAGCAGCAGTCATGTCAATGCTTTGGTACTTTATTAATATTTGCAATGTCTAATTTCATAACATTAAGTTTTAAGTAGCATGTGGAAAGGAAAGATGAAATAATGCAAAGGATTTATTGCTTCCTAATTTAAAAGGTGATGTTGAAGTCACAGCTGACAGATCTGGGATTAAAAGGTTATCTGCTGGTTACAAGAACGAAAAAAAGGGAGGGAGTGAGAGATAGTGCTCTGGACAATAAAGTTGAATATGCATTTTTCATAGATGAGCAGCTTAAGTAGAAGGTGCCAATTTAGGTCTTATGACAGTCTGTCCTAGTGTTACAGCTTCTATAAAAGTGTAATTATAAAAGTATGAGCTGTTAGAATAGTTGGGGTCAGTGGGTTTGCTTTTCTATTAAAATTTGTAGAAGTAGTATTTTCCTCTCTGATTTAGCTTGTAGCCTCCTTCCTTCTGCTATTTTTAGCTAGTTTTGTTTATTTTCTTACATTCATACCTGTTCAGATCCTGCTGTGTGAGGATAGGGGGAGAAGTTCTGTTCTAAGCTGAAGTTCACTTTTCTTGATCTACCAGCTGCGGCAACTCCTAACATATAATTAAGCTGTACTCATCAACACTGCCATTTGTTTTAATTTGGCACTCTTCAGATGGTGAACTATACTTTCATTTTATAATGAGAATGAAAATTATCCTAGTGCTAAAGTGCTTTAGTGATTTGAAACTGCTCAGCTGTAAGAGGTTGAGTTACATCTGATTAGGATTCAATTGTCCAGTATTTCAGAGAAGGCTGGGTTATTATTTTTTAAATGGACAGATTACTAGATACTAATGCACTCTAATGCAGTTTTCCTTCAGTCCAGATAAATGTTAAAAAGGTAAAGAGAATTTGGCTTAGGTAGACATGTTTACCGTAAGTCTCTTGATTTTTACAGGAAAGTAGGGAACCATTATACTGCATGAAAATTTGAATTGAAAATTTTATGTTTCCATTCCTCTGATCAGGCAGTACTTCAGCAAAAAGTCAGATTTCTACACTGTCAATTTGAAGCTTTGCTTCCATAGAGCAGCCAGTGTGGTTTTGCTACTTAATGTTGCCAGTTCCCAGGGTTTAGTTTTAATATTAATGTGGTACCATACTCAAATAAAATTTACAAGAGGGGATCCTTGTTCCTTATCTTGGAAAGAAATCTGAATTTGTCATATGAAAAGTAGGTCCTTGCATGATAAAGGGCCTGATAAACTTTGTAGCATGTCAAGGGTTCTACCTTCTCCTAATTGTGCTAAGACAGTTGCAGAGAGTGCTCTCTTAGTTTCCTCATTCATCAGGAGAAGATTGCAAGTACATGGGCGCAGATCTTTGTTCTAACTGGTAATACAATATTCAGAAGTGATCTTGGTGGAGCCCTGGCAGTTGGCAGCATGTATTTTCTATTAGACAGTCTTGGAACAAACCAGAAATAAATGCCATTGTTTCTATTGTGGGCTGCCCTCTCCAGACTTGCCATTTCAGTGATATGCCTGGTATGAAATCTGTCAACAGATGCTGGTAGCACATGATGACGTCCATAGGATTACAATGGAGGTGACGCCTAATTATAACCATGGTTGGTAGAGTATTATGGTCTGCTGTAATCCAGGCTCCTTGGTGGTCGCAGATGTCCAAAAATATATGAAGAACGCTATAGGAAAGAAAGCTGAGCTGTAGTTTAGCACTGCTTCTCTGAATCTGAACAACGATTAAAATGACTTAGTTGAGGCAACATTTAGCCTGTGTCAACTCAGGATATCAAGAAAATGCAACCATTTACCATTTTTGTATTAGACGTGCTCAGCAAAAACTAAAATGTGGTTGGGCATTTCAGACAGCAACTATAAAGAAGGCAGAAATTGTATTTTGGATGGACAAGCTGTCTACAATAGAAATTATTTAGAGAACCCTGGCCTTCGTGTCTTTTGAATATATTGATATGTATCGTGAGATGGGAGACTTCTGAAGTCTGCTCCTTGACCCACTACACTTCCACTGCCCACGTGTGCTATAACAGCAGCTGAATGATCTGTGCAAGTGGCCTCTTGTTTCTTCAGTACAACACAGAAGTAAAAAAGTGTTGGAAATTAGAAAGCCTGGCCAGAGAGGGAGGGATTATTTTCTTTGTTCTGCTCTGTAACCCCAGACAAGGTCAGCTCACCTCTGACCTCAGTTTTCTCACTGCTAGAAAGAAGACAGCAGTGATATTTGTAAGAACTGGTGGAAGTGATTTGTTCTATGGTCTATCAGACTGGAGATCAGCTGTCTTTCAGTCCCTACCCTGCTGGACTGGAGTGGAAGTGGAAATCATACTAGTTTATAATGGAAGACTTAAAACATAATTTCTCTTGATAATAAGATTATTTCTTAAGTTTTCTTGAAAAGTTCAACAGACTCCACAAACCTTTTAGTTTTCACTACCCTGTATCTCAGTAGAACTGAAAGGACCATAAGGAAATGCAGTGTCCCTTGGCTTAGGAAATCAACCACAGCAATGCTACTTGAAATGCACACACAGTTATTTTGCAATGTTTTTGATCTGCCAACACTGCTTGGTGAACCATCTGTTAAACAGCAATCTTGCCTATTAGCAACTTTTGCCAAAAGTAATTATAAAGGTGAGTGCGATTTTTTAAAACTTTGACATGAAATGTGGTTTGTTAGATTCCAAGGAAGATTGTGAAACAAGTGTGGTCCCTTTTTCAGGACAATTGTATTGTATTGTAAGGCATTAAACTGAGCTCACATATTTAACATGTGCCTTCTGCAGTCATTAAGATGTATGACACTGCTGCCCTAGCACATGCAAGGAAAGAACTAGGAATGTGTTGCTTGCCTTACTGACATTGTAATAGATGAATGATCTCATTCTAGCTTGCTCTGTAGCCCTGGTACCACTGCTTTGTTAATGCAGATGTCAATATAAATGATGACCATTTTAATGGGTTTTTTATACTGGTATAAAATAAACAAGATTTAAAATATTTGTTTGCCTTGATATTGCCCTCTTTCTGAAGGCAAATCTTCTTGATGACACTGAAAGTTGTGCATGAGTGAGGACTTTGGAAAAGATTCTTAAGGAAAAAAGCTGTGTCTTTTCAGTGTTCAGCAGTGCATATCAGATCACATTTCCAGTGTGACTTGTAAGGATTTATCTGCATTACCTCTTTGGCTGGTAATGTAACTCCTGTTGTCCTTGCAAGGAAAAAAAAAAAAAGGCATTTGGAAGTCACATGTATGGCAAATTATTTGACAGAAGCTGTCAGAACTATGGATTATGAATTATGGACAATGTTCTTATTTTTCTTATGTTGCTGTAGCTTTATTAAGTTCAGCAGATTTGAGAGGTTCATTGCAGCCTGAAAGAGAAATTGACCTTGTGTTTAGTCTGACTTCAGAGTCTATAAATAGAGTTACAGTCAGTATCCCAGATTTACTCTGAAGTTTGCTTGGTCTTCTATGGATGGAATCTAAGTTCGTTTCTTATCTGGAACCTCTTCCTGTAAGAATTCTGCTGGTGAGTGAGAAGACAGACGTAGTGGAAAGAAACAACTTCATTCTTCACTGGGCAAGAAAAATAAGCAAGGATGAATTAATGAAAATTAAATGTAAAGTAGAAAACTGTTGGCAGGAGAGGCTGAATGCCACCAGCAAAATTAAGTACTACAGATCAACTTCTCGTGGATTTACAGGCTCCAGATTGAAATCACTGTTGAGGAAAATATAAGAATATTTGCAAGGTGTTGAGGGCATTCCAGCCTAGGTCTTCCTCTTCTACTGAGATTATCTGGAAATAAAATTGGTTTGGATTTTGTTTTGTTTGTTTGCTTTAAACCACTTAAAATTATTTCCTCGAATAATGAGCCTTGGGGTCAGGCTCTCATGGCAGACACAGAAACCACCACTAGAGGGTTTTTACTGAGGTGGCACTTTTTACCCACTTGGAATACCCGTGAGATTGTTGGGAAGGCACGGATTCCCCTCCGCAAGTGAGCAACATGAGCAGGGGCTGGACATGACTGTAGGAGGTGTGAGGGAAGCAAAAGGTCCTCTCCTTTCTAAGAGAGTATGAACCTTCTTATTACTTATTCCTGGTACTAACCTGTTAACAGTTGCATATTTCTTATAAAGAGGTTATTTCTTATATTACTTCAAAAGAGCTGAGTAGCTATAGAAAAACTTTCAGGAGGGGATTTAATATGCCAGGAGTAAAATCATCCAGAGCCAAAAGCAGAATGATAATGGAAAAGCCATGTGCCATAGTAGCATATGCTATTTCATATGCTGAGTCCTACACTGCAGTTCTCTCTCTCCCTTACCTTTTATGCAGATAATTAGGATTATACAGTGTCTTGGGAATTCTGTTGGCTGAAATGTAGGATTTCCTATTAGTATTAATACTAGAAAAATGCCAACTATTTCACCTCATTTAGACTTTTTTTCCTCTAGCGTTCAGCAAGTATTTGGCTGTCTTGTGTGGAATGGCAGTGTCTTGCCAAATGATAGATGTAACTGTAGATGCAGAGTGCACCTTATGAAACATTAGTTTCAGCATTCCAAGGCCAAATCACCTCCTTCGGGTGCATCAAGAATTTTTTTTTCAAACAGTGGATGCCAAAAGCTCTAGCAATAAGAACACACAAAGAACATCTCTTGTTTTCCTTTAAATCCTATGTGTATTCTCAGTGGGAGATGGCTCCATAGAAGATCTGCCTGAGAACTTGGTAGTTAAGAGACAAACACAATTCTTTTTCCCCAACAGCATGTTTTGATTTCTCAGCATACACTGTAACTTGTCCCAAGTATTGGATGCTGGTGCAACAGAAGGCCATGGAGTGGCAATTTCTCTTATCGTATGAAGAGTTGCCATGAGAGCAGAAGGAGTCTCTGTAGAAATAGGGGATGAGTTTATGGCTTGTTCTGTACAATTTGCCTCGTAGAGATTAGTGCTTTTTAAAATAGTAACATGTTAAATTCCTCTTGCTGATGTTACTTGCATGGAATGGTGCTTGAGAGAAGCATGGTGAAGGAATAGTGGAACGTTCATATTTTGTCATGGAAGCTGTCAGTAAGGTGTGCAGCTCTGAGTACTGTGGTGCTGATATAGAAAGGAAAAATCAAAGAAAACTATTATGAAATTAACTTTACTATAAATGGCAATGTCAGTACTTTGAATGGGAAGGTTTTCTTCACCAGTACTAACTGAGAGAAATCAATATATTACTCAGTATTATGTTTTCTATTTAAACTCAAATGAACCTCTCAATGTTGACCCCNCCCCCCCCAAATATCTGCCAGCAACAGATCATGAAAAGAAATTATAAGAAACATTTTATAAAGGGAAGCAAAGGCTACCTTTGTCTCATAGATACACACCATGACCTCCCCTGAAATTCGTATAGTAAAATGTCTGTCTGTAGATACGCTGATCCAATTAGTAAGACAATAAGGATTGGAAGAAAGTATGGATCTAAGTGGGTTTCCATAAGCTGCAACCAATGTGCTTAAGAGCTAGAGAAAAGCTGTGTGTTAAGCAGTGGACTTTGCAATAATCTCTTGGGGGTGGGATGTCTGCATCTTGCCTGAATCTCTGTTTGGGTCACTGGAGAGCTGAAGAGAGAGGCATAGAAGGTGTTTGCTTGAAAGACCTCTGAGGGTTTTCAGCCCTGAGACAACAGGAAAAATTAATCCATGCTTATACAATTTCTAGCCCTGTGCAAACAAAAGCAGGGCTGGGGTAAATTCTGTAAACTAATGAATATCTGTAAGAAAATGTCATGATTCCATCATCAATTTCCAAATTAAATGAGAGCAGCTTTGCAAAATGATTTTTGACTGCTTTTGGCCAACGGGGCCAGGTCAAAATCCTTCATTAGAACCCTTCTGTCCTCTCACAAGACAAAACACATCATTATGATGGAAAAATGAGATGCCAACAAATGCCTCACATGAATTGATAACTGTTGCATAAATTCTGATCTATTTAATGACTTTTAATTTAGCTAGTAATTTCTGAATTGCACTGTACAGTTCTACTGGTTAATTTCAAAAAGACTGAGCATTAAGATTTTCTTTAGTTGCACATGATGATTATTATGTAGATATTAGGAGTATTTTAGAAATTGTACTGCAGAGCTTGCTTACAGAAGACTGCACTGAATTTGCAGCTGGAATGCAGGTAGATGTGGTGCAGGAAGAAACATGTCAATGAAATAGAATTAGATGGGAATTTGTGCTGCTTTGCTTTGTCCCAAGTCAAAAATATCCCTCCTGTGTGTTATTTTATATCCTTACAAATAAACAAATATAAAAGTGCTTACACAGTTGGCGAAGTTGAGTTGGTTTCAATGGCTTTACTGCCAAGCATAATTTCTCCTAAACCGTAATTGTTGGGATAAACAATGTGTAGCTGATGTGGTATTCCTCCACTGTGAGCACTGAGAAGTTGCTGACTGAATGAGTATCTCCTTTATGGCCATGCATTCTTTACTGTCAGCTGATACCAGAAGGAGAGTGCATTCACACTGAGCACTCTTTGCTTCCTCAATTAAATTTCATTCCTCGTAGTTTGGGGTAATTTTTGTATCTGCAGTGTTTGAAGAACACCATTTCATGAGATGCTGTGATAAGAGTGTGTGACATTTCTTCTTAGATCACTGGATTTAATGGTTTGAAACATGCCTCAGGTTGAGAGACTTGATGCATAAATGTTATCATAACTATGCAGGTCCTATACAGTGCTCTATTTCTACATAATAAAATTTGGCATGTATTTAAAGATAGAAGGTTCCTCTTTTCACATTCACAGCAAACACAGTGTTGTGATCACCCTCTGTGCCTGTTTCTGTACAGAACCTGTAGTAGCTCTTCCTGCTGGCAGTACAAGGAACACCTCAGTACAGATCAAGGCATCATGGTCTCAGTAATCCTCAAACTACTGGTGTGAAAGGCTTACAGGGCTGGTGTTACTGCTCTGCAGGAAGAGACAGAGGCAGAAGGCTTTGAAATGCAATGATCTCCTTTTGTGAAAGTGTCTCCTACTTGAAATGGTAGCTTGTAGAAATACACTTCATACTTTTGAAGGCCTGTCCAGAGGGAAGCAGAAGGTGACAGCTGTCTGGCTGATTTTTAATTAGTTTCTATAATTGGACCTAAAATTTTTGAGTATGCACAGAGGGGAGAAAATAAATCCTAAATTTACATCTTAAGTCCAAGAAGGGGCACTGCTACTCCTGTGTCTGTTCCTGGCTTTACCCACTTTTGATTTATAAGGACACATTGCTTTGTCCATGTCTTCATCTCCAAAACAGTGGTTGTAATACCTATGTGCTGGCTTTGCAGATGGCAGTGCTAAGTGTTTACTGTACTTGATATGAGTAAGATTTTCCATTTACTTCAAATGCTTCCTCCCAATTGCTCTTAACTGTCAGAATTCCTTCAACTTGAAATCTGATGTTTGTTTTTATTTCTCTTCAAAAAACTTGTAAATTAAAGAAGTCCACCCATCTGTTACTTTGATAACTTGCAGAACCTAATTTAGAGTAGACAGATTCTAATCTTAACTGCCCCTCTGGAAAGCCTTGCTCACCCCCACTACCATAGCAGGAGTCTCTGGAAAGAGACTATCCCAGGCTAAAATTAGCATCCATGATTATTCCTTAAGCATCTAAGGAAACACTCATAATTTTTATAGGTGTTGAACACCCAGGCATTTCCACTGACGTCAGGAGGAACTTCTGTCTATTTTGCACCTTTGAAAATCAGCCTGCTATTTTGGCAGTCACAGAAAGGCTTAACTATTTAGCATTAGGTGATTTTTTAAACTCTGTTTTATGTTTAATCTTGGCACCAGTGTAGCTTTTCACTGCTGCAAGATTTAAGATATTTTACTCTTTAATGTGAAGCAAACTGATACCCAGCTGCACTGAATTCAAATTTAAAAAAAAATAAAAAAAACCCAGCTATAAATAGTTACGTAGCTCTGGGGTATTATTTCACTTAGAGGAGTTCCTTTGAGCTATGAAAACCTCTATAGTCCAAGCTCATCTCCAGCTCAGTTCTGGAGAGTAGTTCCACCACGTTTTCTTTGGCACAGTAGCTGACCATCTTTGACTCTACTACTCTCCATAGGCTTCCAGTCCCCTTCATTTGCTGCTGCAATGATCTTCTGCTATATACCAGATCATGGAAGAAATTTCTCTGCAACCCTCCCTCCTCTTAATACTTCTTAATCCTAAATCATTTCAGTAATGTAGTTTGCAGTGCAGCCACGCAAGCAGCTGTATCTGTGCATGCAGATATTACGTACAATGCACTTCTCACCCATCTGGCATTATAATAAAAGACAAGCAAAACACCAGACATGAGGCTGAAGTTGGTTTTCTTTCCTTTTGTCTAAGGCCTTCATTTCCATGACTGAGCACAGGTCCCAGCATGGCTCCTGTTGAGAAGAGAGACACTGTAAACAAAGAACTGTTTATTTTATTGATAAAGGAGTTAGCTTCTCACAAACTGTCTACAACTGTTGTTTATGCCTTCAGCAGTTACAGTCATTGTTTATTTACCCATTTATTCTTAGTTAAGTGCTTGAGAACAGGTTACTTAGTTACATTTCTTATTCATATAGAATCAAGTCATCCAAAGATCCTAAGTAATGTTTTGCTATTTATTCCGGTTTAAAGAAAACATAAGTAATTTAGGAACCTGAGCCTCACTAAATATTATTTAGAAACTCTGAAATGTGTCTGAAAGTCTGCTGTCTTACAGGATATTTTAAATATTTTAGAAAATGTTATTCTGTAGATAATGCCTCATAAAAAATAATCAAAGCATAAACAAATTAACCCAGTATGCTAAAGTGGTATCTTTAACCACAGAAATAACTAAATTCTTTAAAAATCAGTTTATTTAAAAAAGCATGAATAAAAAATGACTTTTTTAGTCATCAGTTACAATAGTGAAGTAATTCACATGGACAGATTATGTACTTTGTGTATTGAGAAATACTACATTGAATAACACGGCATATATGCCACAGAGAAGCCTCTTGGTGCATAATTGGGAATTAATGCATAAGATTTTGCTTTCTCCATGAGAGTCTCAATTGCAACCTTAGTTTAGATTACAAGTGAAACTAGATTTGGTTATCTCCAAATGTACTGGTGCAAAAACATTTACTGTGTAAATGTTTTGGGATCTAACTATTGAAAAATTTTCCTATCATTTATTGGTGTCAGAGACTTAAGGATGTGTGTTTTTTGGTGAGGGTAAAGTTGAAAAAACTTTCAGTATCTGTCAGAAGACCTTCTTTCATGATTATGGAAGTGCTTTAAAGAATGTTGCTAAATTGAATAGGAACATAGTTTATCTCACTCTGACTGTGTTGACAAATTTATAATGGATTTACTTACTCACCTGGCAATGTAGTGTGTAATTACTGGATAAAGATAGCATGGTGAAGAAAATCAACAGAGAAAGCAAAGGAAAGACATTTGGCAATCTAGTCAACTAAATCCTGGATTAGCCTACTTTAATTAATCCTTCTATTTCCAGAGGGCATACCTTTAGTTGCTTCCATACTGTAATGTGTGAATGCTTCCTTCATCTCATGCTACGTGGTATTTGGCCATTAAATATGTATGTATCTGCTGAAACAAAACTGTTAGCCAACACTGATAGTTCATGAGCTCTTGGGAAACCAGGAGGAACACTGTAAGGTGCAGCTGGTGGAAGAAGGATCCAAGAATGGAAACAATAGAAGATCCTATCTCTTTATTAAGAAGGTTCATTTGGCACTGGCAGGGTAATGCATGTTCTTTGTTTAATACACTTGAGAGAAAGGCCCAGGCAGTATAAGGGGCATTGACTTCCCCTTTGAAACACACCTGCAGATTTCTCCCTTACAGATCCACCACAGTATCTCTTTTAAATTACCTATACTTAATTTTCAACCCCCCACAGGGACAGATGAAACCCTGTTTGCCCCCACAGGGCAAATGAAACAGAGATTGTTCTTTTCTTCTGTAACAGTGAACAAGTGGACAATTGGAAAAGAATACAGAGGGAGAGAAAAAAGAGTAAAATGGCTGCTCAGATATTCTATCATTGCTGAAACAGTTCCCTCCAAACCTGTTGGCATTTTTAATGCAAATCTTTTCCTGAAGAGGCTAGTTTGTTGAGACTCCTGTGAAGCAGAAATACAGGAATGGTGATGCTCTCAATTAATTCATTCTGAGCCACATAGAAATGGGTGAATTTCTTTTGACCCTATCACATTTCAACTTTTTATATTTGGTCCCATGACATATGAAATACCTTTTCCTATGCCTTTTTACCCCCTCATTTTTTCAATATTTAGATCCTTTGTCTAACTAGCATTTCAAGTGAGACTTCCCAAATGTCACTTCCCTCAAAAGTGGTCCAGAAAGCACCAGAATGCAAATAGGTCTCTGTTCCATTAACTGAGCATGCCTTCGAAAGTATCAGGAGCTGTCTTAATTTTGTTCACCCAGGATCTGTATCTAAAAGTCTTACGGAGAGCAAGGCAGAGAGTGCATGGAAAGGAGATATTTGGGAGTGTGCATCAGTACTCCAGAGTTTCTAACAGAACCTATGCACTCCATGCTCTGCAAGCTCTCTGCTTGGGTCCCCAGCGCCTGACTGGTTGGGGAGGGGTATTTGGACATCACTTTATGAGATATGGATATGTAACTCTGTATAAATGCAAAGATGCAGTCTTTATTCCATGGATGACAGAGTCCACTAAAACTCTTATATAAAAGTGCATACGTTTCTTTGCGGCACTCGATTTTGTGCAGTGTAGTGGCAAATCTATTTTAATGCCCTGACAACTGGGCAAGAACTAATTTATTTCTAGGCATGCACTGTGAGGTTCTGTGGCATAAAGCGATTGAGAATGCTGTGTAAGAGGTTAGTAGCCATACTGCTGCAGGTTGTAATGTCAGGCTTGCTTGTTTATAGAGTGTACATGCAAGCTCTGCAAAGTGCAGTGTATCAGAGCAGAGCCTATTTGGTTAGGATGCTCTAAAGTTAGCTTACCCTGTTAGAGGAAAATACTGTTGTGCCATGCAAATAGCTGGCAGTCCTCAGAGGTTCAGGCTGGATGCTGTGAGCTCCCTGCTGTGCTGTGTAGGAGTACCCTGGTTCTGTCAGAAAGGCACAGTCCTTGGGGGTGATGCATCTCTGTTTCTGCAGATTTCAGTAGGAGGCATTTTGAAGGGCAAAGTTTGCCAGTGCTGCATGTAACCAAAAAAACAGTCTCCCATGATTTGTTAATTGTTGAATGAATACATGCTAGAAATAATACAGCAAATTTAAAGAGGTCAAAATGTTCATAATCTTTTCCTTTGAGGGAAATACAAAACATCTGAAAAGGAAATATAAAAAATGCCATTGACCAATAATAGATTATTCAAAACTTTGCATTTGTGTTGTTCCATTGATTCTTTTTTATTGTTTATGTTCAGTTTTGCTCTCAAAAAGCTTTACTTCCATTGAAGAACCGTGTTCTGAATATATTGATTCACATGTAATTTTTTCACCAATATTTGTTTATTGAGGATTATGAAATACAAGTTCTTTCACTTTCTACAGCATTTTAAATTTTCAAAATGTACATGAGACTATGAAATACACTCCATTGCAAAGATTAACAGAGCCCGTCTGATTCTGTATTTAGAGGTCTCAGTCCATGGAATGTATTTATGTTTCACCTCTACTGTGGGATAAAGGTTTTGGACATCTTAAGAGGTTTTATAACTTGAAAGAAGTTGCACAGAAAGCTGTGGAAGAGCAAGAACTCAAACACTGAGTCATTACTCACAGTCTGTCTTTTCACTCTCATTGGAGAATGCAATTTAATACGGGGGCTTTTATAACTTGGAAATTCATTAGTAATTTGAGAACTTTGTTTACTTCACAGACTAAACCATTATTTACCATTCTCTAAAGCTAATCTTCCACATTGAGAATGTGCATTGAATAATGCTATGTAATCTAAAATCCAGAGGTATTAATTCTGTTATGACAAGTATTAACATACCTGTTGGTTTACATAAAAGACAAAGAGAGTAGAGTAATCAAGAGACTATTGAGTAATTGTAAGTGATGTCACGCATATTGTTATTGAAGTAGAAGAGAAAATGAAGAGGTTAGATGACTGCAAACAGCAAGGGATTGCTCCCCATTAGTCCAACTGGCTACTATGAATTATCCAGGGCTGACATAATACAGCTGGACTTGTGCATTTGGACTAAGGATTCTCATAAAGAATTGCCTGGATGCTGTTCGGGACCATTTTTTTCCAGGTATTCGTGCATATGATGTGAATGAACAAACTGTACTGCAAAAATAGTCATTCACA
This sequence comes from Cisticola juncidis, assembly GCA_013400215.1. Lineage (NCBI taxonomy): Eukaryota > Metazoa > Chordata > Aves > Passeriformes > Cisticolidae > Cisticola > Cisticola juncidis. Next base: position 559,975 of record VXBR01009377.1, on the reverse strand, counting down.
TGCAAGAGAACGCTGGCTTGCACTGCTTAGCAAGGTGGTGACATTATTAATTAAAAGTCTCAGTATTGCAAAGCCTTGCGAGTGGAATATTCTGATTGCTCTCACACCCCAGCTCATGATGAAAGATAACCTTGCGCTGAAGATGGAGTTTTAATTTATTGGTTGGGAATGTGTGGCTGATGGGAACCTTTCACTTTTAGGTCAGTGTTTTGAACCCAGGCCAGGTGAGTAAGTGACAAGGTTGCTAACACATGCAGACTGTTTGGTAATATCTGTGAGGTGAGTTGTACGCTCAGTTTAGCTCTCAGAGGGACAGGTGTCCCCATCACTTAAACCACCAGAAATGGCAGCTTCATTGGAGGTGCCCAAAACTGACCTTATTAGTGAGAGGTAGGGACGGTGACTTTTCATCCTAGAGGTGAAAGCTAAAAAAATTTCTGTATATGAAAATGCTTTCTCAGATTGCATCTGTGGGGTTACTCACAGTCATTGCTATTCTTAACAGTTCCCTGAGCCACTTCATTCTCCATACTGGAACGGCTGGCACATTCACTAAAGAGTTTAAGGAGGGAAGAATAGCATGTAACTAGATTTACAGTAGTAGGTGGCTGGTTTATACTAAAACCCTCGATTTAGTTTTTAAATGCAGAATTAATCCTGTATGACAGTGAACAGGTACTGAGGATGTTGGTAGTTGTTATGTGTTGTTTTCTGTCTGTTCAGAGTAGGTTCTGGTTTTGATTCATTTTTCACAGTTCTATATTTACAAGGCATTTATGGTTTTGTCAACTTTTGAATATATCCTGCTACTGTTCCTTTATTGGGCTTTTTTCAGGGTAGTGTTTGAGTATCTCAAAACCACTAATTAATGGCACAAAATAGTGCTGTGGAATATGGAGGGTTTATTATTATCCTTGGATACAGAAGTGGGATGCTGAAAAGCACTCAGCTATGGCTAACATTTGCTCCCATTGTTGAGAAAAGGATTATAGCCCCTTGTGAGGAATCAAGGGTCATAATTTCCTCAGCATTTAAGACAGTAAAAACATTTTTAAAATTCATGTCTTAAGTGCCTTAAAGGCTGTTGCCAAGCTGGGGAGAAAACACAAATGTCAGGGTGTCTTCTCAAGGATGATAATACAGACCTCAGGGAATGTGTGTCCCCATAGAACAGATTATGGAATCTACTTTCATTTTATTTTGGTTTGTTTGGTTTCCCATAAACACTTTCCTGCCTATTGACTTTAATTCTCCCTCTACCCTCTATTTCTTCATCTTTGTTTCATTATTGTTCTCTGTCTTCACCATTTTTTCTTTTTCAACAGTAACACTGAAAAATCTCCAATATTAGATTTCTTTTTGCTAAGGGAAATTAGAGAGTCATATGAAAAAAGGAGATGGAAATGGGGATCACCACTTAAAGAACACCCTGACAGAAACAAAATTTACAGCTACCTGTTGCCTGCCAAGTGCTTGGATTCCTACAAGGGAGTTGTTTTCCACTGAGTGACTCCTTATTTTATAGTCTTTGGATCACTTATCTGTCAGGACACAATCTGGACAGTCTGGCAGGAAAAACAGTCTTCTTGATATTCTTCCTTTTCAAGGCTGCAGGGTAAATGTCAGAATGTGAATCTTCCATGAACATCATAGAAAGTATGATTGGGAGAATTGAGACTTCTTGCTTATCCGAGTCTGGTGTTCTTCAAGTTATTTCACTGATTTGCTAAGATTAGTTTTAATTGTAGCTCTGTCATGAAACATACTTGCAGACCCATTTTTTTGCTGTCTTACTCAAATGTGATAAGCATGCACTCTGTTCTGTTATCCAAACGACTAAGTAAAGGGTAGTATAGGAAATGCTTCGGGGCAGATTCCTTCAGAAGTCTGTTTAATAAACCCTTCCACTACTCACCATTTGTAGCAATCAAAACTCTGAGCTGTTTGAACACTTACTCAAATTTTCACACTTAAGACTGAGGCTTCTCTCTTACATGTAAAGATGGGCTTATGTACCTAAAACTTCTCTGCCTTTTCCACCTATCTCAGGTGATCCAATAAAGATATCTGCCTGCTCCTGATAAACTTGGCAATATTTTAACTATTTTAGCCTCTTCAAATAGCTTGAGAAATCTCTGAGCTTTCTTTCTTTCCTTCCTGTTCTTTCCTTAAGAAAAAGAGTCAAAGGTGAGGATAGTGCAGGCAGTGACCCATGTTAAATTTTCCACGCAGTTTGCTACTGCCTGAGGTTTTTTTTTTTTTTCAGGTTTAGACCACTGGGACAACATAAACTTTCTCTGTTTTCTCCTCTGAAAGAAGGAACTAGTGTCACTCACTTTATAACAAAAGGCTGAATAATCTTGACATTGCTCAGGGTTCAACCTTGCCAAATTATTCTTCAAGGGATATTTACATGTTCTGGGTGGTTTTTTTTGGTAAGAGTGAGCACTGTAAAACAGACGTGCAGTCATTCAGTACTGGAAGGAGCTGCATGTTTTACAGGAAACCCTAGACTCACACGGGATTAGGCCACCTGCTTTGCAAGGACTGAGGTCTCCCCAGGCTCTTCTATGCAAGCAGAATGCAGAGTGCCAGTAAGACATGTGCAAAGTCCTGTGTGATGAGTGCATCCCTTTGGTGACTTCTTCTGGGAGTGGTAAAACTAAGGGACTGGAAGGAAGTTCCCTGAGTTAGTAGAGCATATCTGCTGACAGTGCAGAGTATGCCACATATCATCCCTGGCATCATCTGTTCAGCTATATGGATATGTGCTGGAGCAGGAAGGGCTTACCCCAGCTTTGGATATGGGGTACTTGTGATGGAGCTTCTACTCACGTTCACTGTGAGATGGTTCTGTGCTTATCCTTTCTGGTGCTCCCAGGAATTTGGCTTTGATATAGTGCCTGTGATAGGGTTTCCTTTTAATTTAAAGGGTTATTATTATTATTTATTAAAAGGGTTTCCTTTTAATAACATTTTGGAATATGCTAAACGTTTCCCCTATCTTAACCTTCACACCATCCTTTAAAACGTTTTCTCTCTGCTTCACTTGAGTTGTTGTGATGCTCTGGTGCATCTGGTGTTAAAATTCCACTTTACTTCCTGGTGCTCTGATGTGATCCAGTTGTACTGGTGAAGCATCTCTCCTGTTTGAGTTATTCTAGTTATTTTAATAACATGTGCCAATGCATTTAGGTTTCCATGCAAAAGCAGTGGAAGGGAAAAGCAGAGCAAGGGAACAGTTAATAATAATCCAAGCCAACAGCTAAAATGTAAGATTTTATTTATTTTCAATTCATAAAAATATACTCATGCATGTATACAAGTGTAGCTGCTCTAGATGCTCTAGGAACAGCTGTAAGATACCATACATAGTTATTGGTTTACATCAAGCTAGTTTAAAAGTGGTGTGCAATTTTCAGCTGCGTTTCACCTTCCAGCCTCTTCTTTTGGGAACAGAATAAACAGTTTAGAGAACGAGGGCCAACACAGACTGTATCCTAAGCCCAGAGAAAACCCCTGATTCTGCAGCCATCAGAACATGATGTGGACACAGGAGCTAGGAGATCATGTTGCAGATTCACAACTTATATTTTAAAATACGGATAACAGTCAGATGGGAAATTCTTCAAGGGGAAACCTCAGTCTGGCCTACTGGGAATGTTCTGGCAGAGATCCCTCTGTAACTCCCTTGTCATGCCCTCAGGGCCCAGTAATGCTCTGTATAATTACAGAGTGAATCACTGCGTCCCATTTAGCCTAGAAGTATTGAAGACCCTTAGCTAACACAAAGAGAGAGGAAAAGCCCTTTAGAAGAGGGGCTGTAAAGCAGTTTCAAGAAACAATTCTATCACACTGAAACAATTCAGGATAATATGTATGTAAAAAAATGTGTTGAATGTTTGTATTTGAAGTTAGTCAAGTGTGTTCCCCTGCTCTAGTTATAGGAATTTAACATCCACAGAAAAGAAGTTGCGCTTCTGTTTCCCTTAGCAGGCACAGAAAGTATTACATTTTCAATTCAAGTAAAACCAAATTACTCTTTTCAGCAAGTAGCCTTTCTTGAGCTATTAATAGGTTTACAGACAAGCAGACACATGGCTTTCGAAATAAATATTAATTCTGAACACTTATAAATACTATAGCAGACAGAAATTGATTTGAGTTGGAGTGAGTGAAAGGCAGAGTTAACCTTGATATGAGATATGTGTACTAAATAGGATACAGGTCCCCAGTGCTTCATTAGGCTGGATCCACTTCTGAATTTCAATACTGAGTGCAAGCAAACAAATCTTTCTGAACTTGTGGAGTGTATCTCCTGTGCATGCAAGTTATCCTGCTGCTTTAGTGATATTCAATATGGACTAGCTGTTGGTGCCAAACTAGAAATTTACATCTTCAGGAGGTGGAACAAATTGTCTTGACTCACCAGTATTGGAGGGTGTGGTGACTGATGCTTTCTCAATTGTCTTTATCCATATTATTACGTGCACATGTGAAAATTGTTATCATAGCATTTTGTTTTCTGGCTTTGAACCACTACCAAAAGTAGGTTATTGTTACACTCACATAAAAAGGACATGTGGGCAGAACATGTAGGACAACTCAGATCTCAAAGACACTGTTTTTCCCAGCAAAGCATGTCTTTCATTATGCCTGTGTAAAAATATTTGTACAAATTGGGCATAACCTATTCTTTTTTTGGCATTATCTGCAGTTGATTGATAATTAATTAGGGATATCTCCTTTTTCTGGCCCTTGGTTGCAATTTTATTTGTCAGAGACTAGTAAAATTAAGTGGCCTGAGTAAATTACCAGGTAAAAGTTTTTCCCCCACAGGTGTACACTTTGCCATCACAGACATGTGAATTGTGGAGAGTATGGTATTGGCAGTCTTCCCAAGGAGGCTAAGTGGGCATAGAACATAAACTGCATTCTCTTTCCTAGAGTTAGTGTTTCCAAAATAGACCTGTGACAGCAGTAGACAATTCATGGTGCATTAAGTGAACATTCACCTGTGGGCTGCAAATTCTTTGGCTTCCTGCCCTGCATCCCCTCTTCTGGGGTCTCTCCTCTCAGAATGCTAGCAAACTTTCTTTTGTAATAACAAACTTGGAAAGGAGAAATTTTTATTTATTTATATTTTTAATTTGTAGAGCCACTTAGGGTAAATGAATCCAAAAAAGAAATGTCTAGCTTTGTAGACACTTATTTGTGTCCTTCCTGGTATTCAGCTTGGTGCCTTCAGTTCTGCTTTGTTTTTCTGGGCAATCTGATACTCTGAAATGTTCTGTACAGCTCAGCAGAAAAAGGAATTTGCTTTGTCTAAGTCATTTAATAGCTTTTAAATCCCAATGGATTACAAATTTCCAGGGTACTATATGCTGGCTGTATCTTGATCTCCAGGACTTGAACATGCTTTGAATTGTTTCTCAATATCTATGAATAGAATTGTTAGTTAAACCCAAAGCAGTGAGAACAAGTGGTACCACAGTAATAATAGAGGGATAAGGATTAAATAAAATGTGGATTGAGGAAACTGTTAAAATTTATAAGTTAAATTATGCAGTAGCCTTCATGCAGTCACTAATGAACTGCATCACTGAAAATGATACTCCCTAAGTATCATTTCTGTAAACATGTTTAGTCCTGGGAAAAATCAGCGAGTTGGGAAGGCAACAGGCTTAAGAAGCCACACACCAAGAGTCTGCTGTAAAGCACTGCAGTGGCATTTCCATGAGGCACAGGACAACTGTCCAAAGGGGACAGATAGCACCAAGTCATGGCCCGGGGCACTGATAAAACAGAAAACTGAGCAACTGTAGCTTAAATAAAAGATGTAACTCTCTTATTCTAGATATAGAAGGTAATCAAAACTATCTAGATACAGATGGTCTGAATAAAGACTCCCATCACCTCAGAGTGCTTCAGCCGAACTTGTTATCTCGTGGATGGAGGCCTTGTCGTAATTCCAAGTTTATCCTTCCAAATGTTACAAACGTATGACAACTGGAAAGAATCTTAAATAACCTACAAATATACAAAAGCAGATATAAAAACCACTCTGTCATCAAATTATTGAAAACAGCTTGACTCAGCAGTAGCAGCATCTTTTCCTTGTTCATATCACAGCAACACAGGCTGATTATTGTCTGCATAAAATGAGTAAGATGTGAAAACCATTTGTCTCTCAGGAAATTCAGTGCCATAAAAATGTCTGTTTTCAAGAGAAACTATGTAAATTATTTGAAAACTTTGTGATCTTTGGTTAAAACTTACGTTTTGTGTCTATCAGTGCAGCATCAAGTAAGTTGATTCATATATGTATGTATGAGCTAAGAAGTGCCAGGATCCATTTCTTCTTAAGAAACTGAGAAGTAGCCTTCTTCACAGTAGGCATCAGATTCATATTTTAAGACTTCTTAACTGGTGAGGTTTCTGCCATTAAACTCTTAATTAAATGAGTAATGAGGAAAACTCATTTACTTGAGTGGTACAAGGTGGACATTTACCATAAATATCTAAAGGAAATGGCTGAGGTTTTTCCCCAACTTCCTCTCTGAATTTATTATGGTGTGCTTCAAAGAGTTCTACAAACTGCAATAAGCACATGTCCATCACTTAAGCTTAATTAATGAAAGGCTCATTTGTTTAAAGATTCAGATTTCTAACATTTATTGCCAAATTGCCATGTAAAGTTCACGTGCATTTACCCTTGAGTGCTTTCAGCTTTTTCTTTCTGTATTGCCATAATATTATTCTTTCCAAGAAGCTTGTAATAATTATTAATGTTTGCAAATGACTTAATGTGGTGCTAAGCCTTTTGAGATACATATCACCAAAACAAGATCCTGCTTGAGGCAGACAAATTAGTCTTATAAACTAGATCCTAACCCTGTAATGATCCAAACCAAATGCCATCCTAACACTCCATCATGTTATGCCCTGAGGGTGGAGGTGCCTAGAATCTGTGCTGTGAGGATTGGTATGCTCTGGTTTCAGGTCTCCTATGAATCAGTAAAGCTATTTACCTTAAAATGAGGAGTGTTCTGCCTTCCTGAATGGAAGCTAACATCCCTTTATTAAAATGTGTTTGCAGATATGCTTCAGCTGCTATCTTACTTGTCCCTCTAAGCACACAGAACAACTTACATCCCCTACCTACAATTCATCCTCTGCATGTTAACACAGACACCTGCCCCGAAACACTTCCACTGTTTTCTTCTCTCTCCTCCTTTTTCTGGGTGCCTAGAATTGGGGATTTCACTGCACAGTTCTGCCATATCCATAGCACTTCTTGATGCCTTTCAATTCAATAGGAGAAGATGATAAAAGGATGCTGTTCCTTGTCAGTGTAGGATCATGAGAAAAGATCCCAGTGAGCTGCCCACCAATTCTTCAAACAAACTGAGTCAAACTCAACAGTAGTCACAATGTTATTATTCTTTAACAAAAACTTGCTTTTTAAAGATTCGACCGTTTGGGAAAATTCAGTCCATGTTTTCTTAAGGTATCAAATCTGTGTGGAATTTGCAGAATTCAGTTCCAGGGAAGATCTTTGTCTTAATCTACTGGCCTTCTTTATTCTGTTTCTGGGAGATCAGAAATTAAATAACCTAAAGAAACAGGCAAGAATAAAGAAGGCCAAAGGGAATTACTTATTTACAACTGGAATATATATTGTTTTTTTAAACTATTTGAATTAAATGCTTTTAAAACTGGAAATTTGATGTAGCAAAAGAAAGGGAATTCCAAATATCTGGCAGTTTTAAGAAGCTGAAGTCTAACTTACTGAAAATGTTTAGTAGCAATGCTTTGTTATATAACTAAACACCTGCTAAAATACAAACTTGCTTTATGTGTCTTAACAGACACTGAAAAGCAACGACAATTTGTCAGAAGGCTGAGAGAAGTGATGGATATTTAAAATCAGATTAATTGAACTACTAAGTTTTATAGTATTTGACTTCATTCATACAAAAGATACCTTGTATAAGACCTCTGCAATGGAATTAGTTCTGCTTTTCACCTCTGCAGGTAAGAGCAGACTTGGTTATTCACTATGGACACAAAAATATTCATGGTTGCTTTTGTGATCATTTTTTCCCCACAAACTTAAGTATCTGCATTTGTGTCCAAGTTTTACCTTTATGTGTAGAACTTCTGTCTGGAGATGCATCTGCAAGCAGAATCTAGCACCAAATTACTTCTGTTGAAGAAATCCTTGGCACCTTTGTGAACATCTGGGATAAGAATTTTGTACTTGGCAGCATGTACAGAATGAATGGGAGCTGGACATCCAAATCTCAGCTGCAGTGTTTACTCAGATGGCTTTAGCAGTTGTTTGGAAAACGCCTTGTTGATAAGTTGTTTTTTTTTTTAATTGCTATTACAGACGTTTACAGCCTGGTGCAATTCTCACCTCAGGAAAGCAGGCACACAGATTGAGAACATTGAGGAGGACTTCAGAAATGGCCTCAAACTGATGCTCCTCTTGGAAGTTATCTCAGGTTAGCTAAAATAAAGTTTTCTGTGTATTTACAGCACACTAACTGAAACAGTCTTAAAGGAACAAAAATTGTTAATGATTCAAAACAGTGAACACAAACTATAAGTAGATGGAAAAGTGAGAGAGGAAACACACTGTAAAGCAAAAAGGAGGGGAAAAGAAGCTTCAGGATTCTCCAGGATTTTCTGGTTTGTGCTTGTATTCCAGGATGTCAGTAGATATCAGTGTATCAGGGTGTCATTAACATCAGTGTTCTTGGACAAACCAAAAACATTGAGGACCTTGCCTTAGCCCATAACACTTAAAAAGCCTTTATACTTAGATTACCAATTCATTTTATTCTGCTTTTAGCATAAACATTTTGCTTTGCTATTAATGACTTTATTGGATGTACCGACGATTTCAAAAGTGAGTGCCTAAAGCATGCCTAGATCAACGTTTAGTCACAAATAAAAGGTCTCATTTTTCAAAAGAGTGGCACATCAAAGAACTTTTGCTAACTGATGTAAACTCACTATGTCCCTTTTGTTATGCATTATTCATAGGGGCAGTCTCCAAGGTAAAATCAGAATGCCCCGTAATGGGAGGGCAATAGCTCAAGCTACAAACATACAAGACAGTTTGGATTTTTGCTGAAGATTTCAGTGTGGAAAGAAATTCTTGAAATGATCATTCCTCGTGAATTGGAGAATATTTTTCAAAATTATTATTCTTTGTGATAATTTGAAAAGATAAGTTTGTTCAAACACATCAGCCCAAGGCTCTGAAATGAGCTGCTCTGCTGTGCTGTATGAGGCTGTTAGAAGCCATTCGTCTTGGTCAGATGTGCAAGGATGCTATGGCTGATCTGCTGGATAGAATCCAGCCTCTCCTTACAGTTGGGCAGGTAAGAATGATGAGTTCTAAGAACATTCTCCCTTCTTAATATCCAGGTCCTGTAACAGACAGTAGCAATGAATGAGAAGTGAAGTAGGAGGAAGTACACATATCTTCCAGATGTTTAGGGCAAACAAACATTTTATTCTGGTTTTACTGCTATATCAGAAAGATCAAAATCAGATGCTTCAACATTTGAATTTTCTTTTCAGGGTTTGGTTCAAACCTCTTTGGCATTCTTTCAGAAAAATACCTATTAAAATAATTGCTAGCTTTTAGGTAGTGTAAGGGCACATCTACTCTTGATTTCTAATCACTTTTATGTCTGTAGCAAGGTGTATATAAGAACAAACACATTAAATTTGATGTTCTGCAGGGGAAAGGCTACCGAAACCAGACAGAGGGAAGATGCGCTTCCATAAAATCGCTAATGTCAACAAAGCTCTGGATTACATCGCCAGCAAAGGAGTGAAACTTGTGTCAATTGGTGCAGAAGGTATGTGAAAGATCTTGACAGTGTATCTGACTTAGGTCACATTACAGAGCAGTTTGGTGGAGACCCTTGGCCACTTTATGTGCACTGTTCTCTACAGCTGGGTGCCTCGAAAATCCCTTAATATCCATTGCTGGACTGTATCTGTGAAAGGACACGAGGTGGAAATTTTTGGACACCTGGAGAGGGATGGGGTATCAATGAGCACTAAGCTTAGTCTGTCTCCAAGGTTAAATTGAATGGTCTGTATTTCAGTAGGTGTTCAGATAATGATTTTTTTTTCTTACAGAACATTATGGTTTTCCTGTACATTATTAAAAGTGAGGAACTCCTTTAGAAACCAGGTTGGATTCTAGGGTGTGCCTTATACAGTCTGGCATCTTTAGGAGATATTATTCAGACAAAACAAAGGCTGACATTGTTCCTGAGTGGCTGGAATGTACTTCCACTTTATTATGAGATTTTGTGCAGCTGTGTTTCTAAAATTCAGATGTAGAGTTAAGGGAGCAATCAAAAGAAACTGGTAGCTGGGGAGAGATTGAACATATGAAGAAAGTGGAGTGGGATGCTATTTACTAAAGTAATTGCTTTTTTATTGTTCTGCTGTTCAGGTAGCTAAGTACCAACATGTGGTTGGCTAGCTAGATTCTGATAGATGTAAACTGAGCTGAAGAAGGCAGACTCTCACTGTAAGTGAACCTATGCCTCCATAAGAGATTCAATTAATTGTTTAAAAATGACAGAGGTGTGTATAGAACTTGTTGCTCCATAAAGATATTTGCATAATGGTTCCATAGCTATTACCATACCAAGAATGATGTGGCTAGCATGATATCCAAATATTTTTGATTCCATAGTCTCTATGACATGCTTGCTGTGCTTCTTCCCCTCACTCTGTCATGTCCTTAGAGCAAAATTTTGGCTGTCACCTTATGATGATAAGAACTCCTATATTCTACTGATATTTTTAGGCCTTTTTAGATTGATTTATGAGCCTCTTCTTCCTGTTTCCAGACTCCTACATGCTAATATGTATCCTTATTTTGGCTTCCAAGCCTTGATCCTAGGGAGCTGACTGTAACTGTGGATGGAACTGGAGATTCATTATGTGGGATAAGGGTATCCATAGAAATAATGGAAAAATCTGTCAGCATTCATTGATTTTACTGTGGTTTGACCTAGCCTACTTGGTTCTTCAAGGATTGCTCACCAAATATGTTCAGTTTATGGATCCAGAACTCAAAAATCCCAAGAAATGTGCTCCACGGGCAGAGCTTTTGTTTGAACTCACCCTTTATTTATTTGAGACTGAACTGGGTGGGTCACCTGAGTCCAAATCCATACTATCTGTCTTTAGGCACACAACAGAGACCTTTTTTGGGGAATATATCATCAGTGGGGAGAAATTCCCACAGACATTTCAGATCTCAGAAGAGCTCTATTGCATTTCAGAGGAGTCTGGCTCCCCCCACCAGTTGTACAGACTGCTTGGACACCTAGGCCCTTTGCTCAGTTAAATGAAGTGGGATGGAAAAGGTGCTGCTACCTTAAACCTCTGCAGGAAGGCTCTTCTGAGAGCGACATGGCATTGAATGGACAGCAGAGGGTACTGAAGAGACAATTTAGCTGTGAAAAGGAAAATTAAGAATACAGATGCCCTGTTTGATAGCTGGTGAAGAAATGCTGAGTTTACAGAGCATGGAGCAAATGAAAGGTAGTTTGTCATGTTGTGCAGGAGACTGTGAGGTTTCCTAACCAAAACCTGAGTGTAGCAAAAGGAGTGTCTTGTGGGACAGAGTGGTTGTTCTTGCTGATCACAGTTTGCGCAAGGCTGGAGTATTTAAGCCAAGATACATCAGTTCATATCTGCTCCTGTAAGGAGCAAGCCAGCCCTCTGCACTTCCAACTTCCTTATTTTGCCCCATTTATTGCTGGTCACTACTGCCAGGGCACTCAGGCTGGGGAACAGCACTTTAGCACTTTTTGAAGGTAACGCATCTGGGATAGCTCAGATCAGACAATGAAAACATTTACATTAACTCTGCTGTTCTTAACAGCAACTGGGATGGGTTTAGATACTCTGTGATTTAGGTGCTCCGAGATAATTCCCTTTGGGAAGGTGGCAAGAAAAAGGGCAGTAACCTCTTCTAGCTTTTCAGGTACTTGCTGCAAGTTGACTGTCCATGCATCCAGTATTTATTCTTGCGTGTAGCAGCAGGACATACCTAGTAACCCAAGAGATAAGGGTGATGGTTGTAGCTATTATTCCCTGTTTCTGGAATTCTTGATCTGTAAAATGGATGTATTAAAAACAAAACCAAATTAATTATCATTTAAACCCCCTAAATTCTTAGATGGAAGTATGGAAGGAATATTCACAGCTCCTGTGATAGCTTAGGTGCAGAGAGGAGCCTGTCATTGTGAGACATGACGCTATGCCCGGTATGGCCTGATGCCCACATTCGATTACATCCATGTGGGCAGGAGCAGATAGATTCATGTGCCTTCCCCTCCCACTCTAAACAGGCTGGACACAAAGCCAGCTCTGGCACAGACTTAGTGCCCTGTTAAGTTTACTGCATCCCCTCTACTACATCTGTTACCTAAAGCCCAGCATTGTGCTGATGCAGCAGTGCATTATCACATCTGATGGGCTATGGTTTCACAGTGTGGGACCTCTGGCACCAGTGTGTGCTTAAAGAGTCTCTGTCCCCACTGGAACTGCATTCTTGCTCCCACACTTCACAGCCCTGCCCTGTCACTTGGGCTGACAACTGTTGCTGTAGCTCTGCTGGAGACTGGATCAGCAATCTGATCTGTTTTTAAAACACACTCAACTTCTTTTTTTTTTTTTTTTTTTTTTTTTTTTTTTTTTTTTTTTTTTTTGCATTTTTTAGCGTTGTTGACCGGGCAGTCATTATAGTAGGATGGAGTGAATGCCAGCAGGGAGGCAGAGCACAGTCTCCTTAAGCTTGTTTTGTTATCAAAGTCTACAACCCCTTAATGCTCTGCCCCTGTGTGTGAGCATGGGGCACGTGGGCTTGCCTGCACTCATCTGTTTGGGCATTCTCTGAGTTACATGGATGCTTGGAATACTTTTTAATTTCCAAAGCATGAAAGTTTTGTATCTAAATCTGCTGAAGATCATGTTCCATTATCTGACATACTGAATGGTGCAGAGCACGTAGGCCCAAGGGGAACAACTGGCATTTAAAATGGGACCTCAAAACAGTGATTCTGTGGGACATCAGTACAAAAATAAAATAGTATTTTTAAGGGTCCAGGGATATTCTTTGAAGTCATTATCGTTATTGTTTTGAACCTGACATCTCTGGGCTGTCTGTGGAGTGGAGAGAGCTGATCACTTTTAATTGTGATACTGAGCAGGACCCAAATTTATCTACTCTGACCTGGCTTATCAAAGAATCCCTCTCTCCACTGGTCATGAAATGAGACTACAGAGTCAAGAAGCGAAAAGGAAAAAATGGAGAAAGTAATCCTTATGAACCATTCACAGTCCAGGACTTAGAAGATTTCCCTTAAGATTTAAAAAAGTGCAGTAACTTCATTTGCAAGGTACTTGCATCCCAAATGAAATCAACTAGATACGGAGAACCCCAAAAGACAAGTATCCTGTTAACTGGAAATACTTCTGTATTGCTTTTCTGCGAAGTGGAAAAAATGTTAAAGACCAAATGATCTGTGAATCTGCTACAAGAAGGATATAATGAACAAATAAATTAATAAATAAAACCAAAGCTGAATAAAATTGGGACTAAAACATTTGAGAAATTGCTTTGCTTTACTTTTTCCCTAGACAGTTTTTATTGTTTCCCCTTTATTTTCTCCTTTTCTGCCCTCATGCCCAGAAAGCTGTAGCTTTGTGTATGTGAGGGGTAGGAGCTATATTCCAGCCAGAGCAAGCAGGCAGTGTGAAAAAATTAATGAAGGCTTCTATTGATCTGTAGAGGAAAATTATAGGACCTTTCTGTCACTGATACTTTTCAATATTTTAGCAACTTTGTTTTTCTTCCTTGTCTTGTACAGTAGTCTTTTTTTTTTTTTTTGGTTGATTTATGCTAGCAGTTTTATGAGAAACCAAAGCTGGCAAATCACTTGAAAACACTCCTGGGGCACAACACAGAAAATTCCCTCTCTCTCTCTTTCATTCTGTATGTGTGTACATACAGATATGTAAATCAAAACAACGATGTAGTGATTATGCAAATCTATTAAGTGATTGCCTGACAATCAGCAATTGCCTCCTGAGTATTTAAATACATTTATTTTACATCTGAAGAAATTTGTCTTTACTGTATATACATATCAGACATCCAATCAAAATAGTGAAGTGACTTGACTTCCCTCAGGAGGAGGGAAGAAAGAGAACTAGCTAAATGCTCTAATTGCCATTTGGTCTTTTTTTTTTTTTTGTCTGGAAGGGTTTTGTTTTGAGATTTGAGGTCTTTCAGGACCAATAAGGCAGGATGCATGGAAGGCAGGCAGTGGTGTAAGAAATCTGGAAAATAGTGCAGGATCCAAAAGGAAAAGCGGGAAACTAGCCATTTATATATAAATTTGAATTATCACACTAACAAAATAAGTATAGGGTAGTGATGGGTTACATATTTCCTATCACATTTGTTAATTCCAGAGGTTCAAATGACAGCTTGTGTCACGTCCCACTGCAACTGAACATCTATCTCAAGTCTCAGAGACAGCAGCTGCTCTTGTTCTCTAAAAGTTGCCCCTGGATTCAGGCAATTTTAAGTAGCAGAGTGACTGCATTTTCTGCTGGCACCTCTTATTGGCATTTGATGTTAAATTGAGGAAATTCCTCCTGCTGCAAGTTCCTCCTGCTGCTTGCCCAGAACACCAGTGGGCCCCCAGGCAGACACAGCTGCTTCACTTTTCGAGAAAGGCTGGAGGTGACTTTTAAGTAGGGGAGCAGCTGGTGCCTGCCCTGCTCCACTGCTCTTTCAGTGTGAGGTGACTGGAAAGTCAGTGCAGTCCCATCTCCTCCCTTGCAATGCTGCAGCCTCCTTACAGTCTCACTATGTTTTTCTGAGTCTCTTGACTTACTTTTCAGAACGATTTGACATTACCATCACACTCAAGTGATCTGGAATACATTTTTTGGTGTTGAGAAGTTGAAGTGGTATCACTTAATTACAATGTGGGAGCATTTGGGTTCTGACCCAGCTTGTGGCAGGGACTCTCATGTTTGCTGTGTTATAGTCTCAAGCAGTCTTGGAACAAATTGAAACTCCAGAGGTAAAAAACCTCCCATTTCTATTAAAGACACTTAAATTTGTGTATGCTTCAGAGCTGTGAGGCATTGCAACCTTGTGACCCTGGTTCTGGGCAGCTTGGCAGGAAGCCGTGCAGCTCAGTGTCAGGAGGTGCTGTGTCTTCTGAGCTGCTCTTCATGTCTTGTCAGGGCTGGCACTAGAGGTAAATTCTCACACATATCTAAAAAGTATAAGAGAAATTTTGAGTACCATTTTATTAAAAACCAGTACTGGTAATGTCCTGCAGTTTATTAAAAATTGGGGTAAGACCCCAATGTTTTTTTTTGTTCTGTTGTATTTGAAAACTGATAATACTGATACTGTTCAAACTTTCAATATTTCCATTCATGTCCTCTCTAAAACATCATCCTAAAAGGTAAGGATTTGAAACTGTTACAACAACTGGTCTGAGAGAAACCTTTAGCATGGAACGACTGAAGTGACCTCATCCTCAGTAACCTTCAGTCCTACTGACAGAGTAGCACAAGCACAAGTTTGTTGAAAATGAACCCAGGTGAACTCTGTGTGAATAAAAAATTATAGTAGAGGTATAATTAATTTATTAGTTACAATGTATTATTTATAGAAATAGATGATTAAATAAGATGAAATTGAAAGAAACTTTAAAAATACTACTATATCTTTTTTTCACCATAGAAATCGTGGATGGCAATGTGAAAATGACACTGGGTATGATCTGGACTATCATCCTTCGTTTTGCTATTCAGGATATTTCAGTGGAAGGTAAGAGTAATACAATTATGTTAAATAATTAAGAAATTGGTTTAAAGACGTTTTAAAATGAATTATGTGTAAGTGAGAGGAGTGTTTTAAAAATACTTTTCTTCACAGAAACTGATACTGCAAGTTCTGTACCTGGTGACAAAATTAATTTCTGGAGGGAAAATTATTTACTCTTCTTATTTTGACAGAGACTTTTACCCAGCTTTTTAAGTGCAGAAGTTCTGATCATGTGTCTCAGCTACAGAGACAGAAACATGACTGTGTTTCTGAGCTTCTGAGCTGTACCCTTTGTGTTTGGTTCTATTTCCAACATACCTTTTTAGTCCTGTTCATTTGCCACGTTTTTTGCAAATAAACATTATCCGATTACATCCCTCTTCTTTCTATTTATCATTTTTCCCCACACCATTTCAGAATTTTTTTCTTAACTTCCACTTGGTAACTGGCTCCAAAAAGCATGCTGCTACAATACTCTTTAAATCAAGTCTATGCTTTGAAAGTCTAGAATTCTAGAAGCTAATATCAATTTTCCACAAAAGTAGAATTGTTTCAAGCTCTGCATGTTATCCTGCCCACGTAATTGGTGGGATATTAAATGTGGACCTAATGGTTTATTTAGTAATTTCTGACCTTTTCTTATGCCCATAGAGTTCAGATAATAAATGTATCTTTTGGGCACTTAAACCTCCCCATTAGCAAATTAACTGACACTAAAAGCATATTTCGTGTAGGCACCAACACAATCTTTTATGTCTATTTGCATTGTATTTTTATTGGGTATTTTTCTCTAATGTACAGTCTGCTGTTCAAACAATATAATTCCTTCAATTTCTAACATCCCAGAACTTCTGTGCAGACTGAGGTTCTAATTTTAAGTGACCTCTGTATTTTAATGAAATTCCAGCAGTCCATCTTTTAGGATTAAATGTTGCTTTATGCCATTCAGTTTCAGGTGGCCAACCATACTGAAGATTGCAAGAAATTATTTATTTGAGCACTTTTAAAATTTCTCCTTTTTTTTATTTCCGTGTGTCTTTTACAGAGACCTCTGCCAAAGAAGGGCTGCTGCTGTGGTGTCAAAGAAAAACTGCTCCTTACAGAAATGTGAACATTCAGAACTTCCATCTAAGGTAAACTTCCAGGAGGTAGAAGCAATCTCAAAAATGTTATGTCAAATTTTCTCCACAGTTGTGTAGGTATATATTTGATCAGAGAATTTTGCTCTTCATTGTTAACTAGATCTTTTTGAAATTCTCCTGCTCTATCTTCAGAGTGTTATTTTGGTTAGCCTTTAGCATTATTTACTGTGACTTCCAGAGTCACTATTTAAAAGAAAAAGATCCTGCTATGTACAGAATGACCATATCACATTTTTAGAGGTCCTTTGTATTATATGGAAATTCCTGAGTACTGCAGCATAGTGGCAAGTGACTGCTTTCAAATGAAAGCCACAGAGAAGTTCTTCTGGCAAAAAGACCAGTGTGTTGAGCATGTGAATATCTCATTATGATGAATCATATTATTATTATTAAATTAGATTAAGTTGAAAAAAACACTCTTTTTTCATTTATTGTTTTGCAATGTATATTACTATAAGGAGCATAAAATGCACTTGGTACATGCACAACAGCAGCACTGTAAACACATTTGTTTACAGAATCAGGCTCATAACCTAAATTGGAAAATTTAATGAAGCTCCAGCCTTGTGTTTCTGTGTTCTCATTAAGAGCTAGAATGGGAATTCCAGGCTCTGTACAGACTGCCTGGTTTGGGGATTTCACTGGGTGAGTTCCTGAATCTATGCCACTGGCCTACCTCATTAAAGTACATGACTTACCATTTGCACTGTTTAACCAGGTGATCTTCCCTTCTCTGAGACCTTTCCAGTATTTAAAACAAGAGCTCTATATTAGCCTTTTGAATTAATTCTTAAAGCACATTTAGTGACAGAGAAGGTACAGTTCATACATACATTTCAAAATAAGAAAAACTTGTTTAATTTACAGTCCCTGTATTACTTTTCAGAGATCTGAAATTTTTTATGTGTTACTTTCCTGGAATATGCAGAATTTAGTAGAACTTGTTATGGGTCAATGGTATACTGTAAGTTACAGTATCAGAATCTCAGTGTATATATGTACTGGTCTGATACATGACATGGGGAAAACATCTTGAATAGAAGTACCTTGGTTTATGTTTGGGTGGATTGGCTCTAACAGTACTACTTTGCAGTGGGCTATCCAGGTCATTTTATTTTACATCTTCTGGGAAAAAAAATTGTTTGGTGCTCAGTTTGATTTCGTTTTACATTCTAGATGATTTTATGTATACAATATAGGTATATTCTGCTTGATTTCGCTACAGTTTTTTGAGATGGTTCTGTTATTTGAAGGACCTATGCAGACATCTCAGTAGTAGGGATTTCAACAGTCTTAACATGCTTAGGCTCACACAATTACTGCACAGGACAAGACCTCCAACTCTCAGTCCCTGTGATTGCCTGAAGTGTTTACATAAAGTATCTTTCAGAATAATTGCTTCTGGCTGAAAGGAACCTCCCATAGTCTTTCCATAAGTATGTTATTTGTAGCTCCTTTCATTTCCCGTTCTGCCACAAAAGGTAGCGGGTCTGAAGTCAGGGTGAAGTGTAACAGCTCAGATCAAAGCTGTCGTATGTGTGAAGTGTTTTAAATAAACTGAGCTGAATGATGATTTCCTACTTCTCTGAGCACATAGTTGTGCCAGTAAAATTCTCAGAAGTAACAGAGGAAAAGCCAATTGCTTCAGCAAATTCAAGTAATTGCAGGTTTGTTCTCCTTTATTTTTTCACAAATATACTGTGAGTGTAATGGGAGATGATGCACTTTCATGGATGAATGTGTACTTGAACTGTCCTAGAACACTGCATGAATTAAGCAATTGAAATCAGGGACTGTTGCACAAAATTTACATTGCCTAGAAAGTATATGAAGTCTACATGGAGTATATTGAGTATACCTTTAGTGTGTATGGGCTGTGGAGTAGGATATGTACTATAGTTAAAGGAGTACAGTAACAGAGCAGCTCAGAGAGAGTTGACAGGACATAAGTTCAGGATTTGACAGAATTCCTGCTTTAATTTAAGCTTTGAGCAAGGATCAAACTGTAAAATGCCATGACTTTATTAACTAATTTTTTTTCCATTTTATTTTTTTTTTGTTGTAAAGCTGGAAAGATGGCCTTGGATTATGTGCACTTATCCACAGACACCGACCTGATCTTATTGACTACTCCAAGCTAAATAAGGTCATCAGTCTGGGTGGTACAGCATGCTGTCCTGCAGTGATTTGGCTGGTTTGCTTAGCATGTTCTCTAAAAGACAGACTGAAGAGTGCATACTAATTCTGACTGGCTTTCTAAGGGCCTTCCCAAAAAGCCCTCAATGACACAAGGGAGAGGACCTCCGGACTGCCCTGTGTCCTTTCCTTCCCACTACAATGGCTTCAGTATTTAATTGCAAATAATCTGGCCCTCAGATTCTGGCAGTTGATGAACTTTTTACACTGCCCAGAATGGATGTTAAATAGATTGGAATTATCCATTTACCACTGATAGTATTGTCCATCCTGTTTTTATCTGGTGTAAATGACTGTAGATTGCAGACCAGTAAACAGCATGAAAATGAATCCTAAGATTCCTTAGAATAAACACTACTCTTGCTAATTAGGAATACATAGTAAACTACTAGTTTTACATACTCAGAAAGCATTCACTGATTTTCAGATTATGCTTCTACCTATACTTCCAGACAGGTGGAAGCAAAACTGATAACCTAACCTCCTTAGGTAGTTCTTCATGGGGATTAAAAACTATTTTATTACAGTCTGCTGCTTATGGCAAAATACATGTTTTCTAAAAGATACTTTGGTTTGAGAGGGAGAAAGGAGGAATGAGCAGTAATGTCAGATTTTCTTGGTATCATTACTGAAGGAAAAAAAAACCTAGAAAGAAGTAGAACATTGTTTCACATTAGGTCTCAATACATACATGCTGCTTTCTCCTCTCTGGAGCGACTGCTTCTTGAGGTCTCATGTAAACACCAGTGCAACAGAAACCTTAATCATGGTTTTAATCTGTTGTGTGCCGCTTTGCATTGATGAGAGAGAGTGGTAAAACATCAACTGTATTTTTCCATTCCATGCCCTTTCATTGCAAATTGGTTTACCAGTGGAATCATCTGTTATTAGAAAGTCTTTGGTGAAGAAATGATAAATGAATGAACTGAAACTATTTTAAAATTTAATCTGCTTTATATGTTTATATGTTCAATATATGCCAGGGTCCCTGAAGTGTGTAGTGATGAAAATTAAATGAACTCAGTACTGAACACATAAGACTTTAATTTAGGCAGCTGTTAAGATAACTTCAGGTCTGAACCAATGGGCAAAATATTAGCCATCAATAGCAGCTTGTTCTCCAATTCTATAGGCAACCTTTCCTACAGATAAACAGAGTAATGGAATGACTGAGCTACCTGTCTCTGTGCACATGTGCTTATTATGCATGGCATGGACAGAAGTGAGTTTGATAGAAGCTGTGCTTTGAGTAGTGGTACGTGGTGCTAAAGAACATCACAGTTTAACCATCCCATAGATGACTGTTGAGAAAAGGGAACAGAACATAAGCAGGTCTGCTTCAATGTTACTATTTTCCTCTTAGAGGTTTCCAAAATAAGAACAGGTCAGGTTTCAAAATGAGGCTGAGCTGTTGCATGTAAAGCACATGCAGAAAAAAAAATCCTAAAATAGATCCTGCTTTTCTGGCCTGGCTGTGTTTGATTGACTCTTCATTTTGGTTACATTAACAGCTGTCTTGGTGTCTTGTTTCTTATCTCCTGCATGCTGTCCTTTCCTTTTCTCACCAATGTATTTTGTGCAAACTTGTAGCTGGAAAGATGGCCTTGCCTTCAACGCCCTTATCCATAGACACAGGCCTGATCTCTTTGACTATGCCAAGTTAGATGAGGTATTTCTTTAGCTGTAGCAGAGAATTTTAGCTACTGTGGCTTGTAGTTCTGTTTAAAAGGATGGGTGATGGAAATCTCCAATTAACGAGAAGCTGCTATGATTTTAAAGTAATCCTTTATCATTTACTCATGCACTTAGTACCAAGCACACAAATAGGAGGTGCTCATCACTCATTCATAAGCAAAGTGCTTTAACCTAGTCAATAGGTCTCACTTAGATTTACTGTCTTTTTTACTTTGCTTTTCTGCATCTTATTTTCCCAGTCTCTCTCTATAGACATGGGCATTGTTCAGAGTGGCTATGACCAGTTATTAGTTTGTGACTATGTCAAAATAATAGTAGCATTAATGGCATGAACTGCCATTTCACATAGCATGTTTTCCCTCCAAGCTGATATGGGAAGGCTGCCTTAATGGCAGCCCTAATCTGACACACTCTTTCATTGTCAGCAACAGCTGTCTGTAATGTAAGACACAAAATCTGTGCTCTCTATCTGAACTGTGCTCACTGCTTCCTTTTTCTTTCCTTCAAAAACCAAAATCTCAAAACCAGAGGAAGTGCTTGGATTTCCACAGCCCTAAAATTCCGTTTGTAGAGGCATTACAGATTTTTATTTCCAGGCCCAAACTAAGAAGTTTCACTCCTTCTGGAGAACAATTCTGTCTGTGCTTGCCTCTTCTCATGCATGCACCTAACCAGCAGAGAACTCAGTGGAAGTCATATCCCTGTGATGTACTGTATAGTGAGTATAAAACAGGCAGGGCTGTTTTGAACAGTCTCATTTGGCCTGCTGGTCCAGTGGCATTTATTGTCAGTATTGCTGCTGTACTTCATTCAGAATTAGCTCAGAATTGAGTGTACAGTTATCTGTATTCACCTCCAGAATACATTTCCAGCAGAGTTTTAGTGGTAGATAACAGCTTACTAAAGTTTTCTTTTGAAAACATAGCAGTAGGTGGACCAAAAGTTCATATACCTAGACTCTGTTTTTTGAAGAACAATAGATGTTGCTCCAGTTTACACTTTAGAAAAACAGATGCTAATTTTAGTGTACCTACTCTAGTCTTGCTTCAAAGAAAAACTTATATCTTTCACTCATTTCATTTTTTTCGTTAATGCAGGATGACCCCATAGGAAATATTAACCTTGCCATGGAAATTGCTGAAAAGCATTTGGATATCCCAAAGATGCTGGATGCAGAAGGTGAGAGTTATACTTTACTGAAGTTTGTGTTGCTTGTAAGCAAAACACAGTAAAATTTCTTTTTTTTTCTTTTTCCTAGCAGATTTTCAGTATTCCTTCCATATGAATCATAATGTAGCAACCTGCTTAATTTTCAGAAAATATTTTCATTCCTTTCCCACATGCATTGGATAATTTCATTCCACTTGGCCCCACTGTGTTGAGGTAAAATGCAGGATCAAAAATTAATTCTTGCTTTTAGTAAATAAAATTTAATAAAGGGAAGTATAACTGTTAGCAACTTAACGCATATTCAGTTTTTTAAACATTTAAGTGAGGGGCCAAAAATAGAAATAGTAGAAGTATTTTCAAAACTTTCCAAATATACTAACACATGCCTCACTTCCTCTGAAAGATAACTAGGTTGAGGGAAGCATTTTTTTTTGGTTTATTTTAGTTGTAAACTTTTTTTAGCAATACTTTTAACAAATAATTCATGCATCTCAAATTATCTTGAGAGTTTCCTGAATTTCTTCAAGATAACCAAACTTTCGTACTCTGGGCAAAAAATGCTGCCAAAGGCTGCTGGAATTTGCCTACATTAGTTCAAAGCATTCTTCCCCAAGAATGGAGACTCAGCTCTGGTGGCTTGTCAGTAGAGCACTGATAACATGGGAACTATGCAGAGCACTCAAACTGACTACACCTGCTCCTCTTGAAGTCTTCATTTGGAAGTTAGATAGGATGGTTTGGAAAATCCAGGCTGTAACTTCTTCATTGAAGAGTAGTTTTGTTTTCATGTTTTAAAACAAATTGTTTTCATCTTTTGAACTGCAATTCCCCTTTTAACAGCACTTAATTATTTTGCTCTGTGCAAGGAATAAACAGAGAAGTGCTGTCCCCTTGCCACTGAGCAGCTTTCTACATTTTTCCCCTCTTCTCTTCATAGTCTATATAAGAAACATTTTATTTTCCTCACCAAATTTTGTGCATATTCTATTCCTTACCTTACTATTCTCCTCTTGGCAGGGGAGGAGGTAATGAAATCATATTCTTTCTAATGCCCTTTAAGTATTCATGGTCACTTTTTACCATCTGTACTTCCATGTGCTCTCCATGGAAACTTTGCAGTTTTCTTTACAGCTACATAAAATAGATGCAAAATCTGTAAATGTATTGGTCCTGACCCTAGAAACCTCACTAAGAAAGTTAGAAATTTTCACTCATTCCAGGGTCTTTTCAAGTCAGTATTTTCCCACTCCTTACATTGACAGCAATCCATGCCACTTGCACTAGAATCATTAATTACACAGCCATAACTGCTGTAAAAACACCTTTTCCTGCATTCCTCTGTTAAGTTTTGAAAAGGTCTATTTTTACCCATGGGTGCATACCTTTTTTGCATCCACTTAATATTTTCACTCTCCTGCCAGGGTAGGGACAAAGTTATTAGCCAGCCAAGCCAAACCATCCTGTGATTTATGCTATTAACTAAAAAGATGGGCTGGCACAGGGATTGCAGAGCTGTTAATTATCCAACTTTTCTTAGCACAAAATGTATTTCTGGACTGCAGGGGTTGCACAGGTTTCCAGTATATGCCAGGACCCTGTTAGCCACAGGGACCCTGTGCTGATACACGCTGAGTGCAGTTCTGCTTTGTGACTGTCAGTGGCTGTGTTCAGCTCTGCAGTAATTGCAGTGACTCAGATAAAGTTGCTTTGGAGTGGCAGTGAAGCTGAACCCAGTAGATCTGCCAGCCATGCCATCTGCTTGGAAGTTTCCACAAAGCAGAAGGTAGCAATACTCTTCTGTACATTCTCAGCCTTCAGATGTTTTGTCATTTCAGGGAGAATTGTATCTTTTGTGTTTGCTGATTCCTAAAGCTTAGGTGGCCTTGCACTCATATCAATAAACAGATGCAACCTGAATAATTGTGTATTTATTTGGAATCCTTACAGCACTGAGGTGACGCCATTAGCATAATCAGATGAAAGTACCTTGTGAGAATTTCTGAGCAGTTAACCCTCTTCTCTCCACACAGATGTAGTAAACACTGCCAGACCTGATGAAAGAGCCATTATGACTTATGTTTCCTGTTACTACCATGCATTTGCTGGTGCTCAGAAGGTGAGATTGTAGATGGATCAGATCTCATCCTTCACCTTCTGCCTTGTTTTTTCAGCAATTTTTCCTTTTCTGATCTTTTCCTCACTAGTTACTAGAACAGCATCTTAGAGCTGAGCTCATTTCCTGTCGCCTCTTTTCTCTGTGAGCTGCTGTTTTGGTAGAGCCAGTAGTAACCTGTCCATTTGTTCCATGGAAACAAATCTCATCTTTCTGCATATTTACTAATAATATCCAGTAGGTTTTTGACAGCTAGTTACTGAATGGGAGAGGATGATACTCCCTTTAAATGACTTTGTGTGCATTCATTTGAAGCACCATTAAAAATGTAAGATGAAAACAAGCTCAGAGTGAAAACCAGTAGTAGAATGTCATCTTTCTTCTCTCTGCTGGATATTATTTCTGCTACAGATATCAAAATCATCATAACATGCTCAGAAAAAAAACCTTTTCTTACGCTTTCAGGATTGTTTTTAAAATGTTAAATGCCTAATGGTAAGTACAAACAGCAACATCAAATGATGCTTCTATGCAAAACCGACACAGAAACATATAGAGACATCTCAACTAAGCACTGGAATCATGTCCTAAAGAAAAGAAGGAAAAATCTAAAAAGTAAGGTGTTTTGGACTTGGGCATACTTCAGGTATTGATAATATAAAAAATACTGATATGTAATGCTAAGGTTATAACTAATCCACATGCAATTTCCAGAGAACATCTCCCCAGATTGAAATGTAGTCTGCCTTTCCTGTGTCTTAGGCAAAACCCCCACAATTTAAGTCACCAGATATAGTGTGCCGGTTCTTAAGCAGACAGTCCTGGTAAAATTCAGGTTGCTCCCCCTATGACAATATTTCTGGATCAAGCGTAATGAAAACCAAATCCTCCTCTTTGTATGAGCTTATACTAAATTTTTAGTGTATTTTTATTCCATCAGCACCCCTCAATCTAACAGTGAATTTATTACAGCTTTGTAGAATTTCTCGAATACAGAGCTATGGACAAGAAAAGAGTAAGAAGGACATGAATTTTTGCATTTATTTATTCATCCTGTTTTCTACTCCTCGATTCCTTTTTTTTCTTGTTTTATTTTAATTTCTCCCCCCTCTTGTAGATATTGTGAACACTCCCAAACCTGATGAGAGAGCTATCATGACATATGTGTCCTGCTTCTACCATGCTTTTGCTGGAGCAGAGCAGGTATTAATCAACTGTCCCTTCAGGTTGCTGTGGTTTTGATTGGTTGTTTTACATTTCCACTAGTTTATTACAAAAGCCCCCAACTAATTTAGTGCTGTGTGGTTTTAATTAATTTCTGCAAGTATTACTTGACACTAATATTTGTTTTTAACCTACTCTCAAACCTGTTTTAGTTAAATGTTGTTTAACAAGTTAACTTCTTTAATTCAAATAGACATTCTGTTTCTAATTTTGGGTCATTATTTGGTAATTTTAAGGACTGTTTCAGAAAAAAAATGATTTGAAGATATTGTAAAGTGGAGTTGCTGATTATTGCTACAACATCTAATGTGTTTACTGCATAACAGAATGTTTCACTCTTGGAGAATAAGACTTACTCATGCTGAGTAGTAATATAGGACTGGATTTTCAAAAATGCCTAAAGGCACAGAGAGGCACAGAAGACATCCAACACAGTATTTGTGCTGGTTCCCACTGAAGCCAACAGAATTATTTGTGGATGAAAGCACCAGTATAAAAGGCATGAACACCAACAGGAGACCTGTCATCAGTGGGATCTTCCATTATAAATGTGGCATTTCCCACTCCTCTGCTTCATACATTTCTAGCCTACAAATGGACATAACCCAACTTATGTTAAAAAAAGTTAAAACTTTTAAAATAGTTGATATTTCCCCTTCATCCTCAGGAGTGAATTTCCCTTCCTGTCTGCTAGGTCATACCTTACTACAGCACAACTACACTGTTACATGCTCTTGCTCCTGAGTATGAAGGTTTTGCTCTTCATGCAAAAGGGGAATTCCAAATACTCTGTAACACAGTCTACATGGATATTTATTTGACTGGATATAATCCAGAGCCATATTTGTATGAAAGTATTGCTCTGTGGTATCAAACAAGTAAATTTTAAATATGGCAGAGCTACACAGCGCCTCCACATTAAATTTGTCAGGAGGCATGAAAAGATTTGCTGTCAGTGGTTGAGCTGCACTTATTCTCAAGGGTATATGTTCATATGATATGCAGATATAGAGGGGTCTGAAACTACTGCATCACATGTGGTGTCTTTCCAGTGTGGCTAACAAATCTAATACTTGTTGGATGTGATTTCAAAAAATAACCTAGCAGGATATCTTTAGGAATGGCCTAAGTTGTCTTTAAAGAAAAGATTTATTAGACAACTCTATAATAAGGCTTCATTGTACAACAAGGGGACCTCTGTGCTGATCCATGCCTCATTCAGGCCATTGGAATCTATGGCTGCAGAAGGGGGGGAAATGAGTATCTAACAACCTAGGAGCATAAATCAGCAACTATAAAAGAATGTGATCTTTTATTTGCAGCAGCCACATTCTCTCTCTTTCTCCAAGCCTATACCTTTCTCAGAATGTGTTTGTTAATATGTCCTGTTTATTTGCTGTGTGTTACAGGCTGAGACTGCAGCTAACCGGATCTGTAAGGTGCTTGCTGTGAATCAGGAAAATGAGAGGTTGATGGAAGAGTATGAGAGGCTAGCAAGTGAGGTAAGGATGCTCTATCTGCAATGTGGTGGCAATAATGAAATATCAAAAGCTGAAAGATTCATGCACTCTCTTCAAGACAGCAGTGGAGACACTGTAAGGGTAAATCTCACAGTGGCAGGTTACAAAGCCCAGTTGCCCAATTTCAGGTGACTCCTTAGCCACAGACTTCCTGTGTGACCTTCAGCAAGTCAGTCAATCTCATTAACGTGCCCAAAAGGTGTCTCGAGGATTGTCATCCGTCTGCCCCAAGACCAAGCTTCCTGTCTTTCTGATCTTTGAGGAGCATCCTTGATCACATGTGGGACATACCAGATCCTGTCACTCCAAGCAAGCCCCTTGGCTTTGTGTACTGCAAAGCACACCTGGACAGGGTCTGTCAGGTTATTCACAATTCACCTGAGAGCATGGACAGCAGATGAATGTACAGATGAACGTGCTCCTCCTGTCCTTTCTTGTTTAATGGTAAATCTGCTGAGCAGGACTACAGATGTACAGTGCACAAACGAGAGCTCTCTTATCTTTTGTTGCTTAACCTGCAAAAACGTACTGAGATCACAGCACCACTTTCTCTAACTGAATTTGCACTAATGGCCTTCTGAGTGAAGTTTTTTATGTGACCTGAGGCTGATTTCTGTCCTGATCTCATAACTGTGACTACCTGAAACACCAAGACCAATACTTTTAAAAGTGGCAGATTATATTGGGTAACTCAGATTTTAAGTAATTAAAGATGCCTTAGATATGTGTTAATCTTTCTGAAAATCAGGGTATTTCTAGAAATCCCTGAAATATCTGGGCAAATTTACTATAAAAGTTATGTTCAGCTTTAAATATCTTGTGCTTACTCACCATTAAGACATCAGTACCAACTGAAGTCAATAATATTAAAATGGAACAAACTTAATTAATATTTGTATGTTCTATATAATCTTTTTTTGGTTATTTTCCCATTGCCTTTATTTGACTTGTTTATGTTGGTTTGAAAGCTTTTGGAATGGATTCGCCGGACAATTCCTTGGTTGGAAAACAGAACCCCAGAAAAAACAATGCAGGCTATGCAGAAGAAATTAGAGGATTTCCGGGACTACCGCCGCAAACACAAACCTCCCAAGGTCCAGGAGAAATGTCAGCTGGAGATCAATTTCAACACCCTGCAGACAAAACTGAGAATCAGCAATCGGCCAGCTTTCATGCCATCAGAGGGGAAAATGGTTTCTGTAAGTAAAGGAGGCATCAATATTCTGTTTGCTTTATCAGTGATCTCCCAAAAATGCCAGGGTGACAGATTGAAATGCCATTCTAAGACATTCTCAGAAACATTGGTTTGTTGTACTTTTTTCAATACCAAACTCCTTTTACACATGCCCTTTTGTTCCAGAATCTTTTTTTCAAATAAGCGTGCTCCTGCCTCTTTGAAGGCTTTCCCAAAAGCAAATTATCTGGAGGTGCAAGACGATATGGAGCTTCCTTTGGGAATGTTATCAATACTCGTGGATCAGTGAACCAGTGATTGCTTATTCGAGAAAAACTCTGTGGTTTCACTGACATTTTAGTCATCAAACAATCAGACATCGCTTAATATATGTTTCTACATTTTTCTATTCCACTTTTTCTCTTATGTCTATGAAGATAAGAACAGTCTGTAGCAAGAATTCTCATCTGCTGATAAGTACTGTGACTTAGCTGTGGGTCAGAACATTTCCTGTGGAATATAGCAAACTTGTTCCTGTACTCTATTCTATCCTTGTGTTTTGGTTTCTCAGATTTCATAAGCAAAAAAAATTGCTCTATCTGAAAAGGGCCACTGTCAACTCCCTGTATGCAGAAAATAAGGGCCCTGTTACTTCAGCTTCCCAAACATGTCTTTGAGTTTGCACAGAAATGCACAAAACTTTGTGTACCACAGAAGGTGAGATGAATTTGTGTTTCAGGTAAAATATGCACCAAATCCTCTTGATTCTAATTACCTTGCTATTGTCAACTTGTGAAAGCAAAGCACTTTCATTTTGATGATAGATAGATGTATTATAAAAGAACACACACATTGTAAAATGGGAGGTAAAAGCAATATATTGTGAAGACATTGGACCTGTAGCCATGCTCAGAAACCATTTCTATAGGGGCTTCTTTCATGAACCCACCTGAATACAATGCTCTATGAGGAGCAGGTGTCTGCACTAAAACACAACCGCCTGACAACATCATCTATGATTCAGTGATTTTACAGCCTTCTCTTTTTGAAGCCAAATTGTGAATGAATAAAAAATCTGTAAATTTAGATAAAAAGAGATTACAGTTTCGTCCATCTCTCCCATGTACTCTCTTCCCAGGATATTGCCGGCGCTTGGCAGAGACTTGAACAAGCTGAGAAAGGCTATGAAGAGTGGCTGCTGAATGAAATACGACGACTGGAAAGACTTGAACACTTGGCTGAGAAATTTAGACAGAAGGCTTCCACTCATGAACAGTGGGCATATGGTGAGGAGAGATGGCTTTTAACACTTTTAGTATTTTAATGTTCGAAGTTGAACTGTCAGTGCTGAGTATTTGCCAGCTACAAACTCACTCATGAGTAGTTTGGGCAATTTCTGACACTCTAAAATAATAACAGATAAAATGTCAGGTTTTGTTGACTGTAGTCACAATCCTAACTTGTTGGCATGTTGCTAATGAGATGTAACTGTAAAAATCATACTTGAAGTAGTGACTCAAACTTAATGGGAATATTCTGCATTTGAATAGAGGCCATTACTGCTAATGTATTCCTGCAATCCAATCAGGAACACAGTCATACCACTGGCTGAGTGTGAAATTAACAGAAGTATTCTGAGTTCATTACTATTTGGTCATCATGATGTTTGAATGGTCCAGATAAACTACATGATACTGAACTCATGTCTGCTTTGCTCCAAAGCCTGGAATACACACCATCTGTAGTTCTGGCTTTTAGTGGTAACCTAACCTTGCCTGTAGTTGTGACACCTGCAGAACCTTACAGAGGCATTCAGTTTTGTTGGGGATTATTAAACATAGGTCTGCTCTATCATCCTGATGACTTTTTTCCTGTTTCTGCCATGCTTCTGGCTTTTTTCAGCTAGATTCTTCTGACACTGAAAGTGAATCAGAGTGCATCCTCTAACAGAGTTGCTGGAAGCATGCAAAGCTGTAAATGGTTGCCAAGCAGATACTAGAAGGGAAATTACAGTGTTTATCAGCCCTAAGAGCTAGCTGATTTTCTGAGCATAAACTACTCATGGTGACAAGTTATAGCTGTTGTGTAGGGAAAACTTCACATAAGATGGTACACAGCAAGTGAAACAATAGTTGCTTCTGGCTCTAGGATTCACAGAGCTGCAAATACCATGTGGTGAGTGCAGCTGCAGGGCCTGTCTGTGTGGATTCAGTTGTCCAACACAGAAGCTACTCAGCAGAAGTATTTCAGTTTCTACTTAATCTTTGTTTCTCTAGCCTTTTGTAGATAAGTTGGCATTTTCCACTTAAAATTCAGTGTTTGACACTAAAGGCAGTTGCACATCTCAGGTTTATTTCTTTTTAAGTGCTGTAATGAATAATGAATTGAAGGCAGAACATGAAAAAGAATAACAGATCATTAGTAAGAAGCTGAGCATAGCAGTGTGATTTCTGGTTTTTTAAGCCTATTCTACAAAAAATTATCACAGTGGTTTAGAGATACAGTTTTTGCTAATATAGCGTTTTTATGCCAGTTTCTCCAGCAATGTAGAATTCTCCAGCAGTGTAGATTCTCTCACTATTTTAGACCTGTATAAGCAGCCTATGCAAAACCCAGGACATTACTGTGATAGCTTTAAAAATATGTTTCTAATTAACATGTGCTGGCAATTTGCTGCTGATTTCAGTGGATGTACAATTTAATTTCATATATATGATTTTTACCACGCCTCAACTAAAAAGTTGATTAAATTTACAATTTTCCTAACAAACAAATTGCTAAAAAATGAATAACATTTTCATTTCCTCTTTCAGGCAAAGAGCAGACCTTGCTTCAGAAGGATTATGAGTCTGCCTCCCTGACAGAAGTCCGTGCCATGTTGAGGAAACATGAAGCTTTTGAGAGCGATTTGGCTGCTCACCAGGACAGGGTGGAACAGATCGCTGCCATTGCCCAGGAGCTGAAGTATGTTCCATTTAAAGGCTTGCAGCTGCTGACATTTAACTTTGCGATAAACTCTTTCCAATGAATTTGATAGTGTCATAGGTACCAACGTAGGCATTCCAGACATAGCTTCATAAGTACATTATCTGAGCTGGTCACTGAGACCTTTTCCTCATCTCCCCCTTACCCCAACCAAATATAGATATTCAACTGACCAAAATTATTTGAAAAGAAACATATTCAACTTGACTTCACAGTAGTATGGGCATTAGCTCTGCCCATGAGTCCATTGTGGGTTGATGAGAATCCTGGAGGTGTTTATTTCTCAGTTCATGTGGTCTACTGAGAGGTATGGGCTATGAGTTGTTAAACTTAGAAAATAATTTCTCTTACACAAATTACATATCAATTGCACATCTTCACAAGTATATTGGTCCTTTCACAAGGCTTCACATCCCTTTATTATCTCTACAGTAGTGGGTAATGCACTGACTTTCTGCAGATTTATTTGTCTCTAATATGCTTATTTTCACAATCTCTTGATATAATATTAGGAAGTGCCATTGTCTCCATTTTACCAAAGGGACAGTGGAAACAAAATAAATTGCTCTCAGATTCGTGCCCTTGGCTTCAGCTCTCCAAGTTTCAATTTCTCACCTTGAACAGGCAGAACAGTTACTGCTCAGAAATGAAATCTTAGAAACATGCCCTTTTTTCACTTTGTGAAGGACCATGACTCACAAACAGCTCCATATTCATTAACGATTAGAAATCAGACACTTGTCTAAAAATGTAGCTCATATCTGATAGCAGCAGCACTTACAGTAATTGTGTAACTCAAATGGATTTAAAAGAAAAAACCCATCTTCAAGATTATTTAAAGGAAAAAAAAATCAAGTACAGTGGGCAGAGTAAGTACTGTGTTTTGGTTAATGTGAAAGAAATCTGAAAAAAACACAGAGAATGGAGATTGCCCTGAATATGTGAGATTATGAAACACTTTCTGTGCATGCCTTGATCTCTGTTGTGGAGTTACTTCATAGAATGGCTTGGGTTGGAAGGGACCTTAATAATCATTTAGTTCCAAGACCCCTACCATGGACAGGGACATACTTCTCAGGTTTCTCCCAAACAGGGACATCTTTCACTGGATCATGTTGCTGAAAGCCCCATACAACCTGGCCTTGAGCACCTCCAGGGATGGGGTACCCACAGCTTCTCCAGGCAACCCGTTCCAGTGCCTCACCACCGTCACAGTAAAGAATTTCTGCCTAATAACCAGTCCAAACCTGCCTTCTTGCTGTTTACTGCCATTCCCCTTGTCCTTGTTAAAAGTACCTCCCCAGCTCTCCTGTAAGTCCCCTTTAGGCACTGGAAGGCTGCTATAAGGTTTCCCCAAAACCTCCCTGTCTGCAGGCTGGACTCTATCAGCCTGTCTTCTCTGGTGCTCCACCCCTCTGATCATCTTTGTGTCCCTTCTCTGGATCCATTCCAACAGGTCCATTTCTTCCCTAGGGGCCCCAGAGCTGGATGCAGAGTTCCAGCTGGGGTCTCAGCAGAGCAGAGGGACAGAATCCCCTCCCTCCCCTGCTGCCCACGGTGCTTTGGATGCAGCCCCGGACACCTCTGGTTTCTGGGCTGTGAGTGCACATGGCTGGGTCATATTTAGCTTCTTGTCAATCAACATCCCCAAGTCCTTTCTCTCAGGGCTGCTCTCAATCCGTTCTCTACTCATCCTGTACTTGTGCTTGGGATAGCCCCAAGATTTGTTTCTCTTTATACTAAAGAAAGTTTCTGTAACACCTAATCATTGCTAATTTAGCTTCAGCTTTATGAATTATGAGAAACTTTGGGAATGTAGTATACATAGCACAGCATCTGCTTACCAGTGTTTTGAACCCTCTGTCCTTTACCTCTGGTGACGCCAGTGAACACTGTATCCTGTCTATTTTGGGATTGTCTCTTCTCAGTTGTTTCAGTAATTTGCTGTGTGAAGTTAAACAAGTTATTTGTGGCCTGGGCTGCAAAGGTGCTGAAAGCTGATTACATTTAGAGATGCTCTAATTTGACTTCTCTGCTTCTCCATACAATGCTGCTATCAGTGCCTGATTTTTCACTGTGACTCTGTAACTCAGTTAGGCTTAATGCCCATGGGGACACTGAATGAAAGGTCATAAAGGTCAGGTTTTATCACTGGCTGCCAGCATATAGGCAGCTTCCATTTAAATACTGTTTTAAATTATTTATACATAAGTCCTTGCGCAATAAAATTATGTAAGGAAATGCTAATTTCTTTCTTAATCCATATTTTTAAAGAAGAATTAATGTCTGAATGCTAAGACGTGCACTGGCATCTGAAACAAAGCCTGTTGAAGTCAGTGTGGGTAATTCTTGATTTTTGGTTGGTTTGGTTGGTTGGTGGGTTGATTGGTTTTTTTCCTCATCACTGGAGCAGGCCCTTACAGAAACCATCATCATCTGTGTTTAAATTCCAAGTCAGTACACCTCCATGTTTTATTTTAGTCATTCTCTTGGATGCCTAATGTTGCAGTTTCAAAGGAGAACTATTGTTGTATGACCTTGAACTCTACTAGTTATAGTTTCCTGTCCTAGTAACTTCTGCTACAGCTCAGTCCACTGCATGCCTAAGGTTAAAGTTGCTACAAGCTTGTTGACTGATGCTATTTAGATCGAGAGTTTATGTGTGTATGCAAACAGGTGATTCCAGCCAGGATGCTGCTATAAGATTGTTGTGTTCCCAGCCTATATAGACTTAGGTGTTCCTTGGCAAAAAGGCATGACAGGGCTTGGATAGGGCTTTATCCAAAGCTGAAGGGACATTACTAAAATGAGATTTGCCATTTATGACATAGCAAATGCTCATTTGAGTGAGCTGTACTATAAAAACCAATAGTAATTTATGATCTTATGTGCTCATTTCAATGTTTCCAATCATTGAGACAAAATTTTTGGAATTCTTGTACACCCGTCACGTCGTATAGTGACTGATTTCCAACCAAGCAGACCATTATCTGTAAGACTGATTTGAGAGTCACTTTGGTTCTGGGGACGTGGGCTCAAATTGTGCTTACGTGCACAGTTAACATGAGCCTTGTTCTGAAGCACTGCTAAAACAGGTTGCTCAGCAGGTTATTTTTGTGGCACTATCACTGTTCCCAAAGTGAGCTCACACTTAAGGGCTTCTCTGGATCACGCCAAAATTTTACTGTATTTTTCATTTTTGACAGATAAGATTGAGTTACCTGTAAGATTAATAGTGGTAACTTAATGATTTTTAAATTCCAAAGGCTACAGGTTTCAAATGGCCAAACAAATAGAAAGACTGTTCTCTTAGAAGGTCTGTAACATATGAGAAGCAGTACTTCATGCACTGCAAATCAAAAACTTTTACAAAATGTAAATCTAGTCTCTTCAATGTTGAGAAAGATACAAAAATTAATAGGACAGGGAATGTAAGCCTGTTTTATTTCCAACTAATTAATCTTTGATGAGTTATTACTTCCTCTGTTCCTGCTTTGAGCAGAAAAATGTTCTTTGATACCTCTGATACACTTATTTGAAATAAATAACAGCAGGCCCAGAAAGGTAGTGGAGCTACACCGTTTAATGACACTTGGTAAACTAACTTAGGATTTAGTTAGTTAGCACTGTGGGTGCCCTTTTTAAAAGTTGTTTTGATATTATTCTCCTACCTATTTGTCCACAGCACATGTCTCTGGAAGGAATGGGATAGTAGAGATCTTACAGGGTATGACTGAATCTCCCTGGCAGAGCTTGTGGAGGAAGGTGGTTTATCACCTTCCAGGACTTTGACCACAGCTGGTACAATCTCACTTTGATGGAAGGACACCTGCCCTTACCCTTAATTGACAAAAGGAGATAAGTCATCCATTGAAGCAAAAATAAAGTTTGCTCACTCAGGAACATAATCTAATAAACTTAATATGCTATAAAAAAAATGAAAGAAAAACACCATCTTTCAGCCAAAAACTCACAACAGAAAATCAATCTCAGCCTGTTTCATCCAAGACTCTACACTCCTGACTTAAAATTTCTTAGCAGATAGCTGGCTTTTGTTGTATCCATTGAAGGCTAATGAAAAGGCTTCCAAAGAAGGAAGCGAGTTTTCCAGTAAAGGAGCCCTTATACAGTGTGACTTGATGGTAGTTTTCTCCTTACATACAAGAGTTTACTGTCACAATTTTGGATGGTTTTGTTATTTTTAAAATTGTTTGGAGGATTGGATTAGAAAATACCTAGGCAAATGTGACATCTGCAAGTCCAGGGGCTCTGGTGGGGCTACATCCATGAGTGCTAAAAGAACTGTTGGATACCAGAGTGAGACTGCTCAAGATGATCTTTGAAAGACCATGGCAGTCAGGAGAGGTGCATGAGGAATGGGAAAAAGCAAATGTCACCCCAGTCTTCAGCAAGTGCAAGAAAAGGATTCAGGGAGCTGCCAGCTGGTAGCTCCAGCCTCATCTCAATCCCTGGCAAGGTGATGGAGCATCTGATTCTGGAGGCCATCTCTAGCCACAGGGAAGACAGGAATGTGGTCAGGAGTAGCCAGTAGCGTGTAAATCACACTTGACGAACCTGATTGCCTTCTACAATGAGTCAACCACCTGGATGGATGAGGGAAGACCGGTGGATTTTGCCTCTCTTGACTTTAGTGAGGTTTTCAGCACTGTCTCTCACAACATCCACACAGGCAAAGTCAGGAAGTGCAGGCTGGATGAGTGGACATTGAGGTGGATTCAGACTGCCTGAATGGCAGATCCTAGAGGGCTGTACCCAGTGGCACATGGTCAAGTTGGAGGCTTGTCACTTGTGGTGTCCCCCAGGGTCCAGCACTGGGCTCAGTGTTGTCTGTCTTGTTCATCAGTGACTCAGGACAAGAGGCAGATGCCTCCTCAGCAGGTTCACTGAGAACACAGAGCTGGGAGGAGGGACCAACAGCCCAGAGGGCTGAGCAGCCCTTCAGAAGGACCTGGGCAGGTTGGAGAGGTGATCAGGGAAGAACTGACTGAACTTCAACAAAGGCACGTGCAGGGTCCTGCTCCTGGAGAGGAGTAACCCCTGCACCAGCACAGGCTGGGGGCTGAGCTGCTGGAAAGCAGCTCTGTGGAGAAGGACCTGGGGGTCCTGGTGGACAACGAGCTGTCCAAGAGCCAGCAGTGTCCTTGTGGCCAAGAAGGCCAATGGTGTCCTGGGATGGATTAGGAGAGCATTGACAGCAGTCAAGGGAGGTGATTCTGCCCCTCTGCTCAGCCCTGGTGAGGCACATCTGGAGTGCTGGGTCCAGTCCTGGGATCCTCAGTACAAGAAAGACATGGAGCTCCTGGAGTGGGTCCAGTGGAGGGACACAGATATGATGAGGGGACTAGAACATCTCTCTAGGCTGAAGGAGCTGGGCCTGTTCATCCTCGAGAAGAGATAACTGAGAGGGCCACATCAATGTCTGTGTCAGTATCTAAAGGGAGGGTGCCAAGAGGATGGAGCCAGACTCTTCTCAGAGGGGCTGAGCAATAGGACAAGGGCAATGGGCAGAAACTGATGCACAGGAAATTCCACCTGAATATAAGGAAAAACTTCACTGAGAGTGACAGAGCATTGGAACAGATTGTCCAGAAAGGCTGTGAGTCTTCCTCTCTGGCGATGTTTAAGAACTGCCTGGCCTCAGTCCTGTGCCACATGCTCTGGGATGACCCTGCTTGAACAAGGAGGTTGGACCAGATGACTGCCTGTGGTCCCTTCCAGTCTGACCCATTCTGTGATTTTGTAATTCTGTGATTCTGTTATGGTATTTTTTTACCTGTTTTACTATTCTTACTTTCAACAGTCAATTGATTTCAGCACATCTCAAGCTTCTTCTAAATAGAATGCTTCTCATACTTCTCAGGTTTATCCCAAACCATATTGCTCTGGCGTTAGAAGAGGAAACATGAACATTGCCCCTGGCCTACACAGCTTCTGGCTTCCAGCCTCTGGCTTCACAGAGGAAAGCTGCCCCTGTTCTCATTTTGTCCTCTGTGATTCTCTGTATTACTGGCAGTGTGATCTGTTCATTCCTCTTGCCAATTGCCCTAGAGAAGAATGCTCAAAAAAAGGACCAAATTCTATCTGCGTTTGCTGTCTTGTTCAAGCCTCCAAGTAAACCTTAGGTTCATACTGCCATGTGTCACGCATTTACAGTCTCTGCAACGCTTAGTACTGGGCAGAGTGTTCTCAAAGTGAAGCCAAGAGCTAAATTCAGTGGATGGTGGTGCACCAATAAAAGTGACTTTCCAAAGTGTCAAACACATGTATTATGGATGACTATCATTTTCCACTGAGATCAAAAGTTCAGTTTGAAGCAGAGTCAGTGCAGAATCTCAGGACAGAGCCTTAAAAATTTATTCCGGTCTCAGGCAGAATAGTAAGTTGCTTCCTGTGAAGATGGTATTAGTCTATTAGGCAAGTGAAAAAGCAGTGGTGTCTGCTGTTCTTTGTGAGTGCACTCATTCATGCTGGTGGCATATGTAGGTCTGGAGATCCCTGTTCTCTGAACCAGCCAGTTCTGGGGTGTAGATCCGTGAGGAGTTTCTGGAGAGGAAGATGAAAATTGTCCTCTGCGCCCCAGATCTCAGAGGCCCCTATCAGTATTGCCAGGCTTGTGAGAGATTATGCTTTGAATGCAGCCTGGTGTGTGTTTCTCAGTTAAATAATTTCAAAGTGTGTAAGGAAAGGATCATCGGATTATTTAAAACAAAACCGATATTTCAGGCCACTTAATTTAAAAGAGTACCAATCTTTGCAAACCTGATAAAGACCAAGACTGAAGCATTCTGGCCATCAGGGCATCAAATTGCTCGTGTCACAGGAATAGCTAAGGCAAAGATACTTGGACATCTTAATTGTCTTCAATATGTGGATGTCACTTGATTTTTCTCATAACAGAGGAGATTGATCCTGTTCCTGTGCTGTGCTTCTTGAAATGCTGAATGCCTAAACACAACGTCTATACTGCAGTGTTTGCTTACGTTAGGAGAAATATTGCAAAAAAAAAAAGGGGGAAAATTGTTGAGGGCCAGTGGACGTGTGGACACTGCTCTTGTCTTCAGAAAGCCACACAGAATTTTGTCTTTGCTCTTTCTTAGTGAACTGGACTACCACGATGCTGCAAGTGTCAATGATAGATGTCAAAAGATATGTGACCAATGGGACAGCCTGGGAACACTCACTCAGAAAAGGAGAGAGGCACTGGAGGTAAACTGTATAATAAGGAGCAGCAGCTGAGCTGAGGAAGTGAAAGGGAAATGAACCATTTATTTCAGATCTGTAAATGGTGTCACTGAGCATCCACTTTGGAGTCCAAATAGCAAAAAACCCTTTCCTCAGATCTCCATGTCATTTTGGTGTGATTACTTTTGCAAATGGACTCAATGACCTAGAGTAGACTTGACAGTACTGAGCTGCCATGGACAGTTCTAAAACAGCAACAAATGGCATGGGGTTTTTGTTCTTTTGGAAAATAGAAAGTCATACCCATAAATGTTAAGGTGGGAAACATATATGTAATTTTTCCTTTTTGTACTTAAAAGAAATTATTTCACCAAAATTAGCAGATTTTAATTTGTTTGCAGATAGATCCCAAAACCAAAAAGACTTAAAATATATGTTAAAAAACACTTAAAATATCAATCTTGTATTTCAAAAGCATATACCCACCCCTTTTAATGTGTTGGATATGGAATGCTTTTGCTGCATTTAGTCCTATTGCCTTGAGTGAGAATCCTTAAAGCAGGTGGTGAAATCAATTAATGCAATCAAATGCTTTTGAAAAGATGAGACATGACTTTCTATATGGGTGGGTATGTGTGGAGCTAGATCTTGCCCTAATAACAAAAGAATGCACTTTTCCCAACCTGTACAGAGGACAGAGAAATTGCTCGAAACAATTGACCAGCTTCACCTGGAGTTCGCCAAAAGAGCCGCTCCTTTCAACAACTGGATGGAGGGTGCTATGGAAGACCTACAGGACATGTTTATTGTTCATAGCATAGAGGAAATTCAGGTAATTGTATTATTTCCTGTATCTACACCCAGTAGCCAGGATGTTTGAGAGCCTGAGAGAGGAGCTGTGCTTATTTACAGCAAATCTTCCAGATGCTAGAAGAAATGTTAGGATTTTTCATGCTTTCCCTCTCTGTTTCTGATTTTAGAGTTTAATCTCTGCACACGATCAATTTAAAGCTACTTTGCCAGAGGCAGATGGTGAGCGACAGGCCATACTGTCAATCCAGAATGAAGTTGAAAAAGTCATCCAGAGTTACAGCATGAGAATAAGTGCAACCAATCCTTACAGCACTGTTACAGTCGAAGAGATTCGTAGCAAGTGGGAAAAGGTAATTTATGCTAAATTGCTAAATACCAAAAGGACATTGTAACACATTATTCTGGTTTAGAATTGCTGAGAATATTCAGAGAACTTTACAATAAATCTCTAAATTATTCTAGATCATCAGATGCCAGAATGAATTTCTACAGTACCTTAAGCTCTCCCTTATGTTTGCCAGGCTTGCTTCACAACATCCCTTACTCCTGTCACGCAATATTACCTATGTCCTCTTTGGTTTTCTGCCAGAGCAAGAGAAGCATGTGCTGAGGCTAGTGCAGAGCTGGTGCCTGGCCAGGGGTGCTGTTAAAAGAACAGAAAATGATTGTATTCTTTCTCTTAGTATAAGGACTAATTTTTGTGTTTCTTCTACCCAGAAGCTGCTTTTCAAAGATGTTGTATAAAATCAGCATCTTTGGGACCATTTATGTTTCTGTCCAATTACATTAAAATTGGCATTAGCAACCAAAAAGTACTGGGAAGGGATTAAAGAGAGGCTCAAAGAGCAATCACACCAATTTAATTTCATTTATCTGTCAACCAAGACAGATAAAATGCTGCAGGTAAATGACTGTGTAAAATGTAGAATTACAAAAACTTACATGGACATGAACACACCCACAGTGGGTAATAAAAATCAAGTAGTAAGGACTAAGGGTAGATTCTCCCTGGGCAATTCAGAAGGATAAGCCAAACAAAAGTATTTGCAATGAATTAGAGACCTCCAGACATGCATGACAGACAGAACACATCTCATGTTATCCTGTTCTAATGGAGGTGCTCAAATAAAATGTTTTGCACTGACTCTTCTTAGAACAATTACTTAGAGATTGAAAAATCACCTTCACTTTCCAAAAGAAAAACAAAGTAACTGCTCTAAGAGCAGTTAAAGTGAAATGATTGTTTCGAACTTGAATCCAACCAGAGGTGAGAATTTCTTCTCTCTACATGTCAATGTCTCTGGTCAGGCTGCCCAAGACCATGTTACAAATTTCTTATGTTAGCGTAGAGTTTGTAAATAAAATAGTGATTATTCTGGCTTGTTATTCTAATATCAACCTTCAGACCAATAAGGAAAATTAGTAGCTGTAGACTTACTGGTTCCATTTGTTTTTAAACTATTCAATTGTGCTTGCTGACCTTGAGTGCCTTCCCACTGTAACAGGTGAAGCAGCTGGTGCCTCAGAGGGATCAATCCTTGCAGGAGGAATTAGCCCGCCAGCACGCCAACGAGCGC
The DNA here is from genome assembly GCA_013400215.1 of Cisticola juncidis. NCBI lineage: Eukaryota > Metazoa > Chordata > Aves > Passeriformes > Cisticolidae > Cisticola > Cisticola juncidis. The sequence continues at coordinate 519,253 of VXBR01009377.1, read as the reverse complement.
CTGCGCCGCCAGTTTGCTGCTCAGGCCAATGTCATTGGGCCATGGATCCAGACCAAGATGGAGGTGAGTCTCAGACCCTCGTGCAGAAGCTGATGAACAAAGTGATTCGTAATTTTTTTTATCTCTACTTTATATACAGGGCAACAGCAATGTCAATGATGGTTTTCCAGCTGTTTGATCCTTAGCTATTTAGCACCTGTTAAGATTATTCTTAAAAGTGTGGAACATTGTACAAGTGGTGCCTTGATGGTGACCAGAAGATTCAACTTTGAAAAAATTAGTCACTAAACAATTACTATTTAGCTTCGGCTTTTTGTAGAAAAGATACCAGGTTCACTGGAGTCTCAGTATTAATTCCAGGTATAAATGTGATACATTTCTTTTGAAATGTGTTTTCTGCAGTAAAATTTCTCATCTCCACTGTATGAAGGTTTTATTACTATTGCTTCTTAATATAAAAACACAACATATTTATGTCAACATTGGTCAAACTAGCACATCCGAAGCTTAAATTTTGTGTGATTGGGGGATGTCTTTTTTCCTTTTGACAGGAAATTGCCCGCAGTTCTATTGAAATGACAGGGCCTTTGGAGGACCAGATGAATCAGCTGAAGCAATACGAGCACAATATCATTAATTATAAACACAATATTGACAAACTGGAAGGAGATCATCAGCTTATACAAGAAGCCCTGGTGTTTGACAACAAGCACACCAACTATACCATGGAGGTAGCCATTTACTCCCTTCTGTATTTATCAGCTTATTCTGTCCTCTTGTGTTGTGTAACTACCTTCCCTGATTTAAAGGGACTGCCACAGAAGATGGAATTTGGCAGGCTTTCTGACATTCTCATAAGACTTGTTTTATTTTCATTTATTTATACCTTTTAGTGAAGAAGTACCCATTCAGAAACCAGATTCGTATTTTTCTGAAGGCCACTTTTGTTTTTAGTTATCCTTGGTCATAATACAGAGTTAGTGGTATGGAAAAGGTACCACATAAATATTTAGAGCTGATTTTTTTCTTATTGTACATTTTATACTCTTAAAAGAATATATTTGCTTCCATAATAACTCAGTATTTTCTCTCTCATAGCACATCCGTGTTGGATGGGAGCTCCTGCTTACCACCATTGCCCGAACTATCAATGAGGTTGAGACTCAGATCCTCACAAGAGATGCCAAGGGCATCACCCAGGAACAAATGAATGACTTCAGAGCATCATTCAATCACTTTGACAGGGTACAGTACTCCTGCTTTTTCTCAACTAGCAATATTTATGCTTCCCAAAAGTGAGTTTCTTCGCCTTCCAAACATAAGCCTTTTAAAAAACCTGCAAATGCACGAGCAATGGGCTCTTTTTTACAAGAGAAAAAAGAATTTATAGCCTTGCAAAGTCATAGGATATCTTGGGTTGGAAGGCACTTTATAGATCATCTAGTTCCACTCTCCCCACCTTGGGCAGGGAGGCCCTCCACTAGATCATGTTGCCCAGGGTTCCCCACAGCCTAGTAGCATTGTGCACATAAATCAAAAATTAATTTTTGTTTTTAAATGTAATGCAGAATTATAGCTCTGCTAATATGGTTTAGTATTTGTTCAACTAATAAGCAGAACAGCATAAATCTCTGTTTTGAAAAATAACATGATCCTTTAAGACAGTACAGCATGTTCTAAGTACTTGCTGTTGTTTCCATCTCATTAAATTTAGCTTTAGTTTGTATCACAGAGGTTTTTTCCCCTTTGAATCACAACTTGTCTCCCTAGAAATGTATTTGCAGGGAATATAGTTGGGACACTTACAGCTGTCCAGGAATATCCTTTATTTTTCAGGCTGTATGTGGGAAATAAGAGGCTATTACTTTTTTTAGTTATCTAGATATGGATGAAAAAAAAGGTGGAAAGAAAACACTATTGTGAAGAAACTTAACTCAGTTCTGTGATTTATGCAGTATTCATGGACAGAGTGTAATACAGATAACTATTAATAGACACACTAGCAAAATATATGCAGATGAGGATCTGACATTTGCAGTTTGAGAACAATCTGAATATGAGTAGTTCTGGTGGCTCTGTGCTCACATGAATCCACCTTTCAAACCAAGTTCACAGTTCAAATACTGAAAAAACTCATCATAATGCAGCACCAGCGTGTTGGGTCAGCTCCTCCGAATCATTTCAGGGTACAGCAAAATGCCACTTTCTTTCCACTATCATTCTGTTTGTCCAGCTGTACTCAAACTGGTTGCCCATACCTGCAGTTGCATTTGATATGGACTGGAGGCTGACAGTCACAGTTTACTAAATCTTCTTTAGAACACCCCAAACCGTTTAGGAAGAAGACCAGAATTGTCAGACCTCTGCTTGCTGAAGAAACATACAAGGGTAGGGAAATTTAGCTACCCAGAATGGATTTTATGGAAAAAATCTTAATGTGATTCTAGTACAGCATAATTTTTTTTTTGTATTTTCTAAGGAAGCAGAAGATAACATCACAAAAGCAGAGATAGATTTCCTGGGGTGGAATGAAGTAGCATACCAAATGGCTTTCCCAATGCACTGGAGCAGATAATTGAGCAATTAGAGCTATTAAAAGCAGACAGAGTACCAGGCCTAGATAAATTACATGCCTGTATTTGAGAGACCTCTCTAAGGGAAACCAAGGTCTTTGCACAAAGCTCCCCAGAGATGAGGAAGCAAAGTGACTGAATCCAAATATATTTTACACTGGATGGCCATTTCTAGCATCCCTGTACCTTTGTAGATCATAGGTGAGTTCTCTGGCCTGCTCACAGCAAGGCTGGCCCAGGGGCTGAGGAGATATCACAGCCAGCTCTTGGTGCCTCAGGCTGCCTGAAGGGAAAAGCTAAATCCTACCAGCCCTACTGTTGTGGATTTTCAGGCTTTGCAGATGCAGTAAGACATTGCAATATCAAAGCATAAACCAGAGCAAGGCCTTAGGAAAGGTTCTATGACCTGGAAGAAGGTGGTTGTGTCACACAGCTGCCCCACAATGGAGATGGGCTACAACAATAATGTGTAACACAAAGTTCCTTCCTGGCTCCCTGACTGTCTCTTTCCTCAGCCTATAATGGGTCATGGCTTTAGGCTGTGTCCCTTGTGCCCTGGCTCCTGTTGCAGGAAGCCTGAATGGCCAGGTCAGAAGCAGGAGACAGAGGTTTCATCTGTCATACAACCTCATCTGTTTCAATGGCCTCAGCAACCTGGGCCTGGTCTGCAAGTTGAGCTGCAGACCCTGCCTTTCCCCAAGACAGATTTAATCCAACGGCTTAAAAAAAGAGGTCTGGAAGGATCACATAAGGAAAGGACCATTTTACAAATGGCCTCTTTAGTACACCCCATCCCTCAGAATCCGACATCGGAAACTGGTCTAGGTGGACTTTAGCACTGACACAGAGTGTAAAAATTACTTTCTCTGTAGCATAAGTTAAAGAAAGTAAGGTTAAAACCACACCACTATCAAGCCAGGCTTTATGCAGGGAACAGATAGTAGAAACACTGATAAAAGAGAAGTTTATAAGGATTAAATTACACTGTTACTTAATGGACAGATGCAACTCAATCTACAGAGGCTAGAAGGAGACTTTAAACAAACATGTCAGAGAAAGGCTTTTTTTTCATTTTTCTATCTTTCCTGTGTCTTTGCACAATCAAATATTTAGTATTGGTGATCAAAGGGAACTCAGGGTGCTTCAGAGTTACTTCAGTGTACATAAAATAATGAAGACTTTATATTTGTTCATGTTCAGATAGAGAAAGCAGTAACAGATTCTTTTATGGTTTTGATTTCCTTAAATAGAAATGAAGATAAAATTACATTATCTGAACATAAGTACTACCATGAAAAATACTGTCTTCTTCATGTCAGATAGAATTAACAATATATGTAAAAATTTTGTGGCACTAAGCAGCATTTCTGAATGCCTGATATAATTTAAAAATGCACTTGAAGGATTGGACTGCTGTTCACCATGATGAATAGCCAGAAAGGATCCCAAAAATTAATACTGTCACTGACAAGGAGGCTTTAAACATCTAAGTACAACAGAATGATTTATGCATGGTATAGCTCTGACTTGTGTGGCATTTCTCCCATTTAAGACATTTCTTAATGTCTGGCAGTGTGTGTTGAGGATGTCAGCAAAGTACTAATATGCAGAGTAGCTCCCTTCCCCATTTTAAAGTATGTATTTTGGTACACATAAATCTAACAACCCTTTTTAGGGTGCTTCTAGAAGCAACTTCTTTTGCTTACGAATCTGAGAAAGGAACCCCTATCTTCCTCCCTGGGAAGAACGCATTAAAAAAATTCTCACAGTGCATGTGAGAATTACAAGGGCAGGAAGAGTCATGGTCCTTTCAGTGCATCCCCAGCAGAGATGTGCTGGCACAAAGAGCTTTACACTTCCATTTTTGAAAAGGCAAGTGGCAAAAACAGTCTCCCCTGGCTCTTGGGGGTAACCCTCCTGGCTCTTGTGTTCCCAGTGGGCATGTGCACACACTGGTGCTCCAGGGGTTATTCCTGAGGGTGCTGAGGGTTACCCTTGCTTACCACTGCTGCTCTACTCCTTGCTAGAGATTGTGCCTGAAGGCACAGTCTAGATGTACTTACAAATATAAATCTTCAGCAGTGCTGCTATATTTCCTTCCTTAATGTGACTGCATGGAGGAAAAAAAAGAGAAAGTGGGACACAATGTCTGAATCACAGAAGCAGTTTAGAAGTGTTCGAAGTGGTGCACAGCTGAATAATGGTATGCAGCCAAATCAGGGTACCACACAGATGGGTTGTCAGTCACTGGTTTTGACATCTCTTTATGCAGGGATTCCTTTTTCAGATTCAGTATATTTAGCAAATTCTAAATAAGATTGCAAAGTGTGTGATGAAATATCTGCAGCTGCTCTGCCTGCACTATTTTAATGGCTGCTAATACATCCTACTATTGATTTTTCTGCAAACTACAGATTTCAAGTAGGAGCTCTGCATGCAGAAAAATAGCATCATGCCACCCTATATTTTGCTAACAGAAAACCAACAGCTCCCTATTAAAGGAGTCATATGTTCAGGCTTATGCAGGTTGATTAGCATTCAGGAAAATTAAGGATATATTTAAGAATGCATTCGTTTGACTCAGAAGTTCACTTGTTTCATAAGGTCACATATAAATCACAAGGAGAAGGGAAAAGATTTCTGGGGACTAATAATGAAACATGAAGGAGATTTTAGTGCTTTTTCTTTGTATTGGCAGGAAAAGATGAACAAGGCAAAGTTATTTATATGCATTAAAACATTAATGTCAGCTCCTAATGTCGGTCTGCAAACAATAAAAATAAGTAACAAGAACCATTTCCAATTGAGAAAGCCTTCACACGGGCTTGATCTGTGTCTTAATTGCAAAATGCCATTACATGAAACTCTGCTATACTGCAAAGATGCTTTTTTAGGCAACATATGACGAAGATTTGAAAATTTCACTGTAAGACTGTGAAAAGCTGCTATAGCAGTTGGCACTACTGCTTGGACCCTCACTAGGGAGTCCCGCTTAACCATATGACTGTTCTGAGCTGCAGCAAAGCACTGCACTTCTCTCCTAAAGGAAATGGTAGCTTGGAGGATGTACCAGCCCCTCACTCCCTTCACTGCTTCAGCTCCTGCTGCAGTGTCTGCCTGTTTGGGGAGCTCCGGCACACACTGCACACCCAGCCCCTGCAGTGGGGTGGTAGCTGATGGTCCTCCACCAACTCCTGCTCGAGGAGATGGAGGGGCAGGATTTGGCTCTCAGCTCCCATTTTTATATCATCTCGTTTGCAGTCACACCAAACTATCTTCAGCTTCAGAAATGAGGTAAAATGAGTAACTTCACCCCTGGTGGGACCTGCCATAGCCTGTCTCCAGCAAAGCTTTTGGAAGTTTCAAACCAGCCTAGATTAACATTTTGAGGATGACAAAATAAGCCATTTTGAATGCTTTATAGCAGGAATCATCATATAAAATAGAAATATTAAAGGATAAAAACTTTACTGTGATTATGGCTTTTAACTAACTGCTGCTCCAGATTTGTAACTTTGCTTTTTTTTTTCTTCATTGACTTCCCACTGTTATTTTTCATCTTTTCTTTATGGGGCTGGTGGATATTGATGGAGAGGGAGTCAATAACAGCATGATATTTTAAAAATGCATGGTATTATTAACTTTCTAAAGCACCACTTCATCCAATTAGTATATTAAATAAGCCCAGTGCATTTGTTAAAACTCGTATAATTTTACCTACGCATAACTATAGAAAAATTTTCAAAAATAAATTATTTATATAGCAGGCAAATATGTAGCAGACAGAAAACCCTGGATCTTCTCCAAACGGTCTGTAAAATCAATAAGGGTAATAATTTTTCATCTTGGAATACCTCCTTAATTGTATTTATGTTAACTCATTCTAAAGTACCCCTCTGATAGGAACCATGTTGTATGAACAGGAAGAAAAAGACAAGCCAATCTGTTTTTAAGAAGTTAGTGTGAATTTCTTCCCCTGTAAAATAGAAAAAGGTGCTGGTTCAAAACAATGTTCCAGTTTGATGTGGTGTTTCTAGGAAGCATTTAACCTGGAATTCAATGGCACTTTTAAAAAGTCAGTTTTCAAAGCAAAACCTGACTGTATATAATTGTTAAAGAAGACAGAGAATTGAAAATAAGTTGTCAATTATAAATTTATTTTGTACTTACCCCTTTTAAGATATGCATATTATATAAAGTAGTATACCAGATCAAGAATGAAGTAACAGTAATTGAGTGGTGAAAAGATGTTTTGCCTGGGTTCAGTGATATTTTTATTGCTTCTCACATACACTGCATGGCAACAGAAAATGAAGGAAGCAAATGGCAGCTCATAGATTGAAATCTACCTTGTCAGCAAAGGTGTTCTAAAAAAAAAGCAGAGTTTTAACTCTGTAGCTGAAGTGAGGACCCTCTTCTATTAAGAAAAAGTCTTGAGCATGAAACTGCAAAAACTGCACACTTTTTAGGTAATTCATTGCATATGTTGATATTACATTTCCATGAAATTCTGGAAAAATGTGATTATTAATTTGCAAATAGAATGTTCTTTACTAACCAACTAACTTGATCTGTGACTTCTTTCTTTCCTTTCCCCTTCTCAAATGCATGACCTGTGATGGGATGTTAGGATGAATCTGACAATCTACAGTCTGATGAATTTAAAGCCTGCCTCATCAGTCTAGGACAGGTTGGAAATGACTTGCAGGTAGAGGAAACTGAAATAATTGTTTTCAGATGTAAGAATAGCCAAAAAGATTGCATGTTTAAACTCCATTCTGTTGGTCATAATGCTTTGAAAGGATCCTGCCTCTGGGAAGACAACTGGTTTAGATGGACTGTCAGCATCACTTTGAGCTGTATTCTTCTTTGCCTTTTTCAAAGATTTTTCAGTTTGTTTGTTTTACTTTGTTTGAGATATTTCATTTGGACACTACTAGGTACCTAGGAGAGCTCCTATGCCTCTTGCACTCAGACTTTAGTCAATTTTTCTTTCCTCAGACTCAACACAAGTATTCTTATGCTCTCTGCCAATACAGGATGACACAGTTCTCTCCAAGTCACCGCAATCTATCACAGCACAGAGGAAACATTTATTTACCTTCTTAAGTTCCTGCTGTTTAATGTTTACTCAGCCTCGAGTCTAGAATGTGGCAGATATGTTATTGCCTGGAAAATGAGCAATCTTATTTCATACAAGGTCTTTAACTGATCTCCTTCTAGGTCTCATCCTTTAAGCCAGTATGCACATTTCTGCTGTACTCTGGGTCTTGACAGCCTGTAGTCAGAAGGAAAATCCCTGTACTTATTTCCCATATATCAGCAGACTGCTCTCATAATGTATTTACTTTGGCCTTGGAATGAAGTATTTCACTGTACTTTTAGCTGCTAGAGATTCCATGCAGAACATTTCAAAGACATTTCATATCAGGGAAGCAGCTTGAGCATCTGCTGAGTTTGACTAGTTTAGTAACAAACTTTTCTCCTTGCTCTTCTCTTTTGTCTTCTCTGGTTGTGTTCTCTGTATTCTTGTCCCATTCACCTCCTCTTCTCCCTTATCTCTCTCCTGACCTTTCCTGATGTTACTTTTTTGTGGTGAAAATGTCTCTTTCCTGTGTGTAATATGTTAGTTACTTCTTCCTCTTTTAAAACTGATGATGATTCTGGTGACCTGATTGGGCAACATCAATGAATACTGTTCATGCACTGGATCCAATATGCCAATGGTCCAAACGTGTCGTCTCTCTGGAAATCACCTTGGATTCTTCAAACCCTCCCTTCTATATTCCTTACCTTGTTTTGGTCAATAGAGGAAGAATGGATTGATGGACCATGATGATTTCAGAGCTTGCTTAATTTCAATGGGTTATGATTTGGTACGAGCTTTAAGAAAAAACATCAGCTGATTCTGCTCACAGCTAAAATGTTAATCACAGCAGTACTAAAGCTTATCTAAACAGAGAAGATACTAATGGCATTTACACTAGAGATAGTATTTTCTTTGCTTTTTCTTTATTTTCAAATGGTTAAAAGAGAAGTTAAAAGTTAAACAAGATACTTGAAAACCATATTCTATGGTGCACTGCATTGCTCTTTGAATTAAGGAAACTTTAAAAGTTGAAATTAACAGTTATTAAACTAATGTTTTTGTAAATTTCTCCTTTTCTACCTGCATGACAAAGAATGAGTTTGATACTGTTTGATTTTCATAAACTTGCCTTGGGGGTTGCATTTTCCTTGTTTCAATTATTTATTCTAAAAATTTCCTCCAAAATTCACCTTTTTAATGGGAAGAAAGAGATTACCCCTAGTTAAGCTGTCCTGTATTTGGCATGAAATTTTCAGAATTGTTTCCCTTCTTAGTTCTTGTGTGGTTCTGTGACTACACTGCTTGTTGGGCTATTGTTTCACTTCCCTGCATGGTACCTAAATTACAATGGTTTTAGGATGAGATGGAGAATGAAGTCTTAAGTTAGAACAAGTTAAACTGGCATTGTGGGAGGGTGGGAGGGAGAGAGGATGGTGACCGTTAATGGTGAGGTACATATTATGTATTTAGGACAACAGATATACTTTTCAAAGTTACACTTTTTACAGAAGTGGGGTGGGCATTTAAGATGCAGATTTCATTGGCTCTGATGTTGATGTTCCTGAGTCAGGAAACTCTGTAATTAGTGGTTCCAACTGGTTCATGAGAAGCTGGGGCTGCTGGAGATCGGTATTATGGTGACCATTTTCTTTGTTTTGGATTTTGTGAAAGGGTGAAGCCGAGTTTGCCCGAATCATGTCTCTGGTTGACCCCAATGGCCAAGGAACGGTCACTTTCCAATCCTTCATTGACTTCATGACCAGAGAAACGGCAGACACAGACACGGCTGAGCAAGTGATAGCTTCCTTCAGAATCCTGGCTTCAGATAAGGTCAGTCACCGTGCTGCTGCTGTAAGGATTCAGTCGCTCTCCTGTTTAGCCCTTCTTGTTACAAGGCCTTTAGTAATAGTGAAGCTTTGGTTGCAGTTTGTCAGAGGCACTTTCAGAGAAAGTACCTTTTCTTCTTGTTTGGAAACAAGACTCTTACCTGAAATGCGTGCAGAATACAAGGCTTGGTCTGCTTATCCCCACATCACAGAGAGCCAACATAAAATTAGGCATCTTAGACAAGACTTAGATGATTGGTCTGTATAATGGATATATTGTACATCAGGTTATTTCCACACCACAGCCTTGATTAGTGGGGAACTCGTTCTGCCTTTCATGCTGTTGTCTGGATGTTCCAATGCAGAATTTGGAGCACAGCCTAGATCAGCTGCACGAGACTAGCCCCAGTTGTGAGCCATGTTGTGACTGGAGAGCTCACTCAACAGGGCAATGCCATGTGGTGTCTCCATATCCTAGCAGGAGCAGCAGCAGGAGGCCTCCTCTGGTTACTGGGTTTGTAGAGGAAGCTCCTGAATTTGTCATACTTTCCTCCCCACTGCCAGATGCACTTGTGACTGAGAGGTGTTTGAAGATGCAAGGGAGTATAATGGCAACACAAACACTTCTGGAGGAGTCAGGGCCATAAACAAAAAGTGCTGCCACAAAACCAACCCTGTGCTGTGGAGAGAGATCACAGCAGTACAGGTCTATTTGCCCAAGCTCGCTCTATTGATTTTCTCATTCCAGCTGCTTGTATTGATTTTGTGATCTCAGTTAATGTGGATCACATTTTAAATTCCAGACGTGTTCTCAGTAGCAATTCATGTGGAAGATGGTCTCAGGAAAAAGTGGTTTTCATTAGATTGCTATTTTAAGCAATGTCAAGTCTGTTAACAGAGGATATCCTTCATGTCATAGATGCAAACCATTAAGAACAATAATGCATCTTTCTTTACACATATATTAGAACCTTGAAACTAACAGGAACTACCTGCATATGTCCTGTCACTGCAGGAGAGGCAGTAGTGCACTGCAGAGATACTGACTATCCAGGGACAAGCTGTATCTGCAGTAGTCTGCCCGTGGCTGCACAGTGCTTGGTAGCTAACATACACAGTCACATATTCTGAGACTGCATTTTGACCTAATCTGTTTGTTGGTGGAATTGTATCCTGCAACTCGTAATTTGTGATGGACCTTACTGATGAAAATATTTGGTCTCAGAAAAACTGGCAAGGTGTCCAAATTTGTTAGTCACAGCCAGAGAAAATAAACAGATTTTGTGTTTTTGAAGAACACATACTGAATTTGTCACTCCTTTTCCCCCTCCCAGCCTTATATCCTGGCAGATGAGTTGCGTCGAGAGCTGCCTCCTGAGCAGGCTCAGTACTGCATCAAGAGAATGCCTCCGTACACCGGCCCGGGCTCTGTTCCTGGCGCTCTGGATTACACCTCATTTTCATCAGCACTGTATGGAGAGAGCGACCTCTGATTCAGTAACTGGCTGTATTCACGGTAGACACTAAAAATCCCCACCTTGTTGCCCAGATTGCTTCTCAAGAGCTTTGACAAGCTGATTTAAAAACAAGTTTTACAAATACAGTAGGTACCGTCAGTGTAAAGTGCTAGTAACTGAAGTAGCCAGTGTATAAAAGTGTGCAGCACACTAGATACCTGCCTTGTTGGTCTTAGGTTGTCTGTCCTATGCAATGCTAGAAAATCTATTGAAAAATTGCAAGATATTAACTTTGGAAATATACATTCAGAAAACAGAATGTAAAACCTAAAAACATTGAAACTCGCAAAATACTTCTCCATTTTCGAAATGTTTCAATGCCATATGCGCTTCTTTTATGATGTTCATAAAACTACATTTAGAAATCATGCTTTTTTTCTTTCATAGAGCAGTATTACTTTCCTCATGATTTCTGATTTTGTATGCTTCTATTGGTGGAATTTAATAAAATACTAAAATGCAGATTTTCAGGGAAGAGATATAACAACCACATAAACTGCTTAATTACAAAAATAATCCAGAATGCTATGCTTTTGTCACAAAGAGTTGTAATATAAGGAGGAAAAGCTGATCAAAGTGCAGTTTTAGAGTTTTGTAAGCAGTTTTCTTTTTAGACCTTTTACAGCTGAGGGAATACAACTTTTATAGTCAGAAATAATAAGGAAGTTAATTCCATGTGAACTGTTTTGTTATGAAACCCTCACTCTTGTCTATGTTGGTCAGTCTTCGTTTCTCAGTATAAGAATGCATTATTTTATGTATTAGTGGGCAACATTCATCTCTATCCTGCATAAAGCAAACTCCCATCTGAGCAAATGTAGCATGGTTGTCTTGCAGCTGTGACTGTTCAGTGCTCAAAATTCACTTTGTCTTGAGTTCTGCTGCGTCGCAGGCAGTTCTGTCTGTACCCTGCTCTTGTGCGCTAGACGTTTACTGTTTTTTTCCATCTTGAGAAATGACAGAGAATAAAAGCAGTAACTTTTTTACTTGAATCCTACTGACACTGAGGAAATGCAATGTAATCAAACAAAACCATTTACAAATGGTGAAGCGAGCTGTGCAACCCAGTGCTATGAAAGCAATGATGTGCCTATTAAATAAAGTCCGCTTTTCAAAACCTTACATGACTCTGTCCTTGGCAATTGACCTAGTGGCTCACTCTAAGATATGGAAACATTTCTGAACATCAATGGAGCTTTCAGATGCTAAAAGTCTGTCACACATTTCAATACATTGTGTCTGCATGAACTGCAGTCTCTGTGTGCTGGAGGGACACGTCTGGTTTCATGAAGAGAGGTGGAGCTCAGAAGGAGTTGGAGAGTTTCCATTTAGGTCACCTGAGCACAGATGTCCATAGCTCGTTAGACTCCAAGCTTAGATTGCTTTCAGTGGGACTTAGGCACTACTGCTCTTGAGGACACTGGCCTTAATGTCTTCATTATTCACTTTTTGCTGCTATTTCCTAATGTGCAAAAAAAGGAGATGCTAAGTATGCAATGGTGCTTTTGCTGGCCATTGTTTGGAAATTTATGGATGGCAAGCATTAAAAATCTGTGTGTGATTTCAATCCTAAAGCAGGCACCCTGCAGGTTAAGGTGGGTGGTGTGGGAGTAATTTCAAATAATCCCAGAGAAGACAGACAATGACCAAATACCTCTTCCTTCTCCCTTGTGTACAAGAGCCAGCAGAGGACTTGCTAGGGCTAGGATCTCATCTCCTACAGTGCATGTGCAGCCTTGCAGACAGCCAGAGGCTGCTATTGCCACTGCTGATAATGACACGGTGCAGTGCATCTCCTGTGATGACCGTGCCTGTACAGAGCTAAGTCAGGAAGCTCTGCCTTAAAGCAAAGCCATTTCCATCTAAATGACTGTTGGTCAGGCTGAATCCTATTAAAAAACAAGTCTGTATATCTCTCATTGTCACAGTTTAATGCAACTGGAAGAATAAAACATTGAGCTTCGGAATGTGTCACAAAAGCAAAATGTCAGTGCTACAGGCAGGATTATGCAAAAAAAATTGGCACAAAGACAGTTTATAACTGACACCTCTGTCGGGTATTGTTCATGTTTTCTATCCACTAATGTGCTGTGGAGATATTATTCCTGGTTTTGATAGTATGGAAGGGACTTCTAAGCTCCTTCTTTAGCTGTGTTCTGTTGATCAAAGCATGTGAGAGATAATATTATCAGCAGCAAGAGAAAAATCTTTTGCAAAGTAATTTTGCCAATCTTATATCAAGTTTATAATTTCTAAAGTAGAATGAACAGAACCAGTATCTGAAAACTGCAGGGATTAATTATCCATTCACACTTGTCTAAAACTGTTGTACCATAATTACTACTTTAATGTGTCTTTCATGTTAAATGAAGATATATCATAAAATGATTTCTCCCAGGATCAATGTAAGTCAACTGTGTTATTTTACCTTAAAGAGGGTAATCCTCAACGTCCTTTAAAATAGTCTGTGATCATGTTCAGGGGCTATGGGTTTAACAGAGAGATTTTCTTTTCCTCTAAGACTCAGCTTTTAGTAGGTGGCATTTGTATATTTCTGCAGGATCACTTTTCACACTGGGAAGCAATGCAGTAACATTTTCTGTCCACGTAATTCTGGCAGTAAACTAGTTCTAGTCTAGTACCTTAAAAAAGGTACAGTAGCTGAGTCGAGGGTAATGAATGTATCAATCACAGGAGCCAAATCAAGGTTCAGTAGCTGGAGGTACTGCATTATTTTGATGAAGGTGTGAATGAAGGTTGTAGAATAAATTACAATTCACAAAAGCCAGTAAGGTTTTAAGTTGCTTAATGACTGTAATACAGATGTCTTCTGTGACTTTACATAAATACAACAGTTCTTTGAAAACCTCCCTGCCAAGAAAATTTTGATTTCATAGTAATAATTTTTAGACACTGATCCATGTAGAAATCTGCTGTCAGCTCTGTGCTACCTTCACACCTTCGTTCTTTGTACACAGTTTCCATCACTGTTTTCTTTATCCACTGACCACAGAAGGCTTGGGTCAGAGCCACTTCTAGAGGCTTGTATTTTCATCAGAACATCCTGTTGTTCAGTTTCTGAATTCTTGGAGGAGAATGTGTTCTTTTATTCATATTGTTCATGGTGTCTGTCAAGGTTATCTCAGACACAAGTGGTCTCACTGAAGGAGGAAAATATTTCCTGTTAGCGGCTGGATTTGGATGGAGAGTAGTTTTCTTTCTTGACTGAAATAGCTTGTGGTTGAGACCAGTCCTGTAAAGGAAGTAATTGTTTGATCATCGCTAGTAAATGAGCAGGCGCTTTGGAGCATGCTTCATCACCATAATGATATCAATATTTTTGGTGGGCTTCTCCAAACAGTACCAGTAATATTTAATGAGAAAATAATACCTATTCATTACCTGTACCACTCTTTCCCAAGTTTCACGGTTAACAACCTGTGCACTTATTTGCTGTGCATCAGTCTACCTTCTGCTCATGTTCAGAGGGTATTTCATTTGGGGAGCCACTTCAGCAGCATTAAGCCTGGACTATAGACAGTTGTTAGCACGTTCTGGTGAGATACTACTTGTTTTAGATCAAATATTTTTATATTGGAAAACTGACTGTTCTAAGCTAGATTTTATTTCACATTAGTCCCTTTTTAAAATGTGTAATTCCTTTCTAATTTTAAGCCAAGGTGTGGGCTGCCACCACAAAGGACAAGTCTATCTCTGCTTTTTCCATGATCCCATTAATTTATAAATAGAACAGTTCCCTTGTCTGGTTACCATGCTGGCTGGGAATACACATCTAGAGTGCTTAGAACTCTAGATTATCCCCCGGAGCAGCAGCCTGTATTTACATTACCTTAAAGTGATTGTGTAACTGTGGAATTAGGGATACAGCCACCCACCTTTCACTGAAAATCCTTTATTATTCCCAACAAAAGAACATTTATGTGCAGACGACAAACCTTGAGCCAGTACTAGGAGTGCCACTTGTTTCCCACATTAATTAAGGCAGCTATATTAGACACTTAGCCAAATCTTTTCCCTATATGAGCTTGATTGGGATTTCATATTCTAATCTCCGAAAGAAATTCCTCTGCTAGTTTGCTAGATTTTGGGAAATTTCATTAGCATTTGTAATACTGCTTTTCACAAATTCATTTATCAGCATATTGCTTTAATTACTTGGAAATCAAATGTGTTGGATGAATGTCCTGAGACAATAAATGTCTCGAGGCTATTTTAGCACCCATTCATCCCTCATCTGCTTGCACCTGGCTGTTTTGTTTCAAAACCTGGCTGTTTTATTTGGCCCCAACACATGGAAACTTTCTTCCTTTCAGGATTCCTGTTAATGCTTTGAGTGAAAAATGACCTTGAGTGCTGTACTCGGGAGGAGTGGATATCCTGTGTGCTCTCCTGAGCTGGAGCCTTCCAGCTGCTTAAGGGATACTTGTGGCAGTAGCCCAGGTATAGAACAGCTCTTTTGGCTCAGACATGGAACTGTTTCAGGTTTTAGCTGGTCTGCTGATAAGATGGAAAGAGAAGAAATGTTTGCACAAGTTGCCAGCAAGTCTGGCCTTGATTTGAATGGAACTGTCAATACAGGTACAGCAAATTAGTATAATTAAAAAAGAGGCACCACAGAAAAGCAAAGAATGACTGTACCAAACATCGTGTTCAGTTTGTATTCTGACTCCAACCATTATGAACAGGAGGAATAATGAAAAAGTCTAAAAAAGAGATGGCAAGTGGTCATGTGTGACCAAAAGAGTCTCCAAGCTGACAGTA
This sequence comes from Cisticola juncidis, assembly GCA_013400215.1. Classification (NCBI taxonomy): domain Eukaryota; kingdom Metazoa; phylum Chordata; class Aves; order Passeriformes; family Cisticolidae; genus Cisticola; species Cisticola juncidis. Next base: position 503,466 of record VXBR01009377.1, on the reverse strand, counting down.
ATTTGTGGATCACAAACTTAGTGTAGAACACTGCACACTGATGCCAAAAAATTTAGTCTGTTTTTCTGCCAAAGAAATATATCTGCTTTGAGAGCTCCTTCTGTATTCCTTTCAGTAGGACACTGCATCTATAAACATTCCACTAATCTATTGGATATGCTTGAAAAAAAGATTTCTTTTTCATTCCTTTATCTTTTCCAAACTGTTTCCCAAAGTCTTTTTGGTTGCTCTGGTTATCTCTTTATCTTCTGGTAACCCATCAGAATTAATATGGATATGATGCCAGCTTTCTGAAGGATGTTTGCAAAATGCATGCAACCAAGAGCGAGGAAATGTTACCTCTCAGGAAACAAACCCCAGTAACAGTTTTGACAAACTCTTTAGCAAACCTATTTAAATGAAAATCAGACACCCAGTAATGTCTGGGGGGTGCCCAGGTGAGTGTGATGAACACGTATGGCAGACATGATGCGGTTGAACACCACATCTCTGTCCTGTCTATTGCTGCTGTCACTAAACCAACCAGGCACAGGGTCTAATCTGGGTACTCTTGCTGTTATTTGTGTGTGTCTAGGGACAACACTTCACAGCAGCTCTTTTACCTTCCTTATTTGCTAATGGAAGGTGACAAGGCCTGATTTGCCACGGCAAGCTGGCAAACACCCATAACTGTCCAGCAAACACTTTTGGCACTTGGAAATAATAACTGTCTCATTGAAGTGACTCGTGGGCTTGAGGGGCTGAAATGTCAGCATTTTAATATGTAAATAAAAATATACCAGTATTACTACATTCTTCAGCCGTTGAATTATATTTAATTTTTTTCCTATTTTTCATTTTAATATAGCTGCATATGCACTTGTAAGAAGTGGAAACTATGCTTGTGGCAAAAAGAAAAAGGTAAACTTTACATTAAAAAAGACAACATATTTTTTAACATTTTTCAACATTTTTCATTCTTCTTAACAAACAATACATTTCTATATAGCTGCCTAAACTTAAGAAGACTCATCTCAACAGCACTGCAAACTGTATGTTTTGATTATGGTTGTGCAAACACCTTCCATCCATCAAAAATTAATAACTAGCCTTTTAATTTTCTTTCAGCAGGAAAAACTGAAACCATTCCATTATGACCCCACCTGACTGCCCCAAGATTCTTGCTCTTCTGGGAGCTTAAGCAGATTTTCTGAAAGACTCATTGTTTCTTCAAGCCAGACCATGAACCCAGATGGCCTGGCTGGCCTTATTTACAAGGGACAGCTGTAACAGGTATAGAGAAATGAACATTTTACCTTTTGGAATAGCTCCATAAGGAAATATCCTATCAAGGTCATAATCCCTTCTTCTAGTGTTGGCCTTTAGCTGAAGTGCTGCTCTGCAGACAGGATTGCCTTCAGCAGTGGCCATTAATTTGCCTTTTCTGAGGAGGCACCTCCCTTCCTGCCAGCATTAGTGTCTCTTGGCAGATCACTTTCTCTTCAAACTCAGACACCAGCCTCTGTCTGCCACTGCCCTTTTCCCACTTTTAACAACTGTCCCTTGGAGCTTAAATGTTTCTGACTGGAGATGTTGACTCAAATCTAGTTTAATGATTTCAAGGCTCCCTTGAACTGCATTTTAAAGGGAGGCACTTTATTTCTGCTTGATCAGAAGTTATTCTTGATTTGTACTAAGGCAATAGAGTGTTCTTCCCTTTGTTTTTATTTAATATCTTTAGCTTTACCTGCTACTCTTGAAGTACTTATTAGACCCTTCAGTACACAGGAGTGATAGTATGCTCTCCAGTCATCAGCTCTATATAGAAAGCTGTTTGTGTACCACATGAAAATTTAAGATATAAACCACAGATTATTCCACCAGCATCCGCTGGCATCAAAATTCACGTGCTTGCAGTGAGTTTTGCTCTACATAGCAAAAAGGGGATGGGAGACTTAAGTGTGATTAACCTACACCCTGGCCTCTACCCTCTTCATACCTTTCTGGAGGCTTTGTCAGCTCCCAATGTACCTGTCCTATCTGCACTGGGAGAGCAAATAGGAGAGAAGGGAAGGACAACACACAGTATTTTCATGTGCCAGAATATACTGGCAGACTTGGATCTACTCTCTCTTGCAGATCTCTTATGTTACCCTCAAGCTCAAGTCATTGACAGTGACTCTACTACATGAGGGGTTGTACAATGACTGCTTTCCTGATCCTGGAAAACATACATGGAAAATGCTAACAGGATGTAGCAATGCTAATAGAGACATCTGAGGACTTCTCAGCAGATCTCAGATTGCTTAATACATTTTAGGCTTAACATGTGTTAAGGCCCAAACTAAAGGCAATTTAGTTTGACAAGACAAAAAAAAAAGAGATGTCAAAGGAAAATATTGTAGATCACAGGCTAACAAAAGAAACTTTTCACTTCTATGTTGAAAACCTGCCAAATAGTAAGACCTGGCAGGTTTCAGTAACCAAAAGGGTGGAAATATTTGGCCTTTAGGATGACAAAGTACACTCTGGACATTTTTTTAAATGCAAATATGTATTACTGATAACTAAAGAAAGACTCTGTCCTAGTGCAGAATTCCCTGTCAGGGTCTCTTGCCCATGTTGTTGCTGGTATAAAAGGCTGCTTCTTCCTCACAATTTTATTTCTGAAGCTTAGGCAAGATTTAAAAGCAACATCACCTCTGACTGTTTTTTAATATTTCTTCATTTCTTCATTCATACACAAGATTTTCAGCATTAAGGTTCCTTCTTGCCTGATAATTCTATATTGTTCTACCACTTGCATTTTTCTTTCATTTAATATGTTGATTTGAAAACAAATTTCTTTAGTCATAGTTAGTTCTTTAGTCATCTCCAGCAAAAGAAATTTTCTGGAAGGGTTTGTATTTCTGGAAGAGGTTCCTTAAACTTGTTTTCTACCTAATGTCTGGGACATCAATCCATGCTGCTCTTTCCTTGTTCCTGACCTCATCAGCTTCCTTTTCCCCTCGCTGTTTCTGCTCTTCTAGAGTGAATTGACTGCATGGGAGGGGATAGCATTGCTCAAATCCTTCTCATGGTAAGAGAGATGGTGCCTGCCTATAGAAAGGGTAGGGACAATGTCACTGCTATGTCTGTATCATAAGCAGCTTCCACAAAATTTTGAAACCTAATGTGTTAGACTTCAAAACAAATGAACCATGTGGTTTCAAAGTCCTTTAAAGAGAAGAGAACTGCCAGTAAAACATGATTTTTAAAAGATTGTTGACAACATACTGGACAGTTTCTATGCCTAAGTTAGAGAAAGCCAAGTAGGTCACTGGTCTTCCAAGGTATTTTACACTGGAAGATTCCCTCTGCCCTTGCAAAAAAATCTTATAAGGTTTGCTATTTAAGGAAAGAAAGCGATAGAATTGAGGCTGCTCGGACCTTGGGATGGAGCCACGCCTGGCAGCTGAATGCACTTCTGGAAACTCTCCAGTGCCACTCACACATCACATGACCTGCATGTCCCTTTTCTCTGCCTCGTGCAGTGCTTGCACTACCAGGACTCAGATGTTAGGGCTACTTGGGTTTGTCTTCTCATTTTCCACCACTCAAAGCTCCTCAAACCTTCCTATAATCCTCCTCAGTTGCCACATTTTCATAGATCTCAACCTGTGTTGAACACAAACCAATGTGCTTGTCAGAAGTGTAATCCCATTTATAGTGCACAGGCAGCAAGAGTATGCCTAGGGCGTGTGCTCTGACAGTTCAGCTGCTGGAGTGTGTGTCTGTGAGCTTGTCTGAGTCTCTGAGCTTGTCTACTGACTGATACGACCCTGAGAACACCATCAGCCTCTCTTCTGTGATTTTGATGTGGATGCCTGAAAGGTGCATACTTAGAGTTTTAAATATGTTGCAAAAATTCATTATGAAATAAATATATTTACTGGCATAAACCTGTAACTACTTGAAAGCAGTTGACAGTTTGCCAGCAGTATGAATAAAGTGTAAGACTACACCCCCTATTGAATTCCCAGTCCTCTCATGCCTGCATTTTAGTCCTTCTAGACATTTATACGCTCTTTCATCAACAAAGATACTCTAAAGTCATGCAAAAGGTTATATTCAGTTCACTCTAGTGTGTTTGATTTCACTGTCACAAAGACACTGGGGTTTTTTTAAAATAATGAAATCCAAAATCTATGGTAAATACATAGAATAAATTTGTTGGTATTTCCCTGAACTGTGCATCTTTAATAGGCTATTCTGACATCTGGAGTGTGCTTAGAATTGATCTCCGCTTTCTTTTGCCTTCAGGTAATATTTTGATCCTGGAAGAAAAATGTTAAGATCCTAATTTATACAGAACAGATAATTTATATTTAGATCACAAAAAAAATCACCCTCTAAATTGTGGGTCTACAAAATTATTAAAAATAAATAGTAATTCTTAAGCTCTGAGGAAATTATGAAAATAATGAACAAGTAGTGCAACTTAGTCATCCAAAATAGGGCAAGAATCCAGCTGCAGCAAAACATCACAAGTGGTAACTTCACAGAAGAGAGCGCCAAGAGCTGTGCTCTGAAATCAGATAAATCTGTTTTCCCCTTCATACTTGTACTGCATGGAGTTGTGAAAGCTTCACTTGGATACATTTCTCTGAAATGCAACCGTTCTATAGCAACAGGAATAATTCTACCATTCTTTTTAAAATAAGGATTACTTATGTGAATAACCCATTAGGAACTGCACCCTCAGAAATAAAAAGATTAAAAAAAAATACAAACAATTAAAGATAATATGGGAATGAGAGGTGTATTTTTGTAATTAATATTGTGGAGGTATTTAAAACACAACCCCAAAAGCTAAGAGTGGGCTAAAGAACTGTGTTTGATCTTACACATGTGTAAGGTGAGTGTGTTATTTGAATGCATGGGTGTGCAAGTAGAGTAACAAGCTGGTGAACAGATCCTTGGCACTGGAAAAATAATCAAATATGATGATGGCTTTGTTTGCTTCAAATACTGCCTGGTTTTAAAAGACCTTTTAGTGAGAGTTTATCTCTCAGTGTGGGAGGAGCTGGGGAAACAGTGGTTTTACCTTCAAATATACTTGGAATAAACACCAGAATTCAATCTGACTTACTCTGTTTCTTTTGCTAAGGATATTAATTTGGATTTAGTTTTGCTGCAATTAGGAAGATGCTAGCTTCACTAAATGACCATTATAACCCCCTTCAGAAACCAGGATTCTCACCATGATGATGTTTCATGTCTGCACCTGATGTTTAAATAGGTCTGATTCCCAACAGTGCTATGGTCAGGTTTCTCACACATAGGAATGATGCCACCTTTGTGTTCTCCTCTTCTCTACTCACTGCTCTGCAACTCTAAGCTGCTCCTGGTATTGCTCTAAATGTATTAAAGGGAACAGTATTTTGACAGGCTAATTTAGCAAAATAAGAACAATTCTCTGTAAGACAAAAAAAATTAAAAAGCACTTCTCAATCTTAAGGGCACATTCACTGCAAATCCTTGAATGTTCCCTCCAAACACCATGTGTAAGGGCCTCTCAAAGAAACAGCTCAGAAATCTTGGTAATTGCAGGTGTGTGTCAGCCTTGGGACAGGGACACACATCAGGACTCCCAGCACTGTGCAATACTGTCAACACTGAAACTAAGAAAAGGGATCTGAGCTTTCCTAACACTGCAAAACACATTGAGGCTGCAGTTTTGTGTTGTTACTTCTTTTCTGGATGAATGCTGCCTTTACCACTCATCCACTCATTCTTCCTCCATTCACCCTCTGAGATGTATCTTGCTTCAGTTGTGCTCCTTCAGTTGTCTGTACAACTCCAGTTTCTCAAGCAGATTGAACAGTCTGAGGCTAGAGGGTTGCTGCCCTCTTTTCGTGCTGCTGTTCCTACATCAGCTCTGGAGACCATTCCGCTGCAGATGAATTGGATCAGAGATCTGCTACCACTGATAACTGACTTTTACGGAAGAACTGTGTTCAAGGGCTAGCACCTGCACAAGGAAAAGGATGGGAACAGGAGGATGGCACAGGCTGGAATTTGGGACAGACCTTTCACAGCATCACACAGTCAAACTAGCTTAATTTAATTGTGAAACTGCAAATGAACTGAGATATGTGAAATGATCCTTTTCAAAAGCACCTTCAAATCTGCAGCTGGTTTTTTTTGTTTGTTGTTGTTTTTGCCCCACTGACCTACTTTGCAGCAGTTACACAAACACCTGCATCAGCACATGCGAGGACATGCTGAGCTGTGGTACAAAGATCTGTCGCCACAAAGCAACTGTGTAGACAGTGAGCTTAGTAACCTGCATTGCTGCCAGAGGAAATTTTCATAGTGTTATGTGACTTGACAAAAAGGTTGGAAGATGTTGAAAAGTCAAGATAGGAAATGCACCTAAAATCTCATAACAAGCAGTTCTCAAAGCATGGCCCATCTCTGCAATATTTGCAAATTATGTGTATTAGGGATCAAATCAGGCTGTCACTAGGAATACCTAACTTCTGCTTTTGTTTAGTGTATTCCACTTCTGTTGTTAGGTTTTTAAAGAGTATGGGTTTCCCAACAACCACATCTTACACTGGAATTTTGGAACACATTTTTGCACTAGGAGCTCAGGCTGACCGCTGCAATGGTTTGCTGACAGGTAAGATCTGCTCTCCAGCAATGTCTCCTGGCATTCAAAACTGGAGCATGGCCTCTACAACTGAAGTTGGACTACTACCTGGTTGATTTATGGGCTGCACATTTGTCGATAATTGAAGCACGTTTGTCGTTTGAGTTTGAAAGAATCATCCCCGTACACCACATCCCCGCCCCGCTTCTCCCCGCGATGAGCGACAACTCAATTTTATTGAGCTCTGCCTGGCTCCAAAAGTACCCCTCCCCCCGGGCATTTAACGTTAGGTGCGTTAGTCCGAAGGCCGAGCTCTGTCTGGCTCTGTGTGTCTGACTCGCTCTGTCTGTCTGTGTGTCTGTCTGTGTGTCTGTCTGTGTGCCTGCCAGGGGCAGACGCCGCTCACTCCCCTCACACCGAGGGCAGCGCACGCTTCCTGCCCGCGCGCGGGGCGGGGCTCACGCGTCACGGGCTGCGCGCGTGCCCGCGGGCGGTGACGTCTCGGCAGCGATGGCGCCCACGGGGCCGCGGGGTAACGGCC
>VXBR01009377.1:416437-496258 GCA_013400215.1 Cisticola juncidis | reverse complement strand
AGTGAGTGAGTGAGTGAGTGAGCGAGCCAGCCAGCCAGTCAGTAAGGGCGGGAGCTTTTCTGGCGCTGGCCCCTTGCAGCAGCTGCATCCTGCCAGGGAGGGCTCGGGAGGGTCCTCCAGGGTACCCGCAACGACCCGTCCGGCGACACACTCATGCCGGGAAAGTAAAAACTGAGGCTTGGTGGGAGGGGCTGGCTATGCTGCAGCTGCCCTGAGTCAAAAGTGCCATTTCATGGGTTGAACAGAAGTCGTTGGATGGGCAGGATAAGTAAATTTGCAACTCCTAGTTGGCGTTGGTGTTTTAAAATGGACTGGTCTGTCCAGTGGCTGCTTTCAGTGGTGGTGCCGCCAGCAGAGATCCCAAGCACTTTCCCTTCTAATACTCGTGTGGGAGTGCCTGATGCTGAGCCTGTGCTGCAGCCCGGGCTTGCATCCCTCGGCACGTCAAAACAGGCCTGCACTCCTGCTCGGGACCGGCTCCATAGCCAGCTTGTGTAGCCTGAGGTTTCTCCAGGTTCCTCTGGCAAAGAGGATGTTTACGTGACCGGCCCTGCCCATTCTCCCGTGCCATTTGGGGTCAGGCCGTGGGCTAGCCACTGCCCTCCTGCAGAACTGAATGGGTTTGGCTGAAATGGGAAGTGTGAGTGTTGTCTCGGCAGCTTGAGAAGTAGTGGCAGCGGAGAGAAGTTCTGCATAGATAGAAGCAAGAATTGCGTGACGAGGGCAATTATGGAGCCCCAGTGAGCAGGCACGAGGCAGTAGGTGGTGATGTGTCCCTCTGGCAGTGAGGCATAGGACCTGGGTTCAGGAGTGGGTTATGGAGAAGCTGAGCACAATGCTTCTCCTTAGCCTTTGCGGGGCAGGGCATCCCACAAAGTCTGTGTCCCTGTGAGTCCTGCTTGTAATGAGTATCTGTTGTGAACAGTTTCATGTCAGAAGATGAAAAGTTGTGGTTATGACACAGGGAGCTTTCTAATCCTGGGATTTGCATGTTTAGCTAGAAACAGTGGTCAGAGCTAACAGGACGCTGCTATTCTGAAAATTCAGTGACTTTTGTAGTGCTTGTTTGCCTCTCAAGCTGACTTTGTAAATGCATTGGGTACATTGGTAGCTTGTCTGTCTGTTATGTAAGAACCGAATGGTTCTTAAGACAGAGGCCGACATGGAAATATTAGCAAGGTGCACATAGGTGCCCAAGGTGGAGTGGTAAGATCCAATACTTCTCACTTTGGCTAGACTGGGTAACAAATAACTTAGCAACAGGGTGCTGCACCCACTGTTGCAGAAGATCTGTGTAACATCTGTAGCTGCAGTTCATTAAGCTCTTACTATTGCCAGAAGGCATCCAGTTGAGGACAATTTAATTAATTGAGCAGCAAAAAATGCTGAGGTTATCATGAGCTGTCTGTGGCAGGCTGATAGCAAGAGCATCCTTTCTAGGTAGTAATACTGTCAATTCTGCATGCTGCACGGTAATTTTTTGAATGATGAGGGGACTTGTGCTTGGAGCTGTTGGGGGCGAATGCGGATTTTTTTGAATTCGGATATGCAAATATGGAGAGGTTCTGTTTCCAGTCAAGAGAGGAGCTGGTCAGCCAGGAGACAGCAGGTCCTGTAAGTGCCTCTCTCTCTGCGTAGTTCCTCCGCTTGTGTTCTGGCACATTAATGTGATGAAAATACTTCAATACTTTCACAGTTGAGTTGCTCCTTTATAACAGCTTTGGCAACAACTTGTAGTCCTTTGTTCCCTTACAAATACTTGTATACCAGACTATTTTATACTAAAAATAAATTTGTAATGGAAGTTCATCAATAATAAAAAACAATACAAAACAATGATGAGAATCATTGCAGGAATCACAAAAGTTTGGTTTAGAGCAAATTGCAACCTTTGAAGTCCTATTTCTTGTGGAAAACACACATCCCTTCAATTCTGCACTTAAGGCCTGTATGTGATTGGATTGGGATAAGGAGAAGAAGGAACGTCATCTTACCTTATTCCCCGAGTGTTTAGTTGCTTCTGTGGTGAAAAAAGAAAGGTTACAGTTGGGGGAACTTTATTAATTGTTAGCAAATGGCTGTAGGGTTGAACAGCTACCCTGCAAGGAGTAAAAGTTCTTGTAAATCAGATAATTTCTCTGTTGCAGACAAGTAATTCTCTTGTTTATATGATTTCAAGACAGAGTGTTTACCTTAGAAAAGCAAAGCGGGATATTAGGATTTTTTTATTTTGCATTCTGTATCCCATTGACTTTTAGGCTAGTGCTGTTATTTTTGTTCATTTGCTGTGGTCTTCTAAAGTAGTTCCAGTCCTATAATGCTCTGTGGTAATGGGCTCTACGTTTTAAGTTTCAGTAGAGTGTAAAATCAAAGTAATTGGTCCTGGGTCCTGGTGGTTACCACTGCTGGTTTGCTACTATTTCTCTTATACCTGTAGAAGCAGTTTGTTTTCCTGGACACGTCTGAATAGGAAAGGATATCCATTTCCCAGAGCTCACCAGTGGCCTTTATTAAACAAAATTTTCATCAGCTCCTGGCTGAGCTGAGGTAGGAACAGGGTTTGTAAGCAAAAACAACAAAAAAGAAAAGGCTGACCTGATTTTTCTCTGCTTAGGAATTTGTCCAAACATTTTTTTTTTTCTCTTATTCTGGAATATTCTGCACCCTGTTTTTGCTGGAGAGAGGAATTGCATGAGCTGAATGCTGAATTAAGAAGACAGTACTTGTTGATAAAACCAACTCCCAGTTTCCTCCCTGCTTTTGTTCCAAGGGCAGAGTTCGGCACTTCCTAGCGTGGCTTTTTGAATCAATCTTCTTTGATTTCTGGAGTGCTTCAGGACCTGTCTGCAGACTTTGTTTTCAACTTGAAACTGCACCATCGATATGCCAGGGCATGACTCCAAGCCGTGCATGCTCCTATTGGAAGAGTCAGATGTTATCCGTAGCAAGGACGGGTGAATTGGGCTTTGGTGGGCTTGGAGCTGTTGCATCCCTATGTAAAACAGAGTCTGCGTACCTCTGCACTGATGGCACCCTCATGATTCCTGCCCTATTTCCTGCAGCTTTTGGAGATGCTGCTGAAGAAGCACAGATTTTGAAAACTTCAGAGTGAGGCTCTTGCAGCGATGAGGATCTGTGCTCCTATGAGCACAAAACCACAGACTGCTCATTGCTTCTGTTCACTGAGGCAAACAGTAGGGAAAGCAAATGGACCAGGTGAGGTGCAGGATGACAACAAGAGAGTAAATCTTTGCTTCCCGGTGTGCTTGAGGAGATAGTTGGGAAGCACTCATGTTAATGCCTGTAGAGAGCAGGACTGGTTCTGGGAGGACTCAGCCCATCTCAGCTGTCTGGGCTGCAGCTCTCAGGAGTGAGGAGTTGGCTGAAGAGGTTGAAGCACCAGTGAGCTTCAGTGTCTGTGTGTCTCACTGGGCTGTGGCTCTCGGAAGCACATCCGAGTTACTCTCCATTGGGAGTCTGCACTGCAGACCTGCTTTCAGATACAGCTTTTGGTGTCTTGCTTCTAAAAGCCTTTAGCTCAAGGATTGATTTTATTTTCATGAATAATCTGATGGTTTAACGTGAGTAGATTTAAGCTGTTATGTAAGAACCTGCTGAGCCTGCCTCTGTGGTGTTAAAACTTTCAACTTGAAGCAAGGGTGGCTTACTTTTTTCTATTTTAATCTGCCTTCAAATGCTTCATACTTGTTAGAGAGCACATTTTCTTTGACTTCTCTTCATGCTGAGACTACTTCTGATTTAGAGCTGTTTTTCCAGAGTGTTGGTATAAATGTAACCTTGCAATGCTTCCCTCATGGCCTCAGCTCCTCTCTAGTACATTGTATTTTAATAATACTGATGACAAAACAGAAGATTCATTGCACAAATGCAGAAGGAAAGAAGTCAAATCAGTTAGCAGTTGCCAGTGATTTTTAAGTACCATTGTGTTTAGTAGTAAGTTAAGTTGTAATGAGACATGAGGATATTTTTTGCCTTGGAAATCGTTCATTTTTTTCACAAGGCCTTTGATCATAGTTCATAACCTAAATGCAAAACAAGTCTTTAAGCGTAAGACAAAGCTGAATGAAGGAAACAGATGAAGAATAGCACATTATTCACATGCCTGTGAAACACCAGTGGGGTCCTACTCTCGTAGTTTGGATTTTTGGTAAGGAGATTGTTAGATTAATTTGCTATACGTACAGTGTTACCAATGCCTGTAAAGGGAGCATGTCAGGAGGATGGATCCAGCTGGACATTTTGCAATGGTTCCAACCAGCAGGAGAAGAGGCAGTGAGCAGAAACAGATGCACAGGAAGTTCCACCTGAATATGAAAAAGAACTTCTTTACTGTGAGGGTGACCAAGCACTGGAACAGGTTGTCCAGAGAGGTTGTGGAGTCTCCCTCACTGGAGATGTTTAAGAACTGCCTGGCCTTAATCCTGTGCCAGGTGCTCTAGGATGACTCTGCCTGAGCAGGGAGGTTGGACCAGATGAACCCCTGTGGTCCCTTCCAACTCTGTAATTCCGTATGTGTTCTGTATGCATTCTGTATGCATTCTGAAATTCTGTATGCATTCTTAAATGTTTCTGTGTATGTTTTACAGGGGAAATGGAGAATTACTTTTGCTGTGGTCTTGGGGCTTTAATGGAGGTTTTATGCGATTTTTTTTTTGTTTGTATGGGTTTTTTTGTTTGATTTTTAATGCCTCAGATTAAGCATTTTGCTTAATGTTTGTGATGGGCTATGTTTGGAATCTTGAAGCAGTACTGCATTTTCATTTCTAATGATAGTGCTGAAATGTCTACAGTGTTTTGTTTGAGTCATGGTTAGATTTACTCTGCTCAATATCTTATAATTAACGGTGTGATTTGCCTGATCTATTTTCTTTTGGCACAATTGTGGAGGATAAGATTATCTTGTTACTTTTGTGCAAAAGAAAGTAAAGCCTGGCTATTAGCTGTTGGCATATCTTGGTGTTTGCTGAGTTGTACATTTACTACTGTAATCCTAAGGGAATTTAGAACTCAATTGAAAAATTATTTTTGTTTGCTCAGTTTATTTGTCTTTATCATTATGATGTAGACACTTAGAGTAGATGTGGGTATTTGTTTTTTTAATGAAAGTTACTAATTTCAATGTTGCACTTGTGTACCCCTTAAAGTGGGGTGTCTGGTACTAAGAGGCAGCTCTGCATTGCTGTTTAAACATTGCTGGGACGGAAATTATCACACTTTTCAGATTTGGAAACTAGTTTATCTAGAGATTTTCATGTATACCCTTGTGAATTTCTGTTAATTTTTTCTGTGCTTGGCTGTGTGTAGCCGACTGTCCTTAGGTAAAGGACCAGTTGAGCCTGATTGTATTTAGATGGATGCAGCTGTTACCTTACATCAGGTGATTGGAACTGCAGGTGAAGTAAACCAGTTACTGTCTGATTTGAGCAGAGGATTTGTTACTTCAGTCTGTTTCTTGAATGGGAAGAGCTAAGGTTGGCCATGTGTTTAGACAGGGAACTTCAGAACTACTTAAATGTTGGGTTTATCTTTTTCCAGCAGATTCACAGAAAAGTATGGAAGATGAGCTTGAATCTATTCTGCAGGAGCGGATAATGGTTTTGGATGGGGGCATGGGGACCATGATCCAGCAACATGCGCTGACAGAAGAGGATTTCCGAGGGCATGTATTTAAGGATCATTCCAGGCCTTTGAAAGGCAATAATGACCTTCTCAGTATAACTCAGCCTGATATAATCTGTGACATACACAAGGTAGGTGGATCTGGTTTCTGTCTCTCGACAAGAGGGAGAACTTGGCTTCTGCACTCCCCTTTTCCATACCACAGGCTCCTGGCTCTCCACTGTCTTCTGGGGATAGGGAAGAGAGTGCTAGGTAACCATGTGAAAAAGAAATGAGCAGATTTGACTGTTCTGGTTGCATGAACACAGCATTTTTGTCTTGGTTCCTGATGTCACCCAGGCAGTGCTATTTTTAAATGCCTTTTTGACTTATGTCCCTGATTTATTTCTATTAATTGTGGATTCTGTTTTATTTCATTTTTATCTCCTCTCCTTATTCTCAGCTAGCACTTGAAATGCATCTAAGTAGGACATATCTGAATTCTAGATGTGTTTCTATAATTGTGTATTAAAGGGCTGTTAAATGTTGCAGCCTGAAGCAGGCCTCTGTAGTTAATGAGAATATGAGCTTTCTAATGAGTATATGTGCTTCCACAGTCTTTTTTTTTTACCATAGAATATTAACATGTGGCCCAGAGAATAAAACAGTCTAATCTACTGGTGATTAGGAATTTGCAAACAGATTTCATTGTTTTCCTGTCTTCAATTAGACTTTAAAAAACAGCTTCCTAAATCTTGTATTTATTGAGCTGCAGGTATTCATAGGTCTTACTGTAATAATTGGAATGCTTGAATAGCATTGCAACTATTTGTTATTCAGTTGAAGGCTCACATCTGTTCTGGGCTTTTCCAAACATTTATTGACAAAATATGTATTTCATTGATGAGAATCATATTTGGCTTATGTTGGAAACATAAGTTATGTTAAACTTGGAAGGTAAGTATTTTAAGGTCTGTATTTTTTAGTTAAGTTTTAACTGCCATTCTTTGGGTTTTAAGAATGATGAGCTGGAAGAAATCAGTCTTTGACCTATAAAAATTCAGAAGGAAGTATTTGTAGATTGAGTTCAACTGAGCAACAGTGCTCATGAACCTTGGAATTTATAATGATTTGTGGTTTTAACAGGGTAAGCTCCTTTAACAGTTGAATTTGGCAGGTTCAGCAGAGCAATAATGATGTGACTTGAGAATGTATGTATTGACTCAAACCAAGTAACCTGCTGCTGTCTCTGCAATGGCCAGTTACAGGTGCTTTAGGAAGAGTGTAAAAAAAGAGCTGTCTTTGTGTCCCATCCCTGCAGCAACTGTTGAGTCAGAGGGTCAGAGGCTTTCTGAGCAATGGTGACTTCATATTTTACAGCTACCAGGGGTTATTTCTTCTGAGAACTGGACAGAAAGAACTTGCAATAATAGATGAAAATATTTCTACTAAGCAGTATTTTTGGGTGGTTTGTTGTTGTTGTTGGGTTTTTTTGTTTTGTTTTGTTTTGTTAATGACCCATTGAGTTAGATCTCACAGACAGCAGTTGCTTAAAAAGTAAATGTGCCTTGGCTAGCAAAGTCAAATTCAAAGGTAAGAGTCCTGATATATTTTCAAAGGCAAAAATTAACTTCCTGCTCTGAGTACATTATTTCCTTCTGTGGTGGTAGACTGTAAAGCTGGAGTGCTTTTATACATTTAACATGTTTAGATAATTTTCAAAAAATTATTGTCTTTAGTTGATATGTAAGATATGATATGTAAGAGCTTGTATATTTTCATATATCTATTTGTAGGCATTTTTATATGTTTTCAAGAGAAGTTGAGAGAAAGCGTATTTATTGCAGCAAAACAAGTTTTAAATTTATTTTCAGCTGTCATTTGGATCAAGACTTTATTTGCACTTCTGAACTCAATGAGTTCATCTGCTTCTTGTAGGAAGATCTGAGGGGTTTATGTTCAGTGGTGGTATCAGTATTTTTGATTAACTAGCACTTCAGGTATTTTAATTTCCTTGAATATGATCATGCCAGGGTTCAAAGGGATCAAAAAGATGAGTTAGAGAGAAGGGCAACTGATAGAGGTTGTACAAATACAGTCTAGAATCTGCAGAAATGTTTAAGTTTGCATTGATTTCAGTTTACTTCAGTGGGAATTAGACAACCAAAACGGAGCAAAAGTCTTAAATGTTTTGTGAATCTTAGTCATGACTTAAATTACTTAGTCATTAGTTAAACTTTAAATCAGGTCTCCACAAATTATAATTCTGCTAACCTTGTATTCTGTCCCAGTGTGCTCTTCTGCTGTACAAATCACTTCAGAACATCTAAATTTTCTAATCTTTTCTGTCCTTGTTTAATTTGGACCTTTTCTGAGACTGCCCACATGAGTCCTTGCTTGGTGATTGGACTGTGTCTGACCATATCCCTGTGCAGAAATCTAGAATGTGCTCCAGTGGCAGAGGTGACTCTATCAATGTCACTTGTTAATAGAAAGTGTGGCTGATGCATAAATTCTGAAAATTGGTTACATAGAACACTTCTGTTGCTTTGGCCCTGTGCTTCTGAATAAGGCCTTTAGAGTTTGATCAGCTTTGAATTGGGAAATGATTTGTGACTTTTTGTCAACTGGGTGAGACAAAGTAGTTGGGTTACTTGCACTTCATACCTCAGGCTTTTTTTCTTTCATGTCTTGCAGGAGTACTTGCTATCAGGTGCTGACATCATTGAAACCAACACTTTCAGTAGCACCCGAGTTGCACAGGCTGACTATGGCCTTGAGCATTTGGTAAGAGTGCTAAACTATTTACACATTAAAATATGAATCATGTCCTAGCAAGCAGGATTAGCTTTTTCGCAGGATTCATTGGAGGTGTGCTCATTGGCTACATGCTGCCTCTTGAGCCATGTTATGGGATCGTAGCTCCTTTCTATTGCTGTGGACAATTGCCCTTGCTGTGTCACAGACATAGTGTGCTGCTTGTTGGCAGAGGTACAGGCAATAATAGTTAGTCCCAGATTTTGTTTGAACATTCACAGGATCTCTCAGTTGTGTGAAAAGGGATGTTGTGCGTCAGTCCTTCCAACTTACCAAATGCCGTGACGGAACTGCTTTTTTCCTGGATATTGTGTATGTGTTGTTTGTGCTGGTGTATGTAGAAGTCCTTTCTAGTTTGCATTTATTGTGCCTATTCTTTGTTATGTATTGTTTTGAGAATGTGAAAATAAGTACTTGGAAATACACTTGGATAAAAAATGAACTTAAGGGTAGGATAATGTTGTTATCAAAGTTCTGTCCTTAAGCTTCTGTTAATCCCAGCAGGATTTATTTACTACCTTAAAGAATGAAATTTTATGATCAGCAGTTGTGGACTGAGGCATATTTGGGATGAATCTGCCATGTAACTTTTTTGTTGAGATGTGTGGAGCTGTTGCTTTTGAAGCCTGGTGGTAGTGCTGATACATACTTGTGTGACTTGGGGAACCTTCAGAATGTACAGCAAGCTGCTGGATGCAATTGTTGTGTTTCTTTGAGGATGAGTTACCCTGGACTGAACTCAATATTGCTCAGTAATTTTCTGTGATTGTTCCAGGCATATCGATTAAACAGAGTCTCTGCACAGGTGGCCAGAAAAGCAGCAGACACTGTAACTGCTCAGACAGGTTAGTATTATTTTAACTTGTTTGTGGTTACTAATGCTGCAATCTTTGAAATGCTAACTAGAGGATAGCTTGATAGTTTACATAATGGGGACATAAAATGATGCATGTTGGCAAGTTAGGCACAGTAACAGCAATTTCATATCTCTGTATATATCACACTAACTTCATTATGTTTGGAGGATCTAGTCCTTAAGGTATTCTTCAGCACAGCTGTCCTGTGCCTGCCTGGTTTGGGCTGCAGGTGATACACATCTTCAGATGTGTTCTAGAGAAAATAAATTCAGCAGATACTGTTAGAAGTTCTTAGGTTTGTATGTCGCAAGTCTGTGTATTCCAGAACTAGGATAGCTGATTGTAGGTAAACATGGATTCCTGGTTAATCCTAGTGTTTGTCTAGGGGGTTCAACTTCACTTTGCAACCAGTGGAATCATCTTAGTATTTTCATTTCATTTCTACAGATGCCTTCCAGGCATTCTGTGAGCAGGGTTAGAGCTCCTTTACATTGCTGTAGATAGTACTGTCTTTCAAAGACTCATTTCTGCTTGTATTTTACAATCAAACTGTATTTCAGGCTAACAGTGCTGCTGCTGGTAGCACCTTACTGATATGATTCATAGTATGCAATAAAAAAGTAAGATTTGGAATATGCTTTTAAAAAGTGGGTTTTTTATGACGTGTGCCAAAATATTCAAATAAGATTATGCAGTGAAAAATGCTGTGCATTCAGAGTCATTAAATGAAGTTTCTTGTGTTAGAGATAAATGATTTTTAGAAGAAAAATTAACCGAGACAGCTGACCTTTACAGAAACATTCTTCTGTCCTGTGAGTATACATTGAACATCCTGCTGGATTAAAATAAAAAATTTGGCTGTGCTGGGTGATCCTATGCTCACTATACTCTAGATTTGAGACAAGAGTTTCCTGTTTTACAGTTCTTCATCCTTGAATGATATGCATGTCTTGGTGTCCTCGAAGGTGTTTTACATTGACTGTCACTGTAAAGCCAGAGGCAAATAGTTTAGGGTCTTTTTCCCCTCCTGTGTCTTGGTGTAGGAATTAGGAGATATGTTGCTGGAGCCATGGGTCCAACAAACAGGACACTCTCTGTGTCACCATCTGTGGAGAGACCAGATTACAGGAACATAAGTAAGTATTTATAACCATCAAGTTATTTGGCTTAGGCAGTAGTCTTGAAGGACGTTTTTCCAGATGAAATTAACATCATTCCTGTTTTACAGCTTTTGATGAGCTGGTTGAAGCCTATACAGAACAAGCCAAAGGACTTTTGGATGGAGGAGTTGACATCTTACTGGTGGAAACCATATTTGATACTGCCAATGCTAAGGTAAGACTGCTGAAGAAAAAAACCCACCACACTAAAGTAAGTATTTGGTGTACTACCTAAGGAAATTCAAGATAATATTCTTTGAGCTATCAGCTACTGTTGGCTGACTACATGAAAAGACTCTTCAGTTGATAGCAAGTGGGTAGAATGTGAGGAGATGGTTTTCAATCAGCCTTTTCCAGAAGGTTTCTCTTAATAAGTGCCATTTCTGTCTTTCTGGCTGTCTGTGCCAGCTGTCCTCTTATTCCCAGAAGCTCTACTGTATTGCTCAATATCTCCAAACACTTCTGATTGTATTTTTCACTGGAAGCATGTCTGTCCAGAGGATGCTTGTGATGCCCACTGGAGCGGGAATGCCCAGTGAATCTGGTTTCAGTTGTGGGAAGACCTTTAAGGCAGTTCTGTTAAAAGGTGTTTTTAGGGGGGAAATCTGCCATCAGTTTTAAGAAAGAACAGTTTGGAATAGAAGATTAGAAGGGTAAAATAGAAGGAATAAAATGTTGAAATATGCCACACTTCATGGGATTTTAACACTTCCTTCTTTATCTAGTAACTGTTAAGTGCAGAGGGTGGAATTGTTACGGTACCTAAAACTGTTGTGCGATTATATGTGGAAAAGTCTGGCTGGATACGTACACAGTGTTTCTTCAGGCTTTTGCCACTGGCTGAGTAACATGTGCAGCGACCTCACTTGCCCTTTGCAGATCTGACCAATGAGCATGGAGGTTTGCTTAGGAGCCCATAGGCCCAACATAACACTAAAGGCATGAGCAACTTGCTTACCCTAAGGAAGGAGGACATTTTCAGGGCCTGCAAAGGAGTCACTTGTAGTTCTTACTGTAAAAATCTGTGGTGGTTGGAACCCTTTGGAAACTAGATGTCTAAACAGACTCAAAGGACAGTGAATGTGTTCTGGGAAAAGTACATACAACCATATTTGGGGTGGGGATTGGGCTGCAGATATGAGGGAGAAGTACATGCTGACATGATTTGGGTTTCCGAGCAGTCTCGGTCTCATTTGGTTTCCTGGTGATACTTCCTTTCTGCTTGTTACCAAAACGTGTTGTGGAACATCTGGAAGATGTTTGGGGTAAGGGTAAAACTTCCTGAGTGTAGTAAGTCCTGGCAGGCAATATGAGCTAGCCAGTTGGATAAACAGCCATAGAATAAATAAATAAAAAAGGGCACCAAATCTGTAGAAACAAAAAGAAATGAACAATCTGAAGAACTCTCAGAAGATCATTAATGTTTTCCAACATATTTTTCTGTAGGCAGCTCTTTTTGCACTCCAGATGTTGTTTGAGGAAGAGTATGCTTCCCGACCCATATTTGTAAGTATATTTCAATATTTTACATATCCTTAGGCTTGATTTGTGAACTAGCTGAGATTGCAGTTGATTGAAGTGCTTTGATATGAAGGAAATGAGTTTATTGGAAATGTTCTTCTTGCCACATAATTGTGAAAGTAAAACCTCTTACAGTTTTGCGAAATCAGCCTTGGATAGCTCTGTTCAGCAGATCAAGCCATGGACTAAGGAATTATCTTTTTCTTATTATTCATATTTCTAAATTATTATCTTATTTTATGACTACAGTGTGTAGTCATTCTATGTATTTCCACAAGAAAAGGTGTAATGATGGGGTTTTTTCAGGCTTGCTGTATTAAGGGCAGTAGGAACAGTGCTCTAAGGATGAAATTAAGCAAGTTCTGACATATTTTCAAGTAGAATGAGTGGCCATTTGAAGTCAGAAAAATCTATCGCACTCCATATTCTTTCTCTGATTTTTTTTCTGATAGTTGCTGGTCATGAATACATTGGAAGAAATACAGGAAAAGAATAAGATTATTTTGAAAGTTCTGATGTATTCTTCCAGTTTTATACAGTTTGCAGTCAAGGCTTTCTGATTTGCAGTTATTATCTGTTTGTAGGCTTTTGTTGAATGTGTTTATTCCTTCCTTGCATCTGTGTTCAAGCCTGTGTGAGACCCGGATATCTACAAAATAGTTTGTTTGTAACTTTCACAGCTTATGAATGTGCTGGTTTGAAAGTTTGCTTACTTTTGGGCAGTCCACCTGATAACTTCTATTGTGTCTTGCCATTTATCTCTTTAAAGTGATAATGAGCAGCTGTTCTGTGTTCCCTTTGCTGCATAGTCATGGCATTTGTAGTCCTTTGTGAGAGGCTCCTTTAGTCATCTTTTTTTCAGCCTGAAGAGTCTTCTTCTATTTAGCTGTTCCATTTGGTTCATTCATTACTGTCCCATTTTTGTTTTCCACTTCCTCAAGTCAGAGTGGAGTGACAGAGGAATACAGCATTCAAAGTGCAGAAGTCAGGGATTGTGTGATAGCCTAGTGATGTTCTCTGCCTCTCTCTTTGTAGTTTCTGATGTTTTGCTTCACTGCTAGTGAGCTTAGAAATTCCATTCATAAAAGTCTCTTTTGTTTGTATGTACCCTCTAGAACAGAAAAAGGCTGGTTTGGAGGTGGTGTTGTCTGGAACTTCTGTGTTCACAACTTTGTACTTGGTCAGTTAACACAGGGAGTTTTCTGAGTTGAATTTTTGTCTTCATTGCCCTGAACAGAGTGGTCCTTGAACCTGGTTCCACATTCTTTGTTCCCTTTTCAGTTCAGTTATGTAGAGAAGTTACAACCCTCATTACAGCTCTCTAAGATTCCACTGATGATGTTGCTTGACTGAATACTTTAAAGGTGGGAAGTGGCATCAATATTAAAGCATGCTTTGGTGTAAAGAGTGGATTTATTTTCACCTGGAGTCTTCTAAACCCATTCTGCTTTCTGGAAAAAACCAGCATTTAGACCTGGTGTTGTGGTGTAGGAATGCTACTCTGCAACTCTGTGCCCTTACTGAGATTCTCCAAACCAGGCTCCTCTTTCTTGCTTCCCCACTTTCTTCCCCTCTCTCTTTCGCTGTGGCAGGAAGAAGAGGAGAACTGGAAGCACAAAAGGCAAAGATCAGGGGTTGAGAAGAGTTTAGGAACAGTAACAGCAACAATATTAGTAATAAAAGTGTATAAAAGAGCGGGCATTCAAAAATGCTCACCATGGAGCTCCACCTGACTGCAGTCACACCTGACCTGACTGCTCCCTCTGGCTTGGGACTGGTGTCTCCCAAACCACTACCTGTGGCTCTGAGCTGGTGTGTCCCCACTGCTCTGTCCCACTGGAAGGAACCCGGGACAGTCCTCCCACACCTGGCAATGATGTGCTTTTGTTGTCCTAGCCATGCCCCCTCCTGGCTACTGTGAGAGTTAACCTTATTCTGGCCAGAACCAGGGCATCTGAGGAGCCTTTCCTGGCTCGTTCAGATGCCTCCCAGATTTTCGACTTCATTGTTGTTAGTTGGGGTGGAGACATTATTATTTGCACACCTCTTTCTGTACACTGCTCAAGAAGTGTGAATATACAGGTTAAAGCTTACACTTCCCCTAGTAAGTTGCAACATTTGATGTTCCCTTGTGGGGAAAGGAGTAACTTGTTTTTAAGGTCAGACCCACCTCTCCCACCTTTCCACCAACCAACACCAAAACACACTATAGCAGTCCTGAGACCTGAAATACCTTAAATGGGGAGGTGAGGAGAAGGTGACTGCTGATAGCTGCCTGAGCAAAAAACGTCTGCAGGTTGGTTCAGGGGCTGCCATCAGAATGATGCCATGGTAGTCATACTACCTGGCTGTTGGATGGTTCAAAGTAGTTTTCTCCCTTTTCTTTTCTGTTGTTTTATTTTTTCCCCC
Organism: Cisticola juncidis; assembly: GCA_013400215.1. Classification (NCBI taxonomy): domain Eukaryota; kingdom Metazoa; phylum Chordata; class Aves; order Passeriformes; family Cisticolidae; genus Cisticola; species Cisticola juncidis. The sequence goes on along the minus strand of VXBR01009377.1, from coordinate 481,875 downwards.
ATGAGGAGGGAGGAGAGAGGGAAAGACAAAATCCTTTGACCAGTCTTCTTTCTCCTAGAAAAATATTTAAACATTTATATGGTGAAACGGGTTTGATTTTTCTGTTTGAGTTGTGCCGTATCACTTTAAGGGAAGCACAGGTCTCTCTACCATAGCAGTTCATCCATTTTACTTTTCCATTTTGTTGTGCATTTAATTCTTTGCCTTTCTCTGTGTTCAATTGTTATTTAGGTTTCTGGAACTATTGTGGATAAGAGTGGGCGTACCCTCTCTGGCCAGACAGGAGAGGCATTTGTCATTAGTGTTTCCCACAGTAAGCCACTTTGGTAAGGAAATGTATCATTCATTCTCTTAGTTAATTATTTGTAAATTGAGATTCTTTTCTATTTTAACCCTTGCTTGCAGCTAACTGGAAGCTGTACAAACTGTGATTATATGTAATCGTGTGCATTGCTAACGTGTTTTTCTATCGTTCCCTCAACAGAAGTTGTGTTTCTAAAGGAAGACAAATTTTTAATTCATTGCTATAAATAATCTGGGGCTTTGTGTTTACACTGAAATCACAATTAGGTCAAAATCTGAAGCTGTTGTTTGCCATCTCCTATTGTCTTGGGCTGTGCAAGGAGCCCATCCCCGGTACAGGCAGGACTTGCATCTCTTTCGTAGAGGGAAGCAGTGCCAGCTGAGAGTGTTTTAGGGTGTCTTGAAAGAACAAAACATAAGATACTATTACAGTATTCTTTTACTGAACTCTTAGAAAAATATGCCCTGAGTTTTTCTCAGGGGTGTGCATTGTTGTTTTGAGAGCTCCTGATGCCTCCATTTACTTTAATTCTTTTCTATCCAGGCAGAAAAGCTCAAGTAAATATGAGGTTAAAATCTGTGCAGGTGGATAATATGTCAGATTTGGTCATTGTGCAAGGTTTTGCATGTTCATTTGGATACCTTCCCCTCATTACCTATTCTTCGGTGTTTCTTTGCCCTGTTCTACCTCCTTCTTGTCTTCTCTTCCCTCTTTGCCTTTTATTCATTCTCAGGTTGGTTCTCTTCACATAAAAGCATACACCAGAAATAGATGGTTTTTTCTTAGAGTATTCTAACTGAAAGCATTTAGTTCGCTGTTAGTAGTGCACACCATGCACATTGTGATGAGCCATTGTTTGTTTTTACAACAAAATTTCAGCTAAACCATGCAATCTGTCATCTCAGTGATGCAGTAGCAGAAGACTGCATTCACAGTTTTCCTGACTGCCCTTGAGGCTCCACTTTCCCAGACCAGACGGTGTTCCAGAAGTAACATATGGAGCCTCTTGGAACAGGGTGGTAGTTGACTTCTTCTCTCAGCATCACGGCCTCGTGATCCATATTTGGCACGAGTCTGTCTCAGATGATTTTTGCTCTAACTCTTTTGCTTCTGAAGAAGAGAGAAGGGCACTGGAGCAGAAATCAAGAATTTATTAAAACATATTTCATAAAAGCTATCTTATGGGCCTCAGTGTTTAGGGCCTGTTCCTCATTTGTGAAAAGGCTACTATACAGCACTGTAGCAGAAGGGTTTTAGTGGTTGGAACAGATTGTATTTAATGTTGATTCTGTGGCCAAATTGGTGCAGAGTGGCCTTAGGGTTGTGAAAAAGCTGATTAATAGTAGTAGCCTAGGAATCGTGTTACACGTGTTCATGTGTTTCTGTTTGGGTTGTGTATGCCCTGGTTAGGGTGATGTGTCGTTCTTATTCAGTTTGGTTTGGAGCCCACCCTTAAAAATGTGTGCTTTGTGTCTGGGTGATGGAGGTGGTAGCTGCGAAACTCATGAACTGTACTTAGTAAGTGCTGAAAGATACGTGTCAAACTGCTTGCCATGAAAGATGCTCAGATGTGTTGTTTCAGATCCTATGATTGTTTCTACTGTGGCAGCATTGAGAAGACATACACTGAGTTTTGGGCCATAATGTGGATTTTGTTCTGGTCCCAAGGGCACTCTGCAGCCTTGTCTTTCACAGGAGTTTATGTATGACTGCTGCAGAGAAATGAGCAAGAAAGGGAGGTGATGTTTAAGATGGCTGTATGGTGGTTATTACACTAGGGTAACACTGACAGAGTATCAGTTATCTGGCTCAAGGCTGCTGGCTTTTAAGGTGTGGTTTAGAGTTTGCTTTTCTCAAATGTTTTCTTGCATGGTGATGAGGAGATGATACTGGCCACAGAAGCTACTTTTTGTTTCTGAATGGATGTGCATGTCTGTGCCACAGTTCTGAGACAAGTAATGCTTGGACTGTGTCATGCTCATGAATATACTTGTCAGCAACCCCTGTAATGGTTAATAATTCAGGCAGTTTGGAATGTGGGGAGTGTGAGCTGGAAGCTTGTAAATTGGATGACTTAAAAGTAGGAAATACACTGCATTTGATAAGGGCAGTCTTGCTAACTGTTCTTGGCTTGCTTTGCTTTGAAAATCTTGAGTGTAGGGAAGCCTACACTTTGAAATAAATTTCAGGAAACATGTAAAAGATATGTTACACTCTATCTGCAACAGAAATTTCTGTATTTAATACAAATAGAGAGATTTTGAGTGCAAGTCTCATTTATGTATCTGTCATTGAATGAAAGAAAATATGATTTTATTTCATATGCTGGTAAAATTGTTTAGAAATTTATTAATGTAAAAATTCTTCTGCTGTAGTGCTGTCTTGGTTAGTAGATGTAGCAGATTCGGTGCCCAAGCTTAGTGCTGTCACGAGGCTTCTTGGTTGAGACACGTGCTCTTTTCCAAAGTTGACATAATTTATATATAATTTGTAAAGAAAATGATGAGTTAGCAGCTTAAAGCAGGTCTTGCCTTTTCAACCTTTTTCATACTTTTTCCTGTAGCACAAGAGTCCTTTCCAATCTGCCATTCTCATTCCACTTGTTCTCTCTCTTATCTAGAAAATACAGAGCCATCGTGTTGCTGCAGTTGCTGTCAAAGTGCTGCCATTTTCCTCCTGGATTTTGAAATGAAATCTTGATTTATTGTTTGCAGTTCAATTCAGTCCAGCCCCCTTCCCTCTCGTGCTTTTCTTCCACCCGAGGGTTCTTTTGCACAGTCATGCTGTGTTGATGATGATGATTAAAGAAATTGGAGATCAGGTTGGTTTTGTTCTAGATGATTGTGGGAGTTGGCAGTTACCAGCACAACTATTCATCTGTTCTGTGTGTAAAAGCTGTTTTTACTTCAACATAATTTTTGAAAATTTATTTTGCAGTATTGGCTTAAATTGTGCTTTAGGGGCAGTTGAAATGCGTCCATTCATTGAGACAATTGGAAAATGTACAACCGCCTACATCATCTGTTACCCCAATGCAGGTGTGTTGGTGCACATGTTCCTATGCTTACAGGCACATGAATGTAGCTAACCTGTCCCTCTCATTAGCAATAACAGAGTTGAAGTAGCTTGAAAAGATGATTGCTTTTACTGTTAAAAAGAGAGTAAGAATGTTTTAAACTGCTGAAAGTAACTGTTGTTAGTTCTGTGACAATGAATCCAGAGTGCTTTCTTGCATAATTAATAATCTGCTGAGTAGTGATTGCAAGGGTGATGAGGCATTTTAGTTCTCATACAATTGTAGCTGTTTTAAATAGGCCTTTTATGGAATTTAGTTCTGTTCTTTTGGACTTTAAACAAATTGTAATACTAAAAAAATACTATGTTTTAAGGTCTTCCCAATACTTTTGGTGGTTATGATGAAACTCCAGAAGTGACTGCCAAGCATATAAAGGTATAAAATACTTCTGATTATGTCACATCTGATGTACTAGTAGCCAAGAACTCTGCTTGTACCCTGTGCATACTTGTTACAATATTTGGGTTAGATTTTTTTCCCCTTCAGATCTCTGAAGATCCCCTTCAGAGATATTTGTATGTCTACAAATATGTCATTTGGATTGTTTGTAGACAATTTGCTGAATGATAGTGATTTGAAGTATCACACTAGGAAAACTACTTAGGAAACTGAAAGCCTTAATTACTTTTGTGTGTTAAGCTAAGGTTTCCTGCCACTTGATCTGTGCGTGTTACTCATTGCATTCCTGTGTTCTTAACTGTTATGTTTGGGAATTGTTCAAAACTGAGTAGTGTTTATGAACTTGGCACAACTTTTACAGAGTTGTGTGTACAGGAACTGCCAATGTTGGGGGTGTTCCAATGCAGGGTGTCCTTCCCCATGCCACTGGATCTGGGCAGGACAGAACTGTGTGTCTGAAGCTGCAGTGTGTCAGCAAGAACACAGTATAAAATGGCCAGTTTCACATGTAGTCTCTTAAAATTACCTCTTGAAATTGCTGGTTAGCCTTAGGAATCCAATCTCAAATCCAATCACATAAAGAGACAATATGGTGCTATTTGTTTTTTTAATTTAGTGTTTTTCTAGTGAGCTCCCTGAATTGCTTCACATATGGAGAAAAATAAATAAATAATAAAGCTTTAGTAATTTTGAACAAAATGTTCCTTCCTCTTACAGGATTTTGCTTTGGATGGTTTGGTCAACATAGTTGGAGGTTGCTGTGGTACCACACCAGCGCATATCAGGTATTTCATGTGCTATAGCTGTAGTGGACTGCAAAATAAATTTAAATGCTGCTTCTGTGGCACAATATTCCATGGGCTGTCCTAGAGTTTCCTGAAGAGATGGAACACTTGAATGCCAGTTGCAACAATATATGAAGTGGGAATATGGCTCTCGTAGATGCCTATCATGAGGAATGAGTAAAGGCATGGTTCAAATAAGGATTAAACCTCTTTTTCATCTAAAATTATTCTGGAATTACTTCTCCCTCTATTGATGGACAGCATAGACTTCCCATTCTCTGCTTTATTGTGATTTATCTTCTTTTCCTGTTTTTTTTTTTTTTTTGCAGTCTTAGCCACAGTGTGAAACTTAGTTTCCTTTGATGGTAGATGGAAGGAAGGGGGATGTGTGTGTGTGTTTGTTGGGGAAATTTCTAAATAGAAGTTAAGAAGTTATATGCAGTCTGTCCAGCTGGTGCTGGCCCTGGCTAGTCAGAAGGAGGAAAGCCTCTTTTTTCACTTCAACTCAAAAAAGAAAAGTCCCTTGTGATTAATTTTTATCCTAATACAAACTGGGAAGAGGTGACATGTAAACATAGAGAACAGTGTGTGTCAGTCCTGACTAGAGTGAAGAGAATGTGAATGTGAACAACATGAGTCATTCTGGCATCTGAGAATTGTGTCTCAGTACAGGACAATGTTTGTCCCTTGGGGTTTGTTTGACTTTTTTGTTTGGGTTGTGGGTTGTTTTTTGGGGGGGGAGGGAGAGTGATTGTTGGGGGTTTTTTGTCTGCTTTGGATTTGTTGTTGTTTAATTTTTTTCTTGGGGTTTTGTGGGCCTTTTTTGGTTGATTTGTTTGGGTTTTTCATTCATTAGCAGTTGCTCAGATCAACAAGTCATGAATATGGTTATAATCAGTGTGGTTGAGGACTGATTCTGAAATCCTTCCACTATCCTTTGTATCTCATTCTGTATTTGAAAAACCTTCAGCCTTGTACATTTCCTACAAATAGCTATGTTAGGATCTTCTGGAAGTATGTTTTTGCCTTTGGCCTCCCAAAGTGAAACTACCTGATTAGTCTTGTCTCTACAGGGCTAAATTGGAAATGTAGCTATATGTCTAGTATATTCTGTTTGACTCTTGTCTGGAGTAATTTAATTGTAATTGAAAACTTCACTTTCTTATTTCTGTAACTCAGAAAAATTGCCGAAGCTGTGAAATTCTGTAAGCCTCGTGTTCCACCTTCTCTCTCTCAAGGATACATGCTGCTGTCAGGTAAAGTGTGTAACAGTTTAAATTTCATAGCTAATGGAAGTTTCCTGTATAAATTTATTGTTTTCTGCTGATCAGAACAATGCTGTGAATGTCTGGTTGTACCTGAATCCAGCAAGCTTATGGATGATCTAGATCTAGATCTTAGTGTTTTGGCTAAAGGAGTAGTAGAACATTTTTGTTGTCATCTTGTAAAATACAATCAAGCCAGCATATTTACTCTGCAAGTCTCAGACGTGTTGTAATGGTGAATGAGTATCTTTGTCTTTACAACAGGGAGACGAGGTAATTTGGCTGCAGTTATTGGCAGAGCTGGGATGAGATCCTTGTACACCAGCTGTGAAAGGGCTGCCCTGTCTCATCTCAGATGCTGATTCAGTTGTACTGGGACTGTGTTCCAGCAGTACATCCAGGTCTAGAACATGTTTTCTTTTAACAAAGTCTAGATCTGTATGTTCTTGGGGCATTCTTTTAAGCCCTTGAGCCATGTATTTGTGTAAAACAGTACCATCTTTTCAGTCTGGCATTTTAACCTCAGGTCAAATCAGTTTAGCATAAATAAAATGTGTCATGGTTGGCTTGTGATGTTATACCTTAGCTTATTTGGTTCTGCTGTAGAGTTTGTTTACCTCTGCATTGCCTGCTACCCAAGGGTACAACTGGCCTTGTTTGTCTGAACTGGGTGTGTGGTTATGAGCTACCCTTGTTGGTCAGTCCATTCAGTGGGCTGCTGCTTCTCTCAGGGTATTGTGCATGAGGTAACATAGTTGAAAACTGAGAGAACATACACAGATGTCCAAAGAATCACAGCTTCACTTCTCCGTTGGAAAAGTTGATGGTTATTTTTTGTGGGTCAGGTAAATTATTGATTGTCATTGAGGAAGAGTAGAAGGATCCGGTGTATGTGTTGGCAATTGATCCATTGCATTGCTCTGCTAGTTACTCATTAGAGCACTGGTGTGCTGAGAAATCACTATTTGTAGAGAGAGACCTTTATTTTACCATTCAGAAGACAGATTTTGTCTTTCTTACACAGTTTTTTTCTTTTCTGTTTTAATAAATGTGTTCAAAAATATCTTTTTAAGGTCTGGAGCCATTCAGGATTGGGCCATACACCAACTTCGTTAATATTGGTGAACGCTGCAATGTTGCAGGATCACGGAAGTTTGCTAAACTCATCATGGCAGGCAACTATGAAGTATACACATTAACAATAATCTCATATGAACAATAATCTTTATAACTGATGCTCTGATTTTCCATTGCTCTATTACACTATTATTTTTTGTTTTGCTAGCACAAAGCACTATTCCACGCCATTTACAAGAGTAAGAAAATGTAGAGGATTTATTTTTTTCACCGTTTTCCTGCTTTGCAGCTACTAATAACTTCATGAGAAGGGCTTTATAAGGACTTCTTTTTCTTTTGACAAGTTTAAAAATTAATCTTTAATTTAGTTATACAGCTGGTAATGGTTTAGAAAATGTCCTGGTCTGTACTGTATCTAGGGGTTAATTTGCAGAGAAGAGGGGAAAGAAGGTGAGTGTAATCCACTCTTGCAAGATATGAGGTACATCTAACTTGGGATAGATTGTGGCCCTGTGCAGCTCTGGCTCTCTCTCTCCTTCTTCACTTCCCCAATTCTGCTCAGCCTTATGATGATATCTAATTGCTATCTACATTGATCTCTGACTCCAACATGCTACATAAGCATTGGTACAGAAAAAGATGCTTAGAAGGTAATACTTTGCTTGAAACTACTGCAGAGCAGAAATGAGGAGGCTGGAAGACTCATTCTTTCCTGGTGTGAATTGATACTGTAACATTGAAACAAATAATGGAGTGACTTTTCTTGCGAGCTGAGACTGCCCCAGAGTATTCTCTGATGTTACATGAAATGAAAATAAAAGCCTCAGTTTGTATTTTTGGAAGCCTGACTCTTAGGCTCGTAGAAGTCACGAAGCAGGTTAGGATGAGAGACCTTTAAACACAAGTTGTTAGGGACTCTGCAGAATGACAGAAAAGAGAAAGTGAACAGACATGGGTGTTCAGATATTTATGTAGGCTGGAGGAAAAGCTTTAGTGTTCCTTCTTTGCACTTGTAATTATTCTGCAGCTGGCAAAAATGTTGAACAGCCTTTAAAAATTAAGCATCCTGTGTTACAAAACATCAGAGCTTGTGATGCAAGGCCCTTATTTCATACCATCACAGAGACTGTATTTTCCTGTAATCTTGTGCGGTCACAAGTCCATGTTACCATGCAAATCTTAAATTATTCAGTTAAGCATATGACCAACTCTCTACAGTCAGTGATGCTACCAGCACGTCAGGTCTCTGATGTCATGTTCTGTAAACAAATTAATTATAGGTTGTTCCATATTAGCAACTGGTTTGTATTGTTGTACATCACAGACCATTTCTTTATTTTCTTATAGGATGTCTTGAAATTTTTTGAATTTTTGACTGCATGCTTAGTTTGGAGAAGTGAAATGTTATCCTGAGAATAACTAGGATCTTTTTATTCTCATGGTTGTTTTGGTTTTTGACTTTCTTCTTTAGGAAGCTCTGAGTGTAGCCAAATTGCAAGTTGAGATGGGGGCCCAGATTCTTGACATAAATATGGATGATGGGATGTTGGATGGCCCCGCTGCAATGACCAGATTTTGTAACTTGATTTCTTCGGAACCTGATATCGCAAAGGTTGTAATTGAGTCACAATAAAGAACATGTTACTAATTGTAATATGCATGCAGAAGATGTTGATACAGTTTCATGTAATAACCAATTTATGTGCTTTGTCAGAGGTAGTCGTCCCCTGAGAGCAAGTGATACTGTAATAGGGAAGGCCTTAGGATGAAATAAGCTTTTCTGTCTGTTTTCATATAAATATATGCCAGTCCTTTTCACTGTCTAAAAAAGCTGAATGCAGGTTCATTCTGGAGCTGTTATGAGCCATAATGTATATGTTGGCAGTGTATAATAGCACTGCTTTCCACAAAACTTAAAGTTGCTATGGATATAGAATGGCTTTAAAAGATAGTTCTGCAATGTGCTTTCTCTAAAAATGAGTATCTAAATCAGAAACACAAAATATTACAGGGAGAAGTAGACATCTCTATATGATCTGTGCTAGAGCTGCCATGGAAGCTCTTGAAATAAATTTGCTCTGAGTTTTGCATTTAAAGCAAAGTGAATATCTGAATATCATGTGGAAGGTTTTATTTGCAAATGCTGATTAATGTTGTATATGTTTTTATGTCCAAATGAGCAAACAGCACATAGAACTGTAATTCCTAACTTCTGTATGCTTCTGGCTTACTTCTCTATTATTTGCAGGTGCCATTATGTATAGACTCCTCAAATTTTTCAGTGATTGAAGCAGGTTTGAAATGTTGCCAAGGGAAATGCATTGTAAACAGCATCAGTCTAAAGGAAGGTGAGGAAGACTTTCTGGAGAAAGCAAGGAAAATTAAATTATATGGAGCAGCTGTGGTTGTTATGGCTTTTGATGAAGTGGGGCAGGTGAGTCACTTTAAAGGAGAGGTCTTTTTCTTCTGAACTATAAGGCTTTCTTCCTCTTTTTCAAGACAAAGTTGTTTTGTTTCAGTGACACAGTTTATTCAGAGTTCTATATAACCTTAGGAGTAGTTTTGACCCTGATTTGCAAGCATTTCTTATGCTGCTCAAATGTTTGAAGTGTCCATGTACTGATCTAAGTGGAGCTGAGTTATTTCAAGAGCGTCTCTTTCTATTCAGACATGCTGAAGTCGTCTTCATAAAAGATATTTTTAGTTCAGAAACTGTTTCTCATGAGAGTGAAATCTTTGTGAATTAATTTAGTTATATCAAAACCACGTTAAGCTTTGCATAGGATGCTAGAACACTGGGAAGTGAGATTGCTTTTCATAAGCAAAGTGAAAACCCTAGGTATAGGGGTGGTGGATTTTAAATATGATATTCTTATATATAATCCTTTTCTAATATTTGTGATGTTCACATTCTTAGTCTTGAGCCACTGGATCTGTAAATGATTTCTGGAGAATTTATTTTTTGTGTGGTCTGTAAGTTTCATGTCAGAATTCTTTTTCTTCACTAGGCAACAGAAACAGAAACCAAGATTGCAATCTGTTCCAGAGCTTATCATCTCCTTGTGGAAAAAGTGCACTTCAATCCAAACGATATAATATTTGACCCTAATATTTTGACCATAGGAACTGGAATGGAAGAACATAACCTTTATGCCATAAATTTTATCAATGCTACTAAAACCATAAAAGTGAGTTGTAAGGTTATCTTAACTTGAAGTATATTGCTGGGATTACTTAAAACCCTAAACCCCCGTAAAACAGAAAAACACCCCCCTTCAAACAACAACAAAACTGCTGAAAAATGTTACACATTTTAGCCTAGTGAGGAAGACTACTCTTCTGAAGCCCAAACATTCCCCAATATTGCTGTATTTCCAGCAGAACAAATTCAGATAGTTCTACAAATTTATTTCAATCCCTTTTCTGTACTGTAAATATACTACATTAATTAAATGAGATAATGATCACGTTTATGTGCAAGCTAAAAAGGACCTCTTTGAAGGTGTGCAAAAAATGCTTTTTTTTAGTCAAATTCCCTTTTCTGTGGAAGGGATTTGTTCAGCAACCTGACTTTTTATGTAGCCAAAATATGTGTAGAGAAGTATAGCAGTGAAGAACATCACCTGTGTACAACCACGGAAACTGCACCGTTGTGTTTCGCAAGAGACCCTGACAGATGTGGAGATGCTCTGTCAGTAGCAGCCTGGGACTGAACACCCCCCAGGCTGCTGTGTCACCACAGGGCTCCTGGAAGTGGGGCTGCACCCTTGAGTTTAGCTGCTCAGCTGCAGCCTGCTCCTAAGACATTCAAGGAGGCAGACTGGCTTCTCCTGTTTCCAGAGGAGTGGGGACAGGAAGAGCCACAAGTAGGTTTGCATGGAGAAAATACGGAATGCTGCAGTGGGAGGACTGATGTGTTCAGAATAGCACCCGTGACAGTGGAAACCACAGTAGCTGCTGGATCTTTCCTTTACTTACAACTTTTCCTGTAGATTTGAATTTATTTTTATGAATTTGAGTAACTAGAAGGATCTGGAACAGGGAAAAGATAAAGGATGCATAGCCAGTGCACTGAGCTCAGGGGCCAGCTGTTCTGTGAACTAAATTCTTTACTTAGATTTCCTTTTTGGAAAGCACTTTTCTAAAAATCTGTGTGCAATTCTTATAGGAAACACTGCCAGGAGCCAGGATAAGTGGAGGTCTTTCCAATCTGTCCTTTTCCTTTCGAGGAATGGATGCCATTCGAGAAGCAATGCATGGAGTGTTCCTTTACCACGCGATTAAGGTATGCTGTGCTTTTGGCTACCATATGTTTGCACTTGGCAGATGTGCAGTGCTATGTCTGACAGCCTTGTCTGGGGGATTCTGTATGTCTTTTTCTAGTATGGCATGGACATGGGAATTGTGAATGCTGGGAATCTGCCTGTATATGATGATATCCACAAGGAATTGCTACAGCTGTGTGAGAATCTAATCTGGAACAAAGATCCTGATGCAACCGAGAAACTTTTACATTATGCTCAGGTAACTTCCATTTTTAAGCTTTGAACAGTAGTTAGCTTAAAACCTGAGCCTCACCACCTCCCTGCAGGTGATAGGTAAAACAGCCTATAAACTGCATGTATCAGTATAACTGTGGGTCTAAGTAAGAATTTACTAATGATACAAGGGCCTTAGTTACTAACACAGAACAAAACAAGTAATCTGTGATAGATCAAACCTCTCCAGTTTGATGCCATGGAAGAGCCATTTGCCAGAGTTCTCCAAATGCTTCAGGAGACCAAGCTGCATAGGTGTTGTCTAAAAAAAACCCCAACCCCTCAAAAAACAAAAAGCAAAAATCCCAAACCTCCTCCCAAAGAAAACCCTCACAAACCGACAAAAACAAACTAAAACCAGAAAAAAGGCCAACTTGTAAGTAAGCTGATCTTGGTGCTGGACCTTGATTGACAAATGCACTGTGGGAGACAAAGAGTAAACCTCTCTTGCTTGCAGTATATAAAAAAGGGTGAAATAGTTGCTTGTGATTTGTGGCTCTGCCATAGACTTCCAATTCATGTAACAACATGTCAAGATTGAGGATCAGCTATTTAGTGTTTTTGAGATGTTGTAGTGATGGTGGTGATAAAGGACAAAGGTTACACATTGTCCGTAAGGTAACTGGTGAAATTCTGTTCTGAATGGAAGATGAAGCAAAAATCTCCCTGGGTTAGGTGGCTCTTAGATTCAAGTGCACAAGAAGATTTGCATGCCTGTTTCGAAGTTCCTGGAGGCAATATTTCTGTAGAGCTTCACTTGGTTTGTGATTTGCCCTGTGGTGGTGCATGTTTTATAGTAACAGTGGCAACATGGTAAAAACTAATACAGGAATGCTTACTTTATCCCTTGTGCTTAGGCTATTTTAGATGATGTTCTTGGTGTCCAAGTAATTCAGCTGGGAGTGATCTTGCCTGTTTAAGCTGAGCTGTACCATTGAGGTATTCAATATTGCATAAAGAGGAAGAAAAATAAGTGCAGAGTTAGAAAGGGATTACTTGAGCAGTGTTTCTGCAGAAGGCTGAATGTGAATTTAAATCGAGCCTTAAAAGTAGAAATTAAAGTGCATGATGAATCCTAAGTCTATAAGTTTCTTGGAAAATCTGCTTTTATTTGTGGTGGTAGTTCTACTAAGAGAGTAAAATGGTCTAGTGGCAAAAAAGAGGAACTTCATTCTTGCAGATTTAGGGAATCAGTTTTCGTTTGAACTTTGAGATGAAAAACCATGTTCCATGATGTACATAACTGCAGACATTCTCAAACACTGTTCCTTCCTGTTCACCTTACAGGGTCATGGGTTATTTTTAGGCTGGAGTGGTTCCCTTGTTAAACTTTCTGGCCAGAGTTTGAAGAGCACTTGGCATCATTTCAGTGAATCACATAAGGTGATTCCTGAGGTGATTAGAGTCTTCTGGAGATCATCTGCTACAAGCCCCCTACCCAAATCAGGGGCCAGCCAAGATCAGGTTGCTCAGGGACATGTCCAGTCAGGTTTTTAATTTAACTAAGAATAAATATAACTTTATGTTGTCTCCAGGCAACATTTTATTATTTCATTCCCTTTTACAATCTAGACTTATGAGGGGAACAAGGTTAGGCAACAAGAATCTGTGAAGTTAGCTAATATTTATATAAACATGAATGAAAACTTGTACTGTTTTCTGTTACAGTGAATGAGGTCTTGTTTCCATGGCTTTATCTTTAAAAACTTGCTGATGAGCTCTCAAAAGTATAGGAAGTTCATGAGGCCTGAGAGATGTCAGATTATGTCTAATAGCTGCGTAAGGAAAAGAAATTACTTGCCTGAAGTGTGTTGGCTGAATTAATGGGAAGGTGCTCTTCCACAGTCCTTCCTGGGGTGGGCACTTACGAACTTTCTTGCACTGTGAGGTGCTTTTGGCCTCTGTGATCATAGGCAAGGGAATATGAGTGTGAGACAAAGAGGATATGTGGTAGTTTGGGGCAGTCTGTGTGTGTGACAAACAGTAGTTTTGTAGGCTGACTGATTGAAAACAAGTCTGTGATGCAGAATAACATAACCTGTTCCAGCAGAAACTGAATTAGTGCCAAATTAATTAGAATTTTAAAATTAAATGTAATGTGTGGGCCAGGAATCCATTTAAAATATGTTCCCAGAAGTAAATCCCTTAGGATTAGTCATGTCATCATTTTTATGAGCATAAAAATTGTCAAACTGCCCTCTCCCTGTTTTTTTAAATTATTTTGTTTACATTTTCATTGAGGTGTGTGTCTCTTGGGATTTGGACTCCATGGGTGCCTGTATTACATCACAGGTGTTTGTAATATGATTTGCATGTATATAAATCTTTTGAATAGTCTAAAATTATTTTATGAGTCAGTACTTGGAAATACTCTTCATTTTTCTGAAAGTGAAGTCCATAATTTTACTTCTTATGCTTGCAAGCTCCTATGGATGTCTTTTCTTTTCAGAATCATGCCCAAGGAGGGAAAAAAGTTGTACAGACTGATGAGTGGCGTAAAGGCTCTGTGGAGGAAAGGCTGGAATATGCTCTCATAAAGGTGAATCTGTGCAGAAAACCATCCTACCCATCTGCGCTAGAGATATGATCTCAGCTCAGACTTTAGGGACATATTTGGTTTTAGAAGTTCTTCAACTACCATTTTTCACAAACTATTAATTAAAAATGAATAATAAATGCAACTGATCTATGTAACTTCAATAACAGAGGAAACTGTAGAGGTGTGTCTTTAAGCTTCAGAAGTTGAAGTCTTTGACCCTTCCACTGGCCTTGGTAGAAACATACTGCTTTTACTTTGATACATGCTTGTTTAACTTCCAGGGCTTTTTTTGATCCTTTAGTTGTACTGCACTGAGTGGCACTTGCACTCTGGAACAACCTTTGAGTGTTAGGTTTTTCTGATGACAGTTGAGAAAAATGAACCTATCTGTTAATACTGGGGACATGCTGAGAATAACTTCATCTGCCTAAGAGCTGCAGTGTTTGGATTCCTAAGAAAGCCTATATTTAATAGACATTTGAGGTATTTTTAAAGACTATCAGTATCTACAGTATCTATTTGTGCTTTCATTGTGGGTTTTTTCTGGGGAGAAGGCAACTAAATGAAAGTTGTATTTCTAGCAAGATAAAAGCTTGCCTTTTTTTTTTTCCTCAGGGCATTGAGAAGTATGTCACTGCAGATACAGAAGAAGCAAGATTAAATCAGGAAAAATATCCTAGACCTCTAAATGTAATTGAAGGGCCTTTGATGAATGGCATGAAAATTGTTGGTGATCTTTTTGGTGCTGGAAAGATGTTTCTGCCTCAGGTAATGAGAAAATGTCATATATTTTCCTACTTTACAAAAACTAGCATTGTAAAATGTAGCCAAAACATTCTGTACTGGCTGTTTTTTCAGACATGGCACAGGAATTGTAAAAATTCAGGTACTGCTGAGAAGGAGCCGTTTGCTTATTCTGCTTCGGAACTTGACTTTCTTTGTGTATGATTATGTTTGTTTCTGTTCTTCCTGAGTGTTTTTTGCTGTATTTGAAATGCAGTTTTAAATCTTAGCCCATGAAAAAATGCAAGAGAGAAAAAAGCCCAAATAAAATTTGCTGTGTTTAGCATCTCCCAAGTCCGGGCCCATTTGTAGCTTTCGGTTCTGTTGTGAGTAGTCTGGGAGGCTGCACTGTGGAAGAAAGTGTTGTGTGTAAAGCCTTAGCCCAGTAAGGCCAGCAGCCTGCTGCCACAGAATGATCTGAAAACTGGCACCTGGAGCTGCAAATGAAGGTTCATTTATTGCCAGGATGAGAAAGCTGAAAGAAAATTGAGGTTATTCCTGTACCTTGTTTTTACTGTTTATTCTTCCCCACCTTTATCTGTCCAGGTGATAAAGTCTGCTCGAGTTATGAAGAAAGCAGTTGGCCATCTTATTCCCTATATGGAGAAAGAAAGAGAGGAAAGGAGAGCCAAGCAAGGCAGCACAGAAGAAGAGGCAAGATACAGTCCTTTGTGCTGTAGTTCTTTCATAGAATGCTATGACAAATACAGGAATTATATGTTGCTATTTACATTTATTATGCTGGAGAGTTGATGCAGTCGTATGGAAACTGACAATCTCGGCATAATTTGAAGTAGGTTTGAAATTCATAAAGTGCAGATTTTGTGGAACTCTGCTTGGTGTGTGCCTAAGCTCACAAAGTTTTCTGAATGATGCCAATGAGCCTTTGTAGGCTCTTTATGTCAATGTTACTAATTTCTTGTATTTTTACAGGCACTTAATTCTGGTGTTATTTATTCTAACTTTATGGCAGATTTTGCTACTTGCTTCTAATACTTCTGCCCTTGGTGAATTCTCTAATTCTCTTTTAAAATTTTTAATGGTTCCTATTTTTTTCCTTGAAATCTTCTTACAATGTATTTGCTGTGCATCATTTGTGTGATTGTCCAGCATAAATGCAACAAATACAGCAAATAATTTGGAAAGAAAAATGGCCTGATAATGAAACCTGACTTATTTTAATGGAAGAAGGAGAATCCCACATCTCTTCTCCCATTCTCTTTCTGGATGTGAAGGTGTCTTCTCTCCTGTATCTCAAATGGTTCTGTTCTCTGGCTGTCACAAATCACCTTTCACTTTGTCATCTCTCTCCAGTTCATGCTGTTCTGTTTTAATTCAGATGACAGTACTGGTATTTGGCTCCCTCTGTTTTGTTATGCTGCTGTTTGAAGTTGTTTAAAATCACAACCCCATTGATTCCATGGGCAGTGGATCTTCTGTGAGCCCTCTGGCACTTAATTCTCTGGCTAAAAAGAAGTGAAGTGGAATTTGAGTGGTTCTAAAAAAGACAGCAGACACTCTCTAAGAGAGTGAGATGTTCTGTGTGGCTGAGGAGAGCAAGAGGGGAAAGGCAGGGGTTCTGTCATCCTGCATTCTTTACCTTCTGCTGGGCAAGGGATCTAGTTCCTTCCTCATAAAAAGACATGCCACTGTATAGAGAATCAATGAAAGAGATAAAAGAGCTGCATCTATTCCCCAAGTCCATTGGCTTGAAAGGAAAACGATTTGCAGATTCTGGTAACTGATCTGTCTGATGTTACCCAGGCCACTGTACCCTCCAGGACAGTTTAGTCACAGACTGCCAGGAAATGCAAAGCGTTGATAGTTACATTTGAGGGTAAGTAGCTGTGGCTGTGGATCTCTATCAAAGATGAAAAAGAAGGCCTTTGGATGTATGCCCAGAACTTGAGGATCTCCTTGCTTAAGACAATTGAAATAAGTGTGCCTTAAATAGGCTTTACTTAAAGTGGTATGTGCTTGGTACCCAGCAAAGATTTTTCTTCTTACGTGCAAATCCTTTTTTTTTTAATGAATCACGAATTAAATCATCAGTAATTATTACGTATGATCAGTTATGATACCTAATGTGGGGCAGCAGGTTTTATTCTTCTCCCAGTCCTTGATTAATTTCTTTCCCCATGTTTCTCTTGCATTCCAGCAGTATACTTTCAGCTGCATAATCTTCTGTTGATGTACTGAGATGGCTTACGTACAGACTTACTCCATTTTGCTTCCTCTGTTCTATGTCCTTCTGTAAAACAGAAGCAGTGGGGAGATACTAGATTTTAGTAAACAGCAACACTGGTGGGGATCCAGAGATTTTATTCAACAAATATGTTAGAACCACAGAAAATACTACTAAAATAATATTACTCTTGGTAATATATCTAGATTTTTTAACCCATAATATTGCAACTACAAAAGCAGTGTAGATTCATGAAATAGAGAACTACTCTATATGTCCAGAAATATAACATGCTTCATAGAAGGATTCAGTCATGCAGTTCTGCCATATGCAGAGGAGATGAGATACTGTCTGGAAAAATATTTCATAGTTTCACATAGAATATGCTCAGGTTTCCGCTTTATTTAAATTCTGTGCAGTTTATGTAGTCACTTACTAGCATCTGATGCTGCAGCAACTCAGACAAACTACTGTTATAGCCTGGAGCTGTTCCAAATGACAGCTGTGATTATACAACTGAAAAGGTTTTGCCAAGTCCTGTGTCCTGGTGGAGAGCTGCTGTGGGAAGTTCCACTGTTGTGCTGCTGGCACACCCTTTTCAGTGCTGAATGCCTTCTAGCCTAGGACCTGCTTGTGACAGAGCTTCCTTTCTTCAAGTCAATCCTTCTTCAGCCTGTTTGTTCAGCTTGGGTAGTCTGAAGCGGCCTGATCACTGCACCGAAAATTTCCTTGCTTGCCTTGTCGCATAAAAATGAGTCTCTTCTGCTTCTGCTAGTTCCTCTAATTTCCCTTCTAAGTTTGCTAATATCCTGTTCTTCTCAGCATTGCATCAAAAGATTGATCTTGATGCACAAACAGACATGTAATTATAAGTATTCATACCCTTTTGTTCTAAATACTTAATCTCTGTATTGGTAAGGTGTATATTTGGAGCAGAAGTACCTTAGGAGTTCAGTTATTGCACTGCAAAAAATGCTATCCAGATCTGACATTATATCTGCTATTTTGTTTTTTCAAACACAGATTTTTGAATAACATCCATGCATTTTGTGAGAATAATTCGTGTGCAAGTTTCTATTACCTGGATCTTTTAAGATGGTTTTTAATACTTACTGTATTATCTGTACTATGCTCTGCAGTTACTTGTACTATAACAGAAGTCTGGGTCATGGATTAGGATTGTACTGTTGAAGGATGTGTTCAAACATACCAAGGCTTCTGAGTAATTTAACTCTTGACACTTCTTGAACTTCCAGGATCCTTACCAGGGTACAATAGTACTGGCAACTGTGAAGGGAGATGTACATGATATCGGCAAGAACATTGTGGGAGTTGTTCTGGGCTGCAACAACTTCAGGTAAAGAGATGTTAGGTACCTGGGAACACAACTGGAGAGGGGTCAGTAATTAGTACCTCTCTGTAGCTGCAGCTCTGGTGGTGCGTCTTCCTTCAATACTGTTTTCCTAACAAGTTGACATCTGAGGTGATTCTGCAGTTTAACATCAGTTGGAATTATAGATGAGAATATCAGTTTTTGTATTTGTTTAATATTGGTTAAATATAATAAATGCCATGTTTTTGTAATGTGTGAAGAAATCAGATATGACAATTGCAGTAGGCAATACTAGATATGGGTTGTGTTGGGAAAAAATAGTGTCATAAGATTCAAGTCACTTGAGGTATATTTTCTTAAATAAGAGATGAGATTCTCATTCTGTTTCTGAACTTCAAAAGTTAGAACTTCAAGAGAAGTCAGGTCTGTCATGGCCTGTGTACGGGCAGAAGGGTTGGCAACAGTGTTGGAATGAATGGTCATGTTTCCATCAGTGTTCAAGGGTCTGTCAGATGTTGTGCAAAGCTCAATCGGTTTTGGAACTCTGTCTTACTGTTTATTCCTTTAGTTTAGTTTTGACTTTGGGTTGTCATTTGCTCTAAAAAGAGCCAAAATTAACCCTTTATTTTAAAACACAAAGTGTTGAAGTCAGTAGCAGTGCTGTATGTATGCAGTATATTCCATTTAAGTTCCTCTAGAAATTCTGTTGATTGCATTCAGGCTTTCTGGAGCTTTATTTAGACTTACTGAAAAAGGAAGCCATAGTGTTCTCTGTCACCACGAGTATGAGTGGGGCTGAATGAAATCAGCAGGCTGGGTCAGTTTACTTGAAAAAATGAAAACCTCGGCAATTGCTGGGGTTAATAGGAATGCTAACAAGCAAAGTTCTCTGTCCTGTTCCATAAAATGTATACTTTATTAATAAAGGCAAACAAACTTGGTGTGAATCCTCTTATATCCCTTATGTAAGATAGCATGTCTACAAAACATTTTTCTATCATCCAGATACCTTTAGAAATGCTACTGTTGTGGGTAGCCTGCTAGGTGTCTCACCACCACACAGCTATTTACTCACTTCCACCCAGCCAACCTTGAGAGACAGGAAAAGAGGAAAGCAATGAAGAAAGCATGAAAAAATTTGGGTGGAGAAAGAAAACAAGAAAAATGGTGGGTGGAGAAAAGTGTTTCATAACTGAAGGAGAAGTGCAAGAAGAGAGAAAGAAAGAAAAAACAAGTGATGCAAAGGCAATCCCTGTGTCACCTCCTATTGACAGAGTGGTGCCTAGCTGGTTCCTGAGCAAAATATGGCTAATCCTTGCTAAGCCCCTTACTCTCTTTTTTTTATTGCTGAGCTTGACCTCATGTGCCATGGAATGTTTATTTGTTAGTTTGGGTCATCTACCTAGTTGTGTCTATTCACAATCTGTTCCTTGCAGGGCTAGAGTTAGAAACAGAAAAGGCCTTGATTTTGTGAAAGCATTGCTCATTAATAGTTAAATTTTAATCTGCAGTATTGTTTTGGCCACAGATCTAGAACACAGCACCATAGTGGCTTCTGTGAAGAAAATTAACTCATCTCAGCCAGACTTAGTACAACCACAAAAAAATACTTAAAAAAAAGCCCCTCTTACACTTGAATTTTCTTAACTATTATGCCACTCTTACTGAAAATTTTACCAGACTCAGAAGTATTTCCTATATAAAAATTTGAAAAAGTGCTCTTAAGAGAAACAAACAAAAATCCCCATCTTAACTTCAAGTTTTAGGTTAGTTATTTACAGTGAGAGGAATGTAATTGCTCCATAGTAGAAATTTGATTTGTTATTTAAAGGATATTGTGTCATCTCCTTTCTTTCCACAGAGTTATTGATTTAGGAGTCATGACTCCATGTGACAAGATATTAAGAGCTGCTGTTGAGAACAAAGCAGGTATAGAGAGACTTCATTAGTACTTCTGAATTGTTTGATTTTTAAATCACATTGCTGCTTATTGCATTCCTTACTGTTTGTGATTTGATCAGAGAAATCAGGACTTCTGCTTTAACCATATTAATTATTTAGCATTTGGCACTCCTGTGAAACTTAGCCTGAGGAACTGAAACCCCATATCCAAAGGGCAACTCCAAGAGAGATGTTGTACAGATATATTTATTTTATAGATGGATAAATGGAGCCTTGAAAAGGTCTAAGTAACTTCTTGTTGGGTCTTAAATCAGCAAAAGAACTTGGCATTCTGCCTGCCAGATCAGTGAGTGTGAAATCAGGAATGACTTATTTTAACAAATAATGAACTTTCTGAAACAACTTGAAGTTGCTTTGGAACAGTATGCTGCATCTAGGAGAAGATGAATTGTGTGCAAGTTAGGTGGTGAAGTTTGAAAGCACTTGTTGTTTCTAGGAGCAGAACTTGTAATTATTTTATCTTATTTCCCTCCTCGGTGCTAAACTTCTGATACTTGGAGCTTGCTAATCAAAAATGCTGTTTCATTATTGCTGAAACTAGAGCAGTAGGTGTTCAGCAACTGTGAAGACTGAGAAATATCTTAAACTGGGGATTTGGAATCGCCGTCATTCTTGGAAAGCTTTCACTTTCTAATTGGGTCAAACCTCCTTTTCTAGACTAGTGACTACTGTGCTTTTTCAAAATTTCAAAATTTTCTATCTGATGCATGAAGTTATCTGATGTGTGAAATAAACTTTTCTGTACTAATTTCTGTGTCTTTTTAGAATGGATGGGCTAAAAATTTTGTGCATGTGTGTTTGTAAATTTGCAATAGATATAATTGGCCTGTCTGGTCTCATCACCCCATCTTTGGATGAGATGATTTTTGTCGCCAAGGAAATGGAGAGATTGGCAATAAAGATTCCTTTGCTCATTGGAGGAGCAACTACTTCTAAGTAAGATATCTCAGTTGGGAAGATGGGCAACTTAGGAGCAAACAGTATTAACCAGTGAAAAAGAAAATTTATAGCCATTTCTTTCCCCCTTCCTCTCATTTTTCTGCAACACACATACTGATACGTATTCACCCTAAAATTGACTGATATTTCTTGTTTCAGAAGTCCTAGATTATCGAGGTAAAATGTAGTCAGTATGTAACAAATAATGGACATCTTGAATGTTTAATTTTTGCAGGTATATATTATATGTGGAAATACTGTGTTTTCTCTAAAAGTTCTTGCACATACACAAATATAGTTCTGTTCTTCTAAGGAGTTGAATGATCTATTTTGATTCACCATAGCATTCTAAAAATGTGGGATTTTGAGACTAGAAATGGCCATGCTGACATCAGGGAGCTATTATCTTTAAGGAAGTCACTGTATTTTCCTGGATCACTGTTCAATGCAGTGATGACTGTGTTGAGCCTCTGGTGCTGCTCAAGCAGGCTGGTAGGGGATAAAGCTCTGCTGCTTCCCTTGAAGTACTTACTATGTTGATTTTGATAGACTGAGCTGTTAAAATCTCATTCTCTCAGATCTGATCATATGAAATAACACAGCTACTGTGATTTCCTGAAGACATCTCAGTGACACCTAGTATTGTCATTACTGCAGATGTGTTCTGGGCATGTGTAACTGCTGAGGGTCACACTTTGCTGACTGGTTTGTGTACAATATACTTGAGGAGGTGGCAGCTCAGAAGACTGTAGAGGTCATTTTTGTGTAACTAGAAGTTGTGAGCAGTGTTGCTTTCTTTATCAGAGCAACGCATACTGTATTCTGTATTTTTGGCTTTAGTAAATCATCTTATAATTTGACAGTGACAGACAGTGGATAGTAAGATCACTACCTGCCTTTATTGTTCCTGCATGTATAATGCAAGGTTCACTGCATCCCTTTTCTCCTTTTCCATGTGAGTCTCTTCCTATTGCTTTTGAGAACAAATGTGGAGGGTTTTTTTCTTATTAAAGAAAAAAACAAAACCATGGGGAGTCAAGGGAAGGCTTTATTCTAAGTGGAGGTCTTAGGAGAGCCTTTTCTCATCTTCTCAGTGTTTTCACCCAGGGCACTGTGGCCCAGTAATTGATGTCAAATAACCAGCATCATACAATTCTGCATAATTTACTCACAGAGAGGAATGTAGCTAACGGGGAAGCAGCACTAGTTTTATCCTTGAGTATGGAAAATACTAAAGAATATACTTCTACTTTAGAGTACAAAAATTGATTTTATTAATGTGAACTGTATACAAATATATACTTGTACAGATGCCCTGATCCCATGCACTATCTATAAAATATATGTCCAGTAAAGGTACTCTTTATGGAAGAGTGGATTTTTAATTTATATTTATATAAATTTATTTCTATTTATATTATATGTTAGGTTCCTAGTCTTAAATTTAACCTCCATGTGCATTCTTAGAGGTTGTGTACATGTTAGAGGTTGCTAACGAAGAACCATCCACATTTTTTTCACTATAATAAATAGGCATTGTTATTTAAAATAAGGAGATCATGATTACTTGGAAGAGTGTATTGTGAGGTTAGTTTGAAAGAGACAGAGGTGGGATTTAGTCTCCAGAATCCACATAATAGAGTTTCTTCATCATTTGCAGTAATGATGATTTTTGCGTTCTTAGGCTACTTTGGTAAATTTAGATGCTGAGAAATAATGGTGCCATTCTCACTGCCATAAAATTTATTAAAAAAAAAAAAAGTTAGCATGTAGTGGTTGATACAGTGCCATTTTAGGACCATGTCTTCTTTTATTTCCTTTGTCTGTGCCTATCAAAACAGAAGAAATAGCTAGAATAGAGATCAAAAATGCAAATTCAGGGGATGCTGGATAGTTGTTTACACAGCTGTGTTGCACAGTCATGAGTAAACCTCCATGTCCAAGTGCTTTAAATATTTGACAGAACCTGAAGATAAAGGGGATCTTGCCTTTGGTAGGGAACATTATTTTCTAGGTTCTGATTTAAGTTTAATTTTAGAAATGTTGTTTGACCTTAGCATACAAGAAAGCAGATTATGAGGGCTATAAGATCTTTGTTCCTACACTTGCTTGCAGAGTTTTGGTAGGACTCTGAGCAGAGCTCGTTCTTGCATCCCTAGAAACTGTTAGCAGTGTTGTTTCTTTATCAGATCAGCACGTATTGTAGCAGACCTATTAGAGTCCATATTTTGTGGCTTGAGCAAGTAGTCTCTTAATTTGACAGACTGTGAAGGGTCTGTCCTCATTGCAATGGTAATTACAGTGCAAAGTCCACTGCATCTTCAAGGTGCAAGTTTGTAATATTTATTGACCACTGGCAGAATTCGTTCTTCAGCATATAGGGACTTGTGCCTCTGATTTAGAGAAATGGAATAATCATCACTGAATTGGATTAATGCTAATCCACAGACCTAAAAATTAGCATGTGGGAGTGAAAAATGTAAGATGAGCAAAGGGGATTAAAGAAATTTTTAGTTCTTGGTAGGCTTAGTTTGCAATATTCTTACTGATTTCTGAGACTCAAAACTAATGAGTTGCCGATTTTCATTCAGCTGATGAGACATTGAGAGAATGTGAGTTGGCACATTATTTATGAAGTGTTCTGATACTCTTTGAAGAAAAGTGTTTATATACCTGTTATTAAAATCTGTGTTTAATGATTCATGGTTAGCAGATGGGTGAATGAATTTCTTTTGAAGTTCTGGTCTATGCATTAAGTCAGGATTTATTTCACTGGGGATTTTGTCTGCTTTTTTTGTTGGTGGGTTGCTTGGGCTTTTTTTGTTTTGTTGTTTTTTTTAGTTGTGAAATGCTCACTCTTTTTCTTTTTTATTAAAGAACACACACAGCTGTTAAAATTGCCCCACGATATAGCGCACCTGTAGTTCATGTCCTGGATGCATCCAAGAGTGTTGTGGTTGTAAGTTCTAAGTTATAGTTTCTTGTCCATGCAGAGATATATGCCTTGTTTTTCTGTTGTCCCTTTCATCCTTTTCTCTAAGGCTTAATGTGGCGGCAGAAAATTAAAGGGGCACATCAGAGGCAAGTTTCTAAATTCCACTTGCTTCAGCTGTTTTGTGCTGCCACGTGGTTCTCAACTGGCTTGTGACAGTTATTGTCACTGGGCACTTTTATTTAAATACCCATTACTCTAGGGAGGGTGACATTCACTGAGTCCTTGACTGCAGTTTTATAGTGAAGACTCATGGAGTTATATGTGAACTGCTATTCTGGCTAATTAGGATATGTTTCTGAAGTTAGTTAAATAGCAACATGTACTGAGAAATGTATGGCTGGAGTTTTTGGGATGGATTCTCTTTCAGAGAAATGGGTGGTTTTAGCTGGCAAATCCATGGCGGTAAAGAGTAGACCCAGCTGTGTGTTGCTTCTGTGGCTATTCAGTCTCTGAAGTTTTGGGGTATTTTCTTCTCAGGTCTTTCCAGAGCTAGACTTTGCTCTGCTAATCTTACCTGTGTAATATGGCAGAGATCTCAGTAATAAGTGTAGTCTAAACATGGCTGGTTTGAATGTAGGTTGCAGATTATTGGTAAGGCTTAGTTTAGTGTTGCCAAGAGAGTCCCAAAGACAGGTTGCCTAGTCTGAAATTCATACTCTGTACTGACCATAGTGTTACACTGTGTACTTAGTGTTTTTTCCTTCCTGTTCTTTTCAGTGCTCCCAGCTCTTAGATGACAGTATAAAGGATGATTTCTTTGAAGAAATATTAGAGGAATATGAAGAAATTAGACAAGAACACTATGAGTCTCTCAAGGTACAAATGTAATTGATTATTTTGCTGTTTGAAGTGGTTGGCACTTGATTTTCAGCTGTTACGAATAACTTGCTGTTACTCTCACTGTTCACCTCCTTATGAAGACCTTCAAGTATATTTGTTTTGACTTAAAACTTGCAGTAAAATGGATTGAAAACTTCCAGAAGTGCTTATGAAATCAAATTTTCTAGCCTATTAGGCCTTCTGCATGATTTTGCTTGGCAAATTCTTGGTTGTCCTCAATGGCTAACCAGTGGTATCTAGGACCTCCTTGGAGCTGGTAGTTGTGTCATCTCAGTCAAGCTACAGGAGACCAGTACTCTCCTGGAGCAGCTGCAGGATTTATGGAGCTTAGCTGGGGTAGTGAAAATGGCACTGACAGCTTTTGCTGGTGCTGAGCCGCACTCTGTTGAGAATTTCAAACCACCATGCTTTCCTCATGCCTTAGTCTTGTTTAGGCAAGTCATCAGAGCAGTAGGAGAATATCTTTCTCTGCCTGTATTTGAGTGTGTTTTGACAGTAAAGGAACTTCTGGTGTAGTGGAGAGGAAGCAGAAATCTTGTAGGCCAGTCTCAGTAGAGTTAGACAGGCAAAAATAATGATCTGCTTGTGATGTAATCTTACTTTACACTTGGGAACTGGGAATTGTTGAGACTGAAATTATCTGTTGTTAGATTTATCCTGAGAGGATTTTGAGGAAAACTCTACCATGAAGTCCACAGTTACAGTTTAAGTGTCTCAAAGGTGGTGTTCTGAAATTAACTTCAATGTCTATATAGGAAAGAAGATACTTGTCTCTGCAGCAAGCTAGAAGAAAAGGTTTCCATAATGATTGGTTATCAGGCCATATACCAGGTCAGCTATATATTGTTTGCCTTTATTTTATTTTGAATGTTTATTTTAGATATTTAAATATTATTAAATATTAAAATTAAAATTAAATAGTATTAAAATATTCTTAATTAAATTATGCTTCAAACTTCAGAATATAGCAGTGTAACAGCTTAAGTAAATTGATATCTGCCTCAACAGAGGTTTTTGCATTAATTTGAACATTGCTTCTGCTTTTTTACAGCTCATTTAAAAATAAATTAGTGTTTTATAAAAATAGTGAAAAAAAATCCCCAAACAATGAGTAACCCATCACAACATATAATCAAAGCAAACACTAATGATGGCTTTTGAAAATAATGTCTGCCTGGCTCATTACATTGCACACTTTACTGTACCGTATTTAGGGAACGCATGCTGTAAAATGGCATTTTTTATCAAATTCTTCCTTACACTCTTTCCTACCCTTCTCCCATCAGTTTTTGTATTGTTTTTGTGTTGTTTTAAATTATACTAGAAGTATAAATAGCATTCAAGTTGCATCCTGCAGGGACATTAACACTGCTTTCTGTTGTTTCATTTTCAAGACTCAACAAGATGCTGATTTTCAATAACTTACCTTAATGTGTTACAAAGTATTGAACAGACAAAACAAGTGTGAATCTTGTGGCTTTACACAGATGGATCCATCTTGTTTTTTCACTTGTGTGTGTGCATCTAAATGTGTGTGATGGCTGCAGAAGTTCTTAGAAAATACATAAAAGTTTACAGAAATATTCTGCAGTGTCACAGTACCTGTCTGTGTATAGAAAGGAATTGTTAAATATGAAAGGTACATGCCCATCAAATATGTTAGGGATTGATAAATTTTGTAAGTTTTGTTGGTCTTGTGTCTTGGCCAATATTCTGAACAATTAAAGTTAAGTTCCAAAGTACAACAGCTGAAATCTATTGATGTACATAGAAGAACAAAAAGCCTTAATTTTTCTATTTCAACTTTATATGCCTTTTGTTTGTTTGTTTCATTTTGTTTTGTTACATTGTAACTGTGGAGTATGGTATGACTAGGGAAAATATGAATATGAGAATTTTAGGACAGTTAGTGTGGAAGAGGTCATTTGCAGGGGTGGAGGCTGCTGAACATCAGTTATACTGCAAATGTTAAAGCGATTTTAAATTATTTTCATCATGTTGGATTGTACTTCTGATTCCTGCAGTTAAACCAAAATTCATCGGCACAAAAGTTTTTGAAGATTACGACCTGAGGAGGCTGATAGAGTACATTGACTGGAAGCCCTTCTTTGACGTCTGGCAACTTAGGGGAAAGTATCCCAACCGGAGTTTCCCTAAGATCTTTAATGATAAAACTGTAGGTAGGTATTGAAATTGCATCTACTTCATATAACTAATCCTGACAGGCCCAGTGTGCTGCAGTAAGATTCCAAATGTTTTGAAACACTTAGGACTAGTAGAAATACATGCAAAGGATGTCACTGAATTAATTTGTTCAAAGCAACGCTTAGTGAACCAATTGTTACCATGTGAGGCTGAAAAATAAGTGTGGAAAAACACTCAGTCATCTTATTTAGTATTCACCTGCCAAAGCACAGGGAGCTATTTTAATAACAGAAAATGGCAGCACAGCACTTAAAGTATTCTGTGTTCCTGTGATGGGTGAAGATGGCAAGGTCCTTTTGAAGCTGTTCAGTAGGCTTTGAAATACGTGGTGAAAATGCAAGGGTGACACTGAAAGCAGTGTTCTGAGTCTGCTGCGCTGTGGTGCACACACCGGGTCTCTTGCTCATTTTATTCTGTGCTCTCTGCCTCTGCTAGGTGCTGGGTGAAACATTTGTGCTTTGGAATTTTTTCCCTAAGATACATGTTGTTATGGCCCTATGATCACACTGCAATCTTCCTGTTTGCTGTAGCTGACAGATGATTGCAGTCATTGGACTATTAAGTGAAAGATTAATCAATCTTCAAACAATTCTTAAAGCTATTTAGCCAGTTAGAAAAACATGCCTTTTCTAAGGCAATTTCTTTTTTTCTTTTGTTTTTCATAGGTGAAGAAGCAAAGAGAGTTTATAATGATGCTCAAGATCTACTGAAAACATTGATTAATGAAAAGAAATTACAGGCCAGAGGTGTGGTTGGGTTCTGGCCAGCTCGAAGTGTTCAAGATGACATCCACTTGTATGCTGTAGAAGAGGCAGTGGGATCTTCAGAACCAATAGCAAAATTTTATGGGTTGAGGCAACAGGTACAGTGACAGCACATTTGTTAAGTCATTTTTTTCCTCCCTGAATTTCAGGAATATAATAGGAGTGCCTTACTAAAATCAGTAGAAAATGGTTGTTGTAATCCCTCTGCAGCCATTGTCTTGTCATTTCTTTGCGTAATCAGAAGATCCTGTTAGTGATGAGCCAGGTATGTGTGCTGTAGTATTTGTTGTATTTTTCATTGTAATAATTGTACTAAATGCTTTGTAGGTTTGACATCTTCAGACATGATGTGCATTTTCTGTTTCAATTTTAAGATGTCCTAAAGCTGTGTGTTGCATAAATTAGGCACATGAATCTTGTGTTGCTAAATTAGAACCTAATGAACCTTAGTTCTCTAATATCCCTGGATTCTACTTTAGATGAAAAATTCTGCTTGAATGTGTTGGTGTTTAAACCCACTTAGGATTTAAAAAAACTGGAAAATAAAGCTCAATGGAGATAGATGTTTCTGATAGCCTGAATTTTTTTTTTGTAAAATTCACTATATGAAGAGGCCATTTAGAATTAGTTGGCAGCTAATTTTAGTGGGGAGAATCCTACTTACTTGGATATGCATTTAATTTGGTAGATTGAACTTGCAAGATATTCTGCCTCTCCTTTTTCCCTATCTTCCGGCTTCTTCATAGTTCACATATGCAGTCATCAAAAAAATTTAACTACCTACATTTCTGGAGTACAACGCTTTGTGAGCACAGTTGTGTGCCAACATTGCAGAACTGTACTAAGAAGTACCTGGCTCTTAAGTTTATCTGTTGCAGTTCCCTGGGATGGTTCTAGTGCATCTTGACAGTCCATGGCAGATGTTTATATAAAATGCTCTCAACGAGCACACAGGCATGGATGTTTCAGAGACTTACGGCTTAGTTAAACATTCTGATATTCCCTGTAAATCAGCTTTACTACTATTTCTTTTCCTGGGTTTTTCCAAGGTTTTTCCCAAGGAAAATACATGATTTGATGTTGTTCTTGTAATGCTTTTTATTATTGGAATATTGTCATTTTCCTTAGCCTTTTTTGCCTTGTATATCCCAGTTATTCAGGCTTCTCTCAAAGATGAGAGTCATGAAACTCTGTGCATACTGTTCTTCTGGACTCCAAGTATTTTAGCTGCATCTCTTTCAGCCTGGTGAACGTAGTAACTCAGGAGAGTATTCAGGAAAGCAAAGTAGAAGAGAATAGTTGACTTCTGTTTCTTATATAAAATGTTCCTTTTAGTACACAGGGTGCTTTCCATGATATTGACACTAATGAAGGATGTGATATAAATCTAAAAGTTAGAGATGCATGTAATATTTTTCCTTAGCTCTAATAATTGCAGATGAACCTTAAAATTAACATAAATTTCACCTGTGGGGAAAAGGATATTTGTTTAGTTTTATGGTACTTTCTGTAACCTTGTAGATTAATAGACAATTTTTCTTTGCTTTTCAGGGATGAGAGTATTTTATTTGCTCATAAAATGCAGTTGGGAATGGGTGAATCGCATTGCAGTTGGGAATGGGTGAATTCTAAAATATTGTCATAGGATAAAAAAGAGAATGATCAGCTAAGTGATAGCCATTAAATAACTTTCCTCTCTCTGTAAGGTGGGTAGATTTACAAGGACTGTGCCACCTCTTGAACAGCAATCATATTTCCAAAGTGAATATACTGATATGATTCAAGATGTTTTTTGGGGGGCTCAGGCACCTCTTTCTGTTCCCTTTCTTCCATTTTGAAAAAGGATGCAATGA
Organism: Cisticola juncidis; assembly: GCA_013400215.1. Lineage (NCBI taxonomy): Eukaryota > Metazoa > Chordata > Aves > Passeriformes > Cisticolidae > Cisticola > Cisticola juncidis. The sequence goes on along the minus strand of VXBR01009377.1, from coordinate 452,033 downwards.
GCAGTATAATTCCCTGCTTCACAGAATCAGTTAGGTTGGAAAAGACCTCTGGGACTGAGTCCAACCTATGACTGAACCCCATGTCAACTAGATTGTGGCGCTGAGTGCCATGTCCAGTTGTTCCTCAGTCTGTTCCAGTATCTAATCACCCTTTCTGTGAAGAAATTCCTCCAAATGTCCAATCTAAACCTCCCCTAGCATAGCTTAAGACTCTGTCAGTTGTTCTGTCAGTTGTTGCCTGGGAGTAGAGACAGCCCCACCTGGCTGCAGCCTCTGTTCAGGTAGTTGTAGAGAGCAGTAAGGGCTCGCCTGAGCCTCATTTTCCCCTGCTCCTTCAGCTACTTCTCATAGGATAAGTGCTCCAGTTACCAGCTTCATTGCCCCTGTCTGGACTTGGTCCAGCACCTCAGTGTCTTCCTCAGTTGGGAATCCCAAAACTGAACACAGTATTCAAATGCAGCCTCACCAGTGGCATGTACGGGGGAGGAATCACTTCCCTGGTCCTGCTGGCCACACTGTCTCTGATGGAGGCCAGGGTGCCATTGGCTTTCTTGGTCACCTGGGCACTCTGCTGATTCATTTTCAGCTGGGTATTGACCAGCACCTCCTGTTCCTTTTCCATTGGGCCACTTCCCTTTGCATAAACTCACCTGAACTTTGCTTAGGATTCCACTTTCCAGTAGTGATACATACATTTTGTTTGTGTTTGTGTGTGATGAATAAAAAAGTCTGCATCCTGGGCACTGTTTTTGTCTGGATTACAGAGCACGTAGTTAGGAGCATAAGAAACTAGGAGTGTTTATAAACTCATAGCCATTCTACAGTGGGAGTTGGTGAAGAATTCTTCAGTTTGCACATCAGCCATCAGTTTTATTAACAAATGTGCAATCTGTTTTGGGTAGAGATGAAATATTCCTCCTCTTACCCAGTTGTTGGCACAAAAGTATTCCTTACTTTGTAATAATTTTTTTGCAGTATAAGTGCTTAAATCTTAGTAGCTGTAAATAGAAGCAAAATGTGTTCAGTGCTGCATTTCTCTTTTGTTCTTCAGTGGTCCAAACACCCTCAGAGTAAGAGAGGTGGTTTTCTTCTGTATTAACTATAGGAAAACTACCATGGCTCGAAGACTAGTTAGGTGTTTGTCAGAAATGCCCTAAGCCCTTTAGTCTTAAAAATATTGGTCTTTAGCTTAATAATACACTAATGATGTATTTTTACATGTTCTGATTTGTCGCATTGATTTCGTTACTTTAGGCTGAAAAGGACTCTGCCTGCACAGATCCATATTACTGCCTCTCTGACTTCATAGCGCCCCTGGATTCTGGTGTTTGTGACTACTTAGGGCTGTTTGCTGTGGCCTGCTTCGGTGTAGATGATTTATGCAATGAATTTAGGAAACAGGACGATGAATACAACATCATAATGGTGAAGGCTCTCGGTGATCGGTTGGCAGAGGTATGGGGCTTTATCATGTGTTTCCTTGCAACTTTCAGCAAATGTAGAGACACTTCGGTACAATGCAACTGGGAGGTAGCTGCAGTTGGGGATTTCAAGGCATGGCAGGGTTTCAGGCATTATTGTTGTTGTTGTTGTTGTTAATACTGTTATCTGAGATATTTACTGAAGTGGGAATTCTTGAAGGGCAACTGGTGCTGGTAAAATCACGTAAGCTGCAGAAGCAGTTCAGAAAAGCTGTTGCCCACTTTGAGCTGAAGGAAAGGTCCTCTGCTGAAAGGAGCAGCAGCACCTGCCTGTATCTGATCCTAGCATGGAGGAAAGGATGATGTGGCCTTCCATAGCTAGACCTGGGCGAGACACCCAGATAGTCAAGACCTAATGACCTCAGTGCTGTAATGAACTGTCACTAGCATAGGTCAATGAATTTTGTCTTTTTGGTTACTTGTCCACATCTTTACTTCTTGAAAGCAGAACAATCAAAAAAACTCTCTCTACCAATAAGAGAAGTAACTAAAATACTTGAATTAGCAAAATAAGTGTTTCATGTGAATTTTAATTGTTTCAAATGTCTCACCTATGTTAAGAGTTCTCTTACTCTCTTAAAAATGAAAACGGGAATGTGAGAAAGCATCTGTGATTGTCTTAATCGTTGCACCAGTCTGTACAAAATAAAAAATTTAAAAAAATCTTTTTATTCTGTTCCAAGGCATTTGCTGAGGAGCTTCATGAAAGAGTTCGAAGGGAGTTCTGGGCTTACAGTGGTACTGAGCAGCTGGACCTCTCTGGCCTGCGCAAAATTAAATATGAGGGAATTCGCCCTGCCCCTGGATATCCCAGCCAGCCTGACCATACAGAAAAACTCACCATGTGGAAACTTGCAAACATTGAGGAAACAACAGGTAACTGCCTTACTAAGGTTCTTAAGCTGCTTTTTATATGAAAATCAAAATTCCAACAAAAAACCAAATTTTATGTTGAAGAACTACATAAAATAATAAACTGAATTGCTTCTGGGAATTGCTGTCTTCCCATTTTTATTTTGCTCATTCAAGGAAGAATTTGCAAAACACTGCCAGTGCTTTCGTTGGAGTTGTGTCCCTAATTAGCAGATTGCATGCAAACAGGGTTCTGCTGCACAGAAAAAAATTCTGGCATCCTTATGGTTGTAAGAAGACATTCCAGATAGAAACAGAAAAAAAAAAGCCAGTTCACCAGATTATTTCATGGTCCACAGGAACCTTGAGATGGTAATTCTTTAAAAGGGATTAATTCCATTTGTTTTCCTCTGATATTTTGCATGTCAGATGTTTCACTGGTGCTTCAACAATTCCAAAAAACCTTCCAGTGCTTCAAAACCTCAGGATTTTTTTTGAGGATTTTTTTTGTTCAAACCATACAGTCAGTCTGCAGTAATTGCAGTGAAAGTGTGCAATATGTTAAAGCTCTTAGGTTTTCTTAATGATTAACAAGTGGAAAAAGGGTTTGTTTTTACCTCATCTGAAAGCTGCTTGGTTTTTTTGAGTTTGCTTGAATCTACCCAACATGAAAAAATGTTCTGAATTTGTGCTTATTCTTAATTCAAATAATAAAAAAATCCTCATTCTCTTTCCCAGGAATTGGTCTAACGGAATCACTAGCAATGATACCTGCTTCTGCAGTTTCTGGCCTCTACTTTTCCAGTCCCAATTCCAAATATTTTGCTGTTGGCAAGATATGTAAAGATCAGGTAACTAACACCATCAATTGTAGTAGTGTTAGAGCATTCAAAATCGTCTCATGAGCAGATGTCTCAAAAATTTTGTAAACATTTAAAGCTGGAGTTTTAAAATCATCTTCACATTTTGTGATCCCTTTGCAGGTTGAAGATTATGCACTGAGGAAAAATTTGTCTGTGTCAGAGGTGGAGAAGTGGCTGGAACCCATTTTGGGATATGATACTGAACAACTGTGATATTTGTGGGTGAACGTCCTTTTTTGATGGTCCATTTGCCAAAAGGAACAAGAAGAGTCTTCTACTGGAAACAGCTTTCTTCCATCCACCCCAACAGCTTGTCTGATTGTCTTAAATTTTTAATCAAGGAACTTAATATTTCAAATAAAATCTGCCCCATGCCTTTTGTTTGGGACCATGAATGTATTTAGCTTCTCAGGCACGGCAGCGTACTTTTATATATTTTTATTTTTTCACAAAGACTCTAGCAGACAAGCGGTGTAGGGTGAGGTGGGGAAACTGCTTGCCTGTTCTCTGCAGGATTTTGAAATCAGACAAGAATTTCTCTCCTATGGTTGTGGATATGCATAGAACAGAATTTGACTTCTGTTACTTTAGTGTGTTTTGGCAAGTCCAGGGACAGAAATATGATGTGATTTTTCTGCAAAGTCACAAAAGGTTTTATACTGAGTGATCAAGAACAACTGAAGTACAACAGATCTCCTTTTTAAAAATTAAGTGTGTAGTCTTGTGCTTGGGAACACACATTTTTCTCAGTGGTAGAACTATCAGAATAATACAATTTTCTGGAGTGGTATCAGAGATCTGTATTGTGAAATGGGAAGACAGAGCCCATGGAGTTGTCTGCTTTTGTGCTTCCTTCCTCTTCCTTTCAGCAAGTCACAATATCTCTATTCTGTAGAAAGGCTACTGGCACTTCCTGCCTTACAGATAATGTTGTGAAGCTTCATTCATACATAAACAATCATTTGTACATGAAAATTATGAGAGCAGCAAATTTGCTGTTATAGACAGCCACAAAGCTTGGAGCTTTTACAAACTTTTTAACCTTCTAGGAAACTGGATTTTAAAAGCAAATAGTACTGTCATATGTAGCAGTTAATATTGTAGATACGTTATTCAGATTTAACTGTGTGTGCTAATTGTTCATAGCTTTCAATAATTTCTGAAAACTGCCTCAAGTATTATTTAAATGCTAATTTAGTAAAATATTATGACAGAACCCCTCATTTTTTTTGTCTCTAATTGTAAGACCAATATTGTAAGAAAGATGTTCTTTTAATAGTTTATTGCAATCTGTTAATAGCTATGTAATTTTTGTAATGTCTTCATCTGAATTGATGCTAAAAGAATCATTTTGTATCAACAGTTTAATAAAGATGGTGTTATCCTATTAGAATCCTTTAAATGGCAACAATAAAATGTGTGCAATGATCTGATCAGATAATGTCAAAGTTAATATGTGCTTGTACCATGAACCTGAAATTACAGAAGCTGCTGTGGGGTTTTTAAAGTAGTTGCGTAAGTGTGCTCTTAACCGAATCTTTTAGAATGCCTCCTCTTTTAATGACTTACAAAATTAATTTCTAAATGGATCTGCCCTCCCCCAGCCTCCTTCCATGTCAAGGGACTTGTGACATGTCCTTGCTGAGCAGCTGATTTTGGTAGTGGGAATGGCTTCTCAGTAGAACACTCGATTAGACTGCCAAAAGTGCAGTAAAATGTTCATAATATAAAATATGATTTGTTTCTGAAATATGTAGCATGTGGAAATTCAAGTCCTCTCTGCTTTGTTTTTGATAACTGCACTTCTGCTGATCAATTTAATGCTTGGAATCTCCTCTTTGGCGCTCTTCCATAGTCTTATATTTGGAGGCAGAGTGCCTTTATTTGTCTGAAAATTTGAATGTGTGAATGGTTCAAAGTTTAACTTGCTCAGCTTGATTTGTTTATTGCTTTCTTTTGCTGAAATCAGTGGCAGCCAGTTCAGTGAGCACAGCTGGCAGCAGGAGGTCCCCACTGTCTAACAGTGGTGGTGTTACCTGGTGTGCAAGCAGAGGGTTTCAAATGGTGTGCAGTTACTTTAGCCTTTCACACTTGGCATCACACATGAGAAAATCTTCGTTTGCCTATAAAACTTGTCATTGGGAGAATCTGTTTGGAATAATTACTCCTTGTTATGCTACCACTGTTTTTATCAAGGACAGTGTCTTAAAGCTTTGTTATTTTAAATTGTCAGTTGATATTTTGGGTAAAACAAATTTTCATTCTTGTCTCCAGAACGAAGGTAAATTGTGAAGCAAAAGTCTCATAATTGTACCAGGTAAGGCTATTTTACTTGAAAGATTGTCAAGTTTAGAATGCATAAAATATTTTTTGCAGTGCTTTTCTAAATATTACTAACAAAGGTTCTAGATGTAAGAGATGATTGAAAATTTAGAATGCTTTGTAAAGAACTGATTTCGTTCTTGTGAGTATTTTATTTTGGATACTGATTTTTTTCTTGTGAGTCAGGCCAGCAGCCTAGAGATTAAGTTTTGAGGCACCTATATTTTATGACTGTCAGGAGGGAATGCTACCCTTAAATCTGCCCCTTCATTACCAGGTCTGTTTCAGTGCTGCTGTTACTCCTGGGAAGAATCTAGTGCAGCTTATTTTGTCATGAGGGTGCTATTAAGGTCAGGTCATTTCTCAAAAAAACCCCTAAAACTCGCATTTTTTTCCTTTTTGCAAGTATTTCTGCATTTTTTGTGAATCTTCTGCTTTCTTGTTTAACAATGTGAAAGTTATACCCTTTCAGTTAATTTCTGCTTATTAAAACACAAGTAATGTCCAAAAAATGAGCAGAATAGTGAGAAGCTTTTGAAGGCCTTGCCTTTTCTAAAAGGATTTGTTTACTAGTAACTGTGACTGGATTTCAGTAATTTCCCTTTTTAAATCTTTGTCTGGTTCACCTGACCAAAAGTGGATTCAGTGCCTTAAAATGAAGAACAAGAAAAGAAACAACTCCATTAATGACTTCAGGAGGGTGGTTCCCTTACAGAAACAGTAGCACATGTTCTCAGTCATGGAGAAATGGATTCCTGTGCCCTCAGTTCATCACGGCTTTGTCATGGCAAAGCCTGTTCAGCCCTGCTACAAACTTCTTTCATTTGATTGTCAGGCTTCTGTAGGTGCCAGTTTTAAATTGAAGATGCACTGTGAAGAGTGCAAACACGTCCACCCTGCTTTCACATAGCATTTGTAAACTAGCTAGAGGTAGAGGTAGTCTAGCTAGAGGTAGAACTGAAAACCCAGTGGAGTTTGCCCCCATGTTTGTTCTAATAATACCTCTGTGTCTGAATATCGCGAGTTTTTGACCATGCCACATGCCTGATATAAATAGCTGTGCAAAGCAGACCTCAGCTGAGATTACCAAACTTGGTGTTTTGGGTTTGTGATTGAACTTCAGCCAGGATGGCAAAAGCAAGCCAGTAATTATCTTTGCTGAAGCTGCCGTGAGGACTGCAGGGTGAAAGGCTTTGTTTCCTTCCTCAGTGCCCTAAGGCACCAGTGTGTCCTGTGCTCACAGCTCCTGATCAGGCAAAGGGAAGTGACCCAGGCCAGGGTGGGTGGTCTCTGCCATTCCTTCCTACAGAAGGAGCATGAAGTATGTTGGGGGAATGTGGAAACGCAGACTGGCCTCCATATTAGTTCTTAACTCATGTTTTTTCCTATCCCGTCTCCCTAGCAAATTGGCCTCCTCTTCCTCCTTCACCCTCCAGCAGTCCTCCTCCTTAGCTGCACATCAGGGTTCTCTGTAGGTTCTGCCAAAATGAAACTGTAGGGGTCTTTAAACAGTTTCTTTTATGTCTGAACAAGTTACTGTTCCTGAAAGAGAAGATTTTTCACCTGGCGAACATTGGACAAAATTAATAAATGGTGCTCATGGTTCTGCCTATAGGAGCCTTATACAGTGTGTGTCAGAAATAAGGAAAAGGCCGCACAACATGTTAAACTATTCCCTGTGTTTTAACTGCATCTTTAGTTACATAGATGTTTTCATCTAGATAGTAAAACCAAAATGTGTATTAATTACATCCTTTGTCTGTGTGCTGTTTTAAGCGCACAATTAATAATAAGCTGATAGTAAAACAAAATGAAATGAATGTAATTTCCAGATGAAGTATTTTAATGCTATGAACTACTAAGGAGAAATAAAGAATTTGTCTGTGCCTTGCTGTTATAACAAATGCTTCTAAAATTCTTTAGGTAGCTGCTGACTTAAATATTTTATGAAGCAAATTTATCTTGAGTACAAACTCAGGTTACAAAACACTAATAATTTGATTTAAAAGGCTTTATTACTGCTTTCTAGAAATAGCTGATAAAATGATTTACAAGACTGGAAAGTTTGCTGTACTACCTGCAGAAATTTCTATACATGTACTACATGTAACAAAAGAAGCTGGAGTAGTGTGGGATTCACAGAGGGTAACTTAATTGCAAAGGAACAGGCAGTTCTTCAGGGAAGAGCTGAAAGATTAAGAGTTATGGCAAACATAAATCTCTTAAAGCCCAGATAGTCACAGTATTAGTAATTGCAGTAAATGAAAATAAAAATGTTTCCCTTACGTATACATCAAAGTATAGGAAATGCAATTTGAGAATAATTTTTAAGGAGCTTTCATAAATCTAATCCATACTTGGGATTGATGAATTGTATTTGCATGTTTAGCAGTGGGAGAAGGAGGAGGAAATAATAATTATGTCGTGAACTTGTTTTAGGGTTAAGTGGGAAGCTGTTAAAAATGGATAGCCCGTGTCACGACACCCCCTCCCCCATTTTGAAGTTGTTGGATTCATTACTTACATGGTTGTTTATGGAAGGATTTTCAGTGACAGTGGCATTCTCTGACTCTGGAAAAATGTTGTGAGAAATTAAAATAAAACAGCCAGGTTTTTCCAAAGTTAAAACTGCTTCAGCTCTATCTGCACATATGTAGGTGTCAGTGCAATTTTTACCCAAGAATTCCTTCAGTCTCACAGATAAAATAGCTCTGGGTGTGTAGGTGTAATGGATTTTTTTTCCTTACTCAAGGTGTTGAAAAGATCAATTTTTCCTCTCTATGAGGGTGCAACTTTTAGGAGATATTTTGTCCTTACTTTACTTCTTTATATACTTGGTCTGTAGCTGTTTCCCCTTCTCTGGCTTCACAATACAGGTGTGGAGGTGTGAGAGAGTTCTCTAGTGGCCTGTGAGTACCATATGTTTGTGTTTTTAACTAAATATATTATTTTCAGGTTTTGTTGAATTTCATCAAGGTTTTTTGCCAAAGAGCTTCTTCCCAGGAAGTGGACAACTTTATTCCTTTTAATCTGGCCATCATTTGGAAAGCTAAGTTGAGGTTCAGAAGTGGAGTGCAAATATGAGGTCTAAAAAAGGTGTCAATTCTCTGTGGTTGGTGGACTCCTTCTGTACTTCTGTTCCTGCTGTGACCTTGTGAGAACGAATGTGTTTGTATCTCTCTGTCGCTTAGGGCGGCGGTGGGACTGAAGCACGGGAGATAAAACGCTGCACTGTCCAGCCAAAGGACTTATTTAGCAGACTGTTCTTTGCAGGTACAACGTGTGCTCCTTCCTGCCTGGTCAGGGCATGTTTTCAACTGCTGCCTGAAGCTCAGCTGTACTCAGCTGCTTTTATTCCAGGAAGCTGCTACTTGTGAGATCTCCTGCTAAGCTCTGCACAAGGCTCTCTTTGCGTAATCGGTCATTTGTAATGGATGGCTTCACAGTAATTATCCACTGGTACAGTTTTGGCCTTGTTTAATTTTTCCCTATTCAAATAAATGGCTTTCTTCAGAATACTAATGCAGAGCAAATAAACACATTGTTTCTCCAGGGCCCATAAGATCAGATTTTACTATCAACACTTGACCCAACAACTTTACTCATGTGGTCAAGGATTTGCTACTTACGAAAGCATGACCCTTGTTTGTGCTTTATTTAGGAAATGAATGTAAGCACTTGGGTTTATTGCTTTTACTTTCTCCCAAATATTGTTCCTCACCTCTCAGGGCAGCTAAAGAAATAAAAGTTTTCATTCTGTTGTTATAGTACCAGATATACGCATTTGGTGAGGACTACTAAAACAAGACATTCAAAACTGAACATGATGGAGGAGTGTACAGGGTACTTTCTAAATATCCTCTTGTCTCTGAAGATAAGCATTAGGTGAAGATGCTGTAAGACAGGAGTCAGCAATCAGCTAGGGGTACATGAACATTTTAGACTTTCAGGTATTGGATCAGTAGTATTTCATTTGGCATTATATTGCATGATTTGCTTCTTTCTGTGTCATTGTCTCCCACAGATGGAACCTGCTACTGCATCCAGATTCCTGGTTATTCCACAAGAAGGGTTTAACATTGGTTTTGTGGTAGATTTTATTTGCAGGGTTATTTTTCCAAAAGAGTTTACCCCACTGTAGATAAATGACTCAAGTTCTTGAACCATAAAATACTTGTTTTTCCTCAAAAGGTCTCTAGGTACTGATACATCTTTTTATTACTTACTGAACAGAACCTGAATAGTCTGCATTTCCTCAAAGCTACAAGTATGCTGGAGGAGGGAGTGCATATCAGTGAAAGGACTTTTAGTGGTACTGTTTTATTCTCAATTCTTGATCAGCATTATCTTACTGCTGTCACATTCATTGGTTGAGAGCTGAAGTGAGCTAGAACACCTCTTAGCAGGTTTTGTAGTGCTGGTCCAGCTGCTATTAAAGTGTCTGGAGAAATTGCTACCTCTCCAAAACACCAGTTTGATCAGTCCTAATGCAGTAATCTGGAAAGAATATTGGGTTTTTGAGTCCTGTCGAAAATACTTGAGGGTTAGCAGGATGTGCTATTAAACCTCCTTCAGTGCTCAACTTCATTGAAATAGATGGCTGAGAGCATGAAAGGAATTTTTACTCTCATTCTGAAGCACTTACCTGAGAGAAAGTGCTACCCTAGCAAGCCAGGAATAGATGAATTTTGCAGTCCAGTGTGATTAATTGTGACTATCCATCTCAGTGACGCTTCAGGGAGATTGCCCAACAGAACCAGCAGAGTGGGCACCGATGCTGTTCTGTACTCTGAGTGATGGAAGGGGTTAGAGTGCCCTGGTTCAGCAGATGAGGATTGGCAAATGCTCCAAAAATATTTCTGTGTTTTCAAGCCTCTTGTGATCTTTAACAAATACTTTTTAATGAGAGTTTGAGCTTCACAGCCTTTGATAGTTATGAATATACATTGTGCTTTCTATATACTGTTGGAATTTCAGTTGGCCATTTTTTAAAGCTACCTTTTAGTTAAACTTCCTCCTTAAATATATATTTTGTATGGTGTAATTCTACACATATCAGGAAAATCACAGTACTGTCACATCTTTCGTGCTGTTCATGCACACAAAGTGCTGAGCAATGGCAAGGCAGCTGCTGCAATATGGTTATTGCTAATCAATCTGAATAAATTTGAGAATTTTATTGCAGTTTCTCTCCAGAACTGTCAGCATGAAGTATACAAAATCTCTTGCTTTTGTAGCTCAAATGAACCCTGTAATGATGTGAAATTCTTAATGTTATATAAGACATCTTATCACGTGGTCTCTTGATCTGTCAGTAAAATATGCCTTGATTATAACTAAATTGAGAGAGTTTTTTGATTTCCTTATGGTCCTTTTATTTGCTCTGTATTTTTGTGGAACTTTTTAAAAATTCATCATATTTCTGCTGCTGCTTCCAGTCTTGCTGCTGGACTTTTGCCTTGACTTCTAGACCATTACAATTCTCTTTCAGTCATGCATATTTGCCAAGTATCTTGGATGTCATACTTAACTGTTTTCGGATGTTCTGTAGGAAATGCCACCATCTGCAGAGAGTCCATGCTTTGCCCTCAGCTTTATTGTTACTGGGAATCTTCCTCAGCCAACTGCACACTGAGAACTGACTGAGGGGTTGAGGGTGCTGGAAAATTTGGCAGACTGAGTAAGTGTGTGAGCGATGTAAATGTTTATCTCTGTGCAGTTGGGTTACAGAGATTTCTCTTTTACAGGAGGAGTCCAAAGCTTGCATCAGGGTATTTGCTGATTGCTTAGAAAAAATAAATGCCTGAACTGTGCCACTCTCTCTTTCCCAGGTAAGAATCACTTTGTTTACTACAAAGCTGATAACAATTACAGGATCTGAGGGAACTAAACATGAGACTGCTGCTAAAGTTAAACAGTTATTAATGCAAAGTTACTTCTTTGCATTAATTTGACTGAAAAGCCCTAAAGTAGCTTAAGAAGAAACATGAATGATTTTGGTTTAATCTCTGAAATAAGTTTTCCATAAGGGTGTGGCAGCATGGCTATTTCCTCTGATGCAGAAACTGAAGCACTTCATATCTTTATATCACAAACATTACAAGCTTTTTAGTATCTGTGGTGGAAGATATTTTCCCTTGCTGTAAGAAGTATACCTACTTATGGGTATTAGGAAAAAACCATTATTTAATGACAGAATCATAGAACATACTGAGTGGGAAGGGACCCATCAGGGTCTTTGAGTCCAGCTCCTGATCCTTTGCAGGACACCCCAAGAATCACACCATATGCCCGAGAGCATTTTCCCGACACTTCTTGAACTCTCTCAGGCTTGATGCTGTGACAGCTATTACTGAAGCACAGATTACTGTTCAAGGGCTGAAAATCCCACATTATCAAAAGTGAGATTTGTCCAAAACTGGTATTGAACTTTTAGGCACTTTATTTAAGTATACTTGTTTTGGTCATCTGCCAGTCTTGCCCAGTACAGCTGACTGGTCGTCTAGTCATATTCTGCTTTGGCAGTCCCTGGAAACAGCCACTTAAGTAGGGAAATGTTTCAGATTAAGAAATGTAATGTCACTGGATTTGTGCCTGGGAGCTACATCTCTATCTTTCATAGCCACAATAGCCACTTTCTGGGTTCAGTTCTGCACAATATGATAGAGAGTTCTGATATGTTTTTAATTAATTTTTTTTAAGATTGCAGTCATTAGGGCCTTTAAATGCTAATCTCCAGGCTAGTCTGTGGTACTTGAGCCCAGTTAGTATTTCCATTAACTGGTACACTCTTCAGCTGCACGTAGGTAACATACATGGAATGTATGGAATAGTTTTCTTTGCAAGGGAATATTTCAAATAAATCATTCCTAGACAGCTGCTGGTAATGTCGCGTCAGTATTTACTTATATAAAACACCAATACTTGTATTGATTAACATTCTTTGGTACCACTCTGATGGCAGAGGTAAGAACAGGAGCCAGCCTGGTTTTACACCTCAGCACTTCTGTTTTCAGCCAATTAAAAAGCTGCAAACAAACAAAAGAACCCACGAACAACAAGACTTTATTTCAGCCTGGTGAGTGCAAATTGGTCAGCATTTGCTCTGCAACACTGCTGCAAGGGGAGATGGGCTGACTGTAGACTGCAGGATGCATCAAGTTTCTGGTGCACTCAGCCTCAGCATGGCCCTATGCCCAAATGTATGCAGGGAGAAGAGCCAAGTGTGCACTTGGAGAATGATGTAGATTCATCCTGTCTGATGGCTAGGGATCAGTGAACTCCAGTTCCCATATGTCACCTCTTGATTTACTATGAGGCTACTGTGGAAAATTGTCAGCACACAAAGCAGATTGCTGGCTTGTAACAGTTCGTGTGAATTTTATTCTTAATTCTTGGGATTCTTGACCAGCTGTTGCCACAGTGTAGCTGCAACACTGCATGAAGGTATTGCCTGGAGAAGCAACTAGTGCAGCACAGTGTGGGAGATACCACTGCTTATAGAATTGCAGAATTGGCAGCTGGATAACCATGCGACAGAGCACTTGAGATATGACTTAGCAGCCTGTAATTTGTATTCCAATTTGAGGCCCAAGATGTTTATTTAAAACCAATGGATATGACTCCTTAATGAAAAACTGTAGGTAATTCAGTCCCTGTAATCTTTTGATCCTTCTGTCAAAACTCAAGGATTGTCTGAACTCCAATTTATAATATAAACCTGATCCATCTTGGAATGCAAGTGGCCTGACTTTAAAATGTATTCTGTTGGTAGAGGGCAGCCATGCTGCCTTTTCCCAGTAAAATGAAATGTTGCTGAATACAGTTGCCTAATTACTCTGTAGAAGCCAAATATCCCATATTCAAGGTTGTGCTTTATTAGCCAGTGAAATTCTTACCGATCCCCAAATCTGAAATCTGCTACATGCCTTTTTAAATTTCAGAATGCATGAGCAGTGGATGTTAGATTATTAGACAAAAAGCATTGCTGAGCTTGTTATATTTTCAAAGTCACAATAGCTTTAAGAAATAACTTTTTGCTGGAAAAAAATTACATATAAGCATAAAATATTTCTTTCTTTCAGAGAGATAACTGGACAGTACATATGTAAGCTGATGAGGTAAGGACAGTGAACACACAGATTGGATTTTTTTTCATAAATATGTATCTAGCAGGTGTGTGCCATCCTACAAGCACAGCCTTATGCTCCATAAAGGAGAGCTGGAGGAGCACAGTGTAGTTAATCATCAATGCTTGTGTGGATCAGCATGAATAGTCTTTAGAAAGAAAGAGAATTCTATATTCAGCTTGAGAGTTTACAGCTTTTATACAATATGCCTTTTGAGTAAAGCTAAGCACAGTTCTTCACATGCTTTATGGGCAATTGTATTCTTTGTTGCATGTGAGAAATGGAGAATACCAGCCTCTTCTGCCACAGAAATGTTCAGTGGTGTGATTCACTTTTCGACTAGTGTGGGAACTTAGTCTTACAACTTTTGATTATGAAAAGGATCCAAATGCCATATAAGAATGGATAATTACCAAGAGATGCTATTCACTTGGGAAGAGCAATATAAACTTTTTATCAAGATATTTATAGAGGAATTCTTATCATCCATCAACCAAATAGATTTGCTTTGTGCTGACAGCATCTGTATTTTGTTTCTGTCATCGTTCTTGATGTTGCAGTAAGTATTACAGATTTATAGGAAGCACTGTGTTATCAGGTACATGTTTGAGAAGCTGCTGGACATCAGCACATCAGAGGGTAAGCAATAAAATAAATGCATGTACTGTGCATGTGGAAGTCAGATAAACAGTTTGAACTTCTTCCTAGCTGACTAAAAGTAAAGGTTTTGAGATATCTTTAGACACATTGTGAAGAGATGCTCCTTTTGAACACGCTTTCACAGATATCCTTTGAATGGTGTTATCTGTACCTCTTTGTATTATTTTAGCAGTACTTCAGAGAAATGCAATTTGAGTTCCTTTGTTTCCAAACCTTCTGGTTTTGAGACTGCATATTTTAATTACCATAGTCATTACCATAGTAGTTTAGTAGGTTCTTTGCACACAGTTTAAAATCGCTTATATTTTCTCTTTCTTAAAATTGGGTATATAAATGTCTCCTGCAACACCATGACTTATAATGGAATTCTGCGAAAGACTGGCCTGAAGTTTTATTTTTGTCTAGTGAAGACAAACTGCTAGGAGTTTCAAGATCACTTGATTTACTTCTAATACCTGACATGATACTGAGTTGGATCAGATTTTGTTCAGATTTATATTCTTTTTTGACTACTTCTACTCCCATTTTTTCTGATTTTCACTGCATTGAGTAGTAATCCTGTAGAAAGCACTGGAGTTATCAGTGAGGTCTTTCCTCTGGAACCACAGCTCCTGAGGCTTCTCTGCACTGTTGCCTCAAGAATTTTGCCTTTCTTTATTGTTTCCTCTTTGAAAAGGGATGCACTTACTGCAGAATTAACGATGGCATTAAGAAGTGAGATGCTCTTGTATGAGGTGATGTGAGGCTTGCCAAGTGCCTATTTAGACTGCACTAATGCACAGTGGGCTGCTCCAGGTGGAAGCCTGCCAGTGGCCTGCTGGTGCTGTTCGTGCCTGGGAGCTGGTGCTGTCATTGCCTGGCCCCGTCCCCAGCTCTGCACCCATCCCTGCTGGCTCCAGTGCTGGTGGCTGCAGGAAGGTGCCTCAGCCACCTCAGTGCCTGCGACTCTGACTCTCCCCACGCTGCCTGGGAAGCCAAAGCACCTAAATAACGCTGTCTTGTTTCACTATCCAGCTGCTCACTGTGAGTGTCCAAGTGAGATGCAGAGATAAAGGTGGGCAGGGTGTGAGGATTACTTTTATTTTGTAGGAGTGAGTGTCACCTTAAATACATGTCAATGCATAGCTCAAGTAATTTGCTAAATGGCAGCCCTGACTCCACAGCAATTAAGGTTAGAAATGTGGGAGAAAGGGCAAAAGAAGCCATCATGTTTTAAGCTGGAAAGTGTAATTCTACTGACAGGACACCTAGCTTACCCAGTGTTTGTGTTCCTGTTTTGCTGGAGGTGTTTATTCTGAAGTGCTTACTTGAAAAGTGTGGTAATGACATGTGGCTGAAAAGTCCACAGTTCAGACAGGCACTTTTCTTTGACTAAAAGGATAATTGATTTAGATTCTTACTGCTCAAGTTTGTTTATTCATGTTGGACCACTGACATCCAAAGACCATGTTGCAAGTTATGGCATTATGAATTAAAAAGTATAGTAAAAATACCCATGCAGAGCTATAAATTATAACAGCAAGAAGTACGGTGCAAATAAGTATTTTGGACTGTCAAAACTTTGTTGCATTGCACTTATTCCAAGCACCGAAAATGAAAGCCTTCAGAACCTCTGAAGTATTTGAAGGAGTAAATGTAGAAACAAAAGTCTTGACAGTTTTGAAAAATCTTTTGTTGTGGGAAGAAAGACTTCTTGATAAGATCTAGAATGAAGTCCTGCCCAAATGTGGTCATGGAATAGTGCAGGAGCACAGTGATTTTCACAAGAGCCATATTTCAATGGGGACAGCTACACCCTTCCCACATTCAGCACACGACTCCGTAACCCTTGTCTTAAATAGCTGTGTCATGTTTTTGTGAGTTAGCAAACTCCAGCTGTGGAGGGCTCTGCTTTGCACAACAGCATAAGAACTTTGCTATGTATGGCACAAAGAACCCTTGCCAAGACCAGTGCTGTTTTCCTGGTGCAACTGTGGCTGCAATCAGGGGTTTATCTCCCAGGTTGTGTCAAGGAGGAATTTGCCTCCTCCTCATCTTGCAGAACTAGGCTGGCAGGAGCCTGTAGATCGAACAGGAAATGAACGACAGACCTTTGTGTTTTTTTTACACTCTGGTAACTACCTAATCAACAAGTCACCAAGTCCTGACATACTAAGGATTTTCTAACACAACTAATTTACTGAAAGATATCAGTCTTTTTATCTGCAATTACTCTGCAAGAGTCACATAGTGAAATCTCTGTTATGCCGTAGAGAAGTGACATAATATGGTCAAAATCTGAAACATGTAACCGGGGTGGTACATTGTGGTGGCTCTGTCAACACTTAATTTTAGGCAAAAACTTACTCCTTTTTTCCCTTATTTTATCTTAATTGTACTTAATTTTGGCTAGACTAAAGGACTACTACCCCAAAATATCTCTCTGCTCACTTACCAAAGGGCAATCCAAAACTCCCAGGCATGGAGACAAACCACAAGAGTTTCAGATGCAGAATAACTTTGTAGAAGCAATTGGTAGGAACCCTAGACTGTACTTCGGAGCATAGTAGAAAGCCAGTCATTTCCCACTGCTTCCCTGTTCCTCTCCCCAACAGCAACAAAGGGAGAAAGACACAAATGGCACCCAAATAAAAGGGCAAAATAACTAAATCTCTCATGCAAGTCCAGGTCATCGACATTTTAATTTGTTCATTAAAAAAAAGAAAAAATGTGTCTTTTTGGCATATGGCAAAAAGAGTCCATCAAGCTTACTTACTGTGTGGGAAGGAAGGAAATTCTTAGAGGGGGAGACAGAGGATAAATGGCTTATTTTGGCCTTAAATTTTCCTGGAGAGTGGAGAATGTGTGGGCTACTGTTAGGGGAGTCCCTTCCCCAGGCAGCATCTGCTGCTCTTCGGGCCCTTTTGAGGGCTGGAAGGATGATTCTCGGTGGATTTGTGTCCTTACTCCATGGGTCATGCAAAGAGCAGGGTTCCCTCCTCTGATACACAGAGACACTTGGGGGATACTGAGGAGGACAGGCTGAAGGCTCAGGGGAAGAGAGAGGTGGCAGAGGGGCAGTACCCAGACTGATCCCCATGCCGTACAGCCCACCATCCTACTCTCCTCCCAGGCTGCCTGAAGTATGGACTATTTCTATTTTAGGGATTTCCTCACCACAGAAATGAACCAAGGGAAGACTGTGGGGCTGAAATTGGGATATAGACATAGCCTAGAGTGGAGCTCTACAACTGCTCACAGATCTACTGCTGAAAGTGCAGCCCAGCAAAATGGACCCCTTGTAAAACATTAGTCCTTGGTCCTAAGTCCTATTATTCCTTTTCCTGTATCTTCACTTTCTTCATGCTGCTCTCTGGTCTGAGCTCTTTCTCCTCCAGCCTGAAGCTTCCCCTCATGTCATCATGTGCTGCTGGCAGAGCTGAGAGCTGGGAGAAGAGTGGTTTTACAGCACAGTGACATTGTTCCGGGCATTCTCCATTCTCCTGCAACTGTGTGCGTTAGGAAAAACAGGTAGGTGCAGGCCCCTTGCTTTGCTGGTCCCTAAGCCTCCTGCAGCACCTGGACCTTGTATTATCCTGAGAGATGAAGTTCCCTTGGGCTCCCAGCTGGCCATGTAAGGCAAAAGCCATAGAGCACTTTCTGGCAGGTCCGTGTGGTTCGCACAGGTTTCTGCTGAATTAAACTCTGCCAGTGCATGAGAGAAGCCTGCTGGGAGAGTGAGCTTTGCTGTCTGCTTCAACTGGCAAAAAGCTGCCTTGGCTGTGGATGGCAGTGTGTGCTATGCTGAGCACAGGGCAGTCACGTTGCCTATGGACACCCAATTTAGCAATGTAGCTGTGCTCAGATTCCCTGTATGGGATATGGAAAGAAAAATACTTATTTGGAGATAGATTCAGAACAGCAGCTGAACTGCTCTTCTATTCAGCACAATAAAAACAAGCCCCTAAAAGCTCTAAGCGAATCAGAGTTATAACAGGTCTACACACATTAACTGATCTGGTAGAAGACTACATTTGCTGTCTTGTACACACAGCTGTAAGGTCTGTGTTTCTTTACAGCTACTTGAGTCTGTTTTGGATCTTCTAGCAGACTGTGGCATATGGAATGGAAAAATAAAACTTTTGATTTATGTGTTGCTGCTTTCCCACTTTGGCCACGGTAGAATACTTACAAATGTGAGATGACAACAAATATTAAGTTGTACAAGTAACTGAAATGGTTACATCTGGGAGCAGAGGGAATGGATAATTCATCACTCTAATAGTTTCTATGCACTGAAAAGGGCTCTGTGGTTTTGTAGAAGAGAAGTAAATAGAATAGCATTCCCAGCCCCCAAAGCTGCAAAGACCAGATAAAAACTGAGCTGCTGCAAAACAAGTTTACATGAGCCTTGCCAGGCTGATGGGCATGCTAAGAGTTAGAAAAACAGCAACTGCAGTAAGAACAGACAAATGCTGTGCGTGAAAAATCTTTTTAATACACACATCCTCTTACCTAAACTTTCTGTGTGGCTAGTTATTCAACATTTTCTCATAAGTTTTAGGGAACATTCTAAGTATTGATAATCTGTGCAATATCTGTATTATCTTGGGACTTGTCCAATAATGTCAAGAGGCACTGCACTCTTGATGATCAACTTTGGGGAAAAAAAAAAGCAGAGCAAGGCATTATTGGTTTTTAAGATCAGAAGAGACTACTAAAATCATCAGTTACTCTAATCTCTTTTACAGAGATTAGAGGACTTTATCAGTTAGTTCTGCATAATACCTTTACCTTTGATTTAAATTGCATCTTTCTTAAAAAGCCATGTAGGCTGTAGGATTAAATATCTGTATTTAGCTGGTGCTTGATTTTGTTTCAGAAATACCTGTTATCTATAGATAACATGATTCTTCTCATGTGCTTGCAGACAATGTTCTTGAACGAAAACCTCTGGCTTTTGTAGTTTTGTAGTTTTCCCCTCCCAAATTTTGCAATTCCATTCTTTAAAATATTCTTGCTGAGTTGGGCTCTGTTAGAAAAGCAAGATCAGGGAAAACACTACAGGCATTTCTTTCTAGCTTTCTCAGTCATCAGAATCTGTTCACGGTCACTCTGAGACCTTTGAATAATATTTATAGATATAAGAGCAGAAACTCTTAGGTTCATAGTGATGTACGGACGCCTCACTTAAGTTTACTAGGAGGCAAAACTTAATATGCTAATGTTAGCTTTTGAGAACTAAAGCAATGAGATTTCTCCTTAAGAATTTAGATTTACAGAGGCTTCCCACTATGCAACTATTCATAATTAGTTGGAAAGTCAAAGACACAGAATAAAATTCAAACAAATCAAGTTCTGTCTTGGTGAATGCATGGCTGTAATTGTGTAGTCTTTAACAAATTTTGAAGATTAGGCATCTTCACTGTTCAAGTCTGTCTCTATAGTACCATATATTTAAACTGCCTAACAGTAAATCAAACACAGAGCCCTCACTTTGACCAGTTATTAGCAAAAAATATTATGTAAAAGTCAAAACATGAAAGGCTAAAAGTGCTGAATGTTCTGCCTGGGAAGCTTGACAGTACTCTTTTCATATAGCCCTTAAAGTTTAGGAAAAGTGCTTTGAAGGCTAACTAGACAGGATTTAATATCAAAGCTGGATATATAGCCAGCCACCTTCTCAGTTTCAGACAAACATGGTTCTTGCTTTAGTATGTAACCAGTTACTATTTCTAATCAAAATTATATCTAGTGTAATTTTGAAACAAGTCACCAAAAATACCTGTTCAACTAGATGCAATTCTTATTATAAACGGAGTAGAACAATCAGTTTTTTTGCATGTGGTGATATATATATGTGTACCACTGACAATTCAGAAACAAAACTAAAGGTGATAAAAGCTTAAAATCAATGACTTTTGCAGGTAGAATTAAATCTTGGATAATGAATAAACATTTTTGGTGAGTGGGAGAACAAAACAGTCAGTCTGAAACAGCAATTGGTATAAAAATACTGAAGATACGTAAGCAAAAATTTTACGTGGGGATATGAAGCTTCAGAGTGACGACACTAGAAAGTGCCTTTTGAAAATGGAAAGGAACACTTGCATAGTCCCTTTACCTAGATAGAATCACTGAGGTATAGGGCTATTAATAAGTCCAAATAGGAAAGAAACAGGACAGTCAAACATCTTAATCACAACAGTCATTTAAATAGGCTCAGACTGTAATTCCCTTTGGGCTGTTAATTGCATATCCACCCGATATCCAGTTCTGAAATTAGGTCTTTGTGTTCTTGTTAAACTGGTTATTTAAATACTGAATAATATTACTGAAGGAAGTAAGTCTGCTTTACATTGAAAGGTTCCTTTTAGCAGGACTAAATTTTCTTCCATTAAAGCAAAAGAAAAGAGTACCTCTCCTTAGAGATCAAGACTTTCTCTGTCAGTCTCCATCCATTCTCAGGCTATAAACAAAAACTGTTGTCATTCACCTAATTGTGTGGAACTCTAAAAATAAAGGATCTCTTTATCTCTTGCAGCTTGTTCTCAGGGTGCTGCTGTGGCTCAGGTGACTGTGAAGGGCAGCATAGAACTAAGGGGATTTTTTCCACATTGCTTAAATTTTATCAGAAATTCAAGTGTTTGTGCAGGCATCACTGTTACACAGGATGTACCTATCTGGGTTTCAGCATCTTTGTAAAGCTTGCCAGAGGTCTAGATAGCATTCGTGTATTTATTATGATTCTTTTCTGTGTCTTTCTGTTATAGGCTCAACATGAAATAATATATTTTCTTTTACCAAGAGTTAGCAAACTGCATATGAGTATGAGAAGAGGGCGAACGCTACTTGAGACAAACACAGAAGTAGGAGTATCCAAATCACAGATAAGGAGATAATTTAGAAGATGATAATTTTCCACATCTGCATTTCTTAAAATTTTTCAAGAAACTCGTCATCTGCCATCTTCTCTACAGTATTTGTATACTCAAAGATGATTACCGCATTCCTTTCCTCTTGGCAGTTTGAGTTTGAAAACATAGCTACAGCATGAGAGATTAACTGTTTCAGTATCTCCATTGTTTAGAAAAATGGGGTCAAGTTACCCTTTGTCCATGTCACTGGCTGTCCTCAGCTTAACAGTTTCAAGACAGTGTTGAAATTCTTGTACTAAAAATATCCTCTATAGCTGACAACTAAATGGAATCAAACCTATAAGGTTGTTTTATGTAACACTGAAAGGGAAAGGAAAGACCTAACTGAGAAGGAAACATTCCCCCTGTTGCATAGAAGGCTTTTAGATTTCAGCTCTTCGGTTTTATGTCTCCTGCCATCCCTAAACACATGTATGAGTGTCTGGAGAAGATTATCAGTCAGGAGGCACACAAATATACAAGCCTTCTGGTCACCTAAAGGAAATTTTATTGCTCTGTACTTAACCAGAAATCTCCCTGGACGGAGGAGGACCAGAGAACAGCTTGGAGCTACATTTCAGCTGTAGATTTTGGATCTGTGGCTGGGACTATGTAAGCTCCAATGTCTTAAAATTCATATTAAAGAAAAAAGGGAAATTCATGGGGGTAGGAAAAAACCAGAATGTATTTGTTGAGCAGAAGCCAGCACATACAGTTGTAATGGCCTTTACTTTGAGATGAAATAGTAACCATCTGTACAATGAAAATCATTCTGCAAGCAAAATATGTGATCAGATCTAAGCTTCTGTGATTTCCTCACCCTTTGAAATGATCAAACCTTCTTTTATGCACTGTTGTTTCTCCCACTGTTTTGGTGTCTCTCTGGCCCTACTGCTGCTCCTCTGTCACGTGGTGCACAGCTCCGTGGTCAGAGGGACAGTTTCACGCTTTCCCACTGTCAAATACCTTTTGCTTCAAAAACTACTCTTAGCAGCAGGCTCTGCTATTGCTTCCTTGATGCACACGCTAAGAACAATCACTAGAGTTTGTCTGGGACAAGGAACTTCCTCCTGGCCTGGTCATTGAGCATTACATAACTACATCACCTATATAAACTCTTTCATAAGTTGATCTTTGATCAGTAATGCATTGCTGATATCCTCTTGGGTCTCTTGGTCTTCTTGCCATGACAGTGCAATGCTTGGAGTTCTCATCTTGTGATGACAGTGTTGTTTGTTGTAGTGGGATCAAGTGTGCTCATGCAGCAATGTTCTCATGGACGCTCCTGTAGCAGCTGTTTCCCTTGTGGCACTGGTTGTCTCCAGTGGCGATGGCTCTAACAGTCCTGTGTATCTCTGCACTTCCAGCTTACACTGAATGTGTTGTTAAATTACCTGTAACACAATTTTGCACTCCGAGCCCTGTATGTTTGGGATGGCATGTGAAAACAAATCCCAGGTACACTGAGTATCCAGGGCCAGAAATGCTTTCCTTGTCACTGTAGATTTCTCTGTGGAAAGGACTTGTGTGAAGGCACTTGCAGGAACATCTTGCTGCCACCTGAGCATACCAGGAGACACAGACCTGGCAGGTGTGGTGCTCCCCTCAGTGAGGTTCCAAGAGACCTAGGGCAGGCCCTGTTGCTTCATTTCCCTGCAGAGTCCAGCCTTTCATCCCGCAAATGTAACCTGCTGCCCCATACCTGCTTGTGGCTGTCACACTGCCTTTTCCCCCTCACCAAATGACTTCTGTTTCCCTTTAAAAAATGGGTAGCAAGCACATGAAGAGATTTTTTTGATGCTAATGTCACCACAGATGGGAGCACAGCCTCCCTCAGAAATCTACACTGGATGAATTCCACTAAATGTAGAGAGAGAGAGCGCTTTTTCATGAGTATGTAGTTCATGTGATTCATATTCTGATCAAAAAGATGGAACTCTTGTATTTATATATTTTTTTTAATAGTCAAATGACTTGTCTATTCTTGACACATGTTCAGTTGCTAGGCCATTGTTTCTGCACGTGAATTAATCCTTGTATATTTTCAGCTGCATGTGAGTACAAAACTTTTTCACATATATTTTGATTTGTCACATTATAAAAATCTCATTTTTGCAGTTTTATCATAAAGCCAGCCAGAAGAACAAGAGTTGTAGGAACAGGTCCTGTGTATGCAAACAAAATTCTAATATGCATTCTGCAGAACCCTTAGTCATAATATCCTAAATTATTTATGCTTAAAAGGAATATTTTAGCATTTTTCTACTAAGAAGAATTACTAGCAAAAAATTAATAAAGATAATTTTGGATTGCTAACTAGTTTTTAAAATTTGCAGTACAGTTTCTGCGACATGAAGTAATATCCTGAAGGAAGCTGATAGATACAAATAAATCTCAGCAAAATACTAAGTAAGCTGCAACTGGCAATAATACTGGGATGGCTGAAAATCTTTATTATCTCTAGCTCTAATCTTTATTATGTCAAGATTCTGTGGGATCAAGAACAAATCCAAGGCAAATCCAATTGGACTTTAAACTAGTGACTTTTGTATGCTCAAGGGCAAACCTGATAATCTACGAAAACTGAGAAAAATAGGCTTTTTGTACTTTGAAAATGCAGTTACTGAGTGTTGCAGGGTTTAAGGAAATGACATGGTTATCTGACCTTGTGCTGAAATGTTTCCTTTCGTAGAATTCCAATGATCTGTTTCCTTTTGCCATGCATGAGTAAGATTTTTTTCTTCCTTTTTAATATTAGGGAGCAGAATATGTAAAGCACTCTTTTACATATTTGTTTGTGTAAAACCAAGCCAAAATCCACCAGTGACTGATCTTTCTAAAATAATTAAACACTGTAAGTAAATCCACCATCTTTCCCCCTGTCATTGGTTCTTTGGGCCTACAAATATTGAAATGAAGGGAAGGGACATGTGATGGACAGTTGTCATCTAATCCTGACAGATCTTCTGCCCACCTCTGCTGAGGAGAGACTAAAGGGCGTTATCATTCCCCTGAGTTAAGCTAAATCCATGACACCGAACGGAATCTATGCAATGTACAACAGCTGGGTTTCACCAGCACCTCCTATCTCATTTTCTTTTCTACCTTCCTCCTAGAGGTCTTTTTCTGACCTTTGTGTGTGGGTGTTTTCCTAGGAGGTGTGACTTAGCTGATTAGGGCTGTGGCACGTCTCCTTTCGCTGCTATGAACCCATGACTGAAAGGGCAGCTAAAAGCAGCATTGTAGTCATCAGACGCCGCTCGGAGTTTGCCAGGTTTTGGAGTGGCTGATAAGACCATGCGCTGGCTCTGTCTTTTTCCAAGTGCAAGTGAGTTGAAATAGAAATTATTTTTCCTTTCTAATTCCCATGCTTTGCTCCTGTTTTCTGTGTGGGGCTGGTTTGCTACAAGGAAGTAGTACTGATTTAGTAGTCGCAAGTTCAACTAACTGTAACTTTGGTGCTCTCTTTCACTCCAGGTAAAATTTTTCCCGTATAAAAACCTAGAGAATGTAGGGAAAGGCAATGGAAAAATCCTTTACCGTTCTGCTTAATGTGTTTTATTCTGTGTTTTTTTCCCTAGTTAAGAAGAGTCAAAGCATTTCAATTTTCACTGAGAAACCAAGTGGATAGTTTGAAACTCTTAATCCAGATGTTATAGACTGTCATATTTAAATAAAGACTTTTGTCCCTCCTTTTGTATCAAACTTTATATTCTTCTCTGATCATTTGACAGAAAAAACCATATGGGGTGTTTGGGGAATGACCAAATCATTTGGACATCTGCCTGGTTAGTATCCTACCCTGGATTCTTCATAAAACTTACTTTGTACCTCTGACTAGCAAGAACAATTTTATTCAACACCAAAAAACGTTACATAATCTGAGACATAAGCACATAAGTCAAATGTGCTTAGAGTAATTTTCTCCCAGCCCTAAGCAGAGACCAAAGTATCTTCCATGTGCAGGAAACTCCTCCAACATGTATTTTTTTTAAATGCAGCAGACAGAAAGTCTGATCTAAGACTTTGCTCTCCACTATTTGGAGCATGGGGCATAAGTATACTACATAAATTTGCGGGATTTTTCTTTTAGTTTGGCAAAAATTAAAGCTGTGCATGTTGCCATATGCAATGAAAGAAATAAACTCAGCTCTGTTGATAAAGCTAGTTTTCTGTGGCTCTTCAAGTGGACTAAATAGAATTTTTTAGCTGCATTTGCACTTTTACTGGGCAGAGCTCAGAAGGAGTGGTTATGAAAGCATCAGAAAGGAAAATAAATTAATGGAAATATCACTACGAATAATTACCTCCTTGAAATCTAGTATATATTTTGTTTCTAGGTTGTTTCTTTCTTTCTTTCTTTCACCAGTAGTGAAGGATAATGAGCTTCAGGGACTGTGGGAACCTGCAATTGAAACAGAACTGTGATACCTTGCAAAAATAATGTTGAAAGGACAATGGGGAATCACACTTAATGGGAGACGAACTACTGATGTGACTTTTGAAGGACAAAACTTGATGTCAAGACACATTAAATGCCCTCCTTTGTCCTTAGCCAGGACTAATGTTTCATTTAAATGTTTTATCTTTGTGAAAAATTATATTTATGAACTTTGAGAGCAGATCCAAAGTGCAGGGGCCACTGCATGCAAAAGTCACAGTTCTTTGCCCTGTAGCCAATGACACCAAAATACAGCTGAAGAACCCGAAAACCAACTACTGGTCATACAAGCTGGGGTGGAGGGACTGTAAGCAGTTACAATATCACTGCAGGAAATACTGATCCTAAAGCTAGTGTTAGTTGATTTGGGCAAAAATTGTTAAGACAGTTCCCTCCCTTATGGTCTTGCTTGGATTTAATTAAAGTAAGTTCAGCTGTCAGTAGGAAAGATCTACTATATGGCCCAAACAGAAGCCTATCTTTTTGACCAGTAAAAACACGTCTGCAACAGGAGGAAAGCAATCTTAGTTTTGTCACTCATAAAGTCTAACTGAGAGTGGATATTGCAGTTGGTGCTGCTGCATTTGCACGGAGATCTCCATCCTCACTTAATGCTGATGGGTACACCTACAGTCTTACCTGTGTATATACATGTAGTCTCGTTATACCTGTTCTGTGTGCAAAGAGAGGTGAACCATGTTAACATTATCCTTTAGGATCACTAGGCAGGGACTGAAATGGATTAGCAAATAATGTGTTTCTGTTGGGAGACAAACCGTGCATCACCATCAAATTGTTGCCTTCTGCTAAATCAGCAGAAACATGAGTGTCCCATTGTTAATTGTTTATGAGCTCCTTCTAATAGTTTTCTGTAACAGCTCAAAATCTACCAATATTGTTCCAAAGCATAAAATCCTTATTCTCTGCTACTTTGTAGTGATATACATCTGGATAATGTGTGTGTAAAATGTTATCAGTCTGTTGTGGGAGAGCTTTACACCCACTTTTTTTGCTGGTGACTATATATGCTAAGAGGCAAGCATGGAACCAAGCCTGTAAAAAATATTTAATAAGCAGATTAGGCAGAGTTGTCAGAGAAACCTGAGCTGCAGTGCTGCTGTTAATGCTGGAAATCATGATGTATTGCTAAAGAAGAAAATGTTAATTGCACAATTAGAATCCCCATTTACGATGAAAAGCCTGGGGGTTCTGCTTTAATGTAAAGCTGCGTTTTTCAACTGAAACCGTGCCTGCCTTGAAATGACATGTGGAAATTTACTTATATATGGTTTATAAATATCTGTATATTTATGGATTTCTCTAGTTTCTAGGTGGGTGACACTGCAGTGCAATTTCCCTTCCTTGCTGAAGAATGTGCTGGCCTGTTAGAGATGTTGGAACTGGATGGTGCTTCAGTCGTCCCGTGGTGTGAGAACACTCGCTTTACTCAGACCAAATCATCCTGCCCTGAGCTGCCCTTTTCACACTGTGATTACCAGGAGGTTAGCTCAACTGAACTGGAGTTATAAAACCCCCAAAGCTATTGAAATGACCTCAGTAACCTCAAAGAGAAGATGATTCTAAGTGGATCATCTAAGTGGAGTAAAAGTGATTTTCTTCCTTTTAATGAGGTAGATTCATACTGCTCAAAGTGACTCACACCACTTTTCAATCATTACT
The DNA here is from genome assembly GCA_013400215.1 of Cisticola juncidis. Classification (NCBI taxonomy): domain Eukaryota; kingdom Metazoa; phylum Chordata; class Aves; order Passeriformes; family Cisticolidae; genus Cisticola; species Cisticola juncidis. Next base: position 424,709 of record VXBR01009377.1, on the reverse strand, counting down.
TTATGGATACAGATTTTAGGTGATTATTTTGCTGTACCATAAGGCACACAATGCAGTGTCATATAAACAGGCTGCACAGTGCTTATTGAAAAAGAGCTGTGCACTAAAAGGAGTGAAAAGAATGATACTACAGTACTATGATTGATATTATAATATTGATTAATATTATGTACTATTAAGATGAAAGGGAGAAAAACAATAATAAAGATGGGAAATACCTGATATATTACCTAATATTGTCCTTCTCTTTCAGTGACCACAAAATTACTCTCTGCTGTCAGGGAAGCAGAAGCACCTCAGGTAAGAATTTGGGATGATGCAAGAAGGAAACGGTTCAGCTTGTTTTCACTGGTCACTTGGTGAGATACCCATGCAACTGACAGAGATGACAGAGTTGGGTTTTTTTAAATGCCATGTTCTGGGAAATGTAATGCAACTTTCCCTATGGAATCAGTCTGAGCTATAGGAAATGCAGCGGAATCCATGAACTGGGAGGGAGAACTGAATGGGAAGAATAAGGTCTGGAAGCAACTAGTCTTCCTGAAAATTATGTTAGTAGTTCTACCAAATACCGAGTAGTTGCATCTAAGATTTTAGTCATGGTACAAAATGATCCAATTAAGAGGTGCAAAATATTTTTGAAAGAGCGAATGATCTGTGTATTGTTGGACTCAACCAGAGTCATTGGGTTTTAAGCAAGATTAAATTCGAATTTTGTGCACAACAGGAAAACTCATTAAAAAGTCAACTTTACAAAAGATTATGAAACAGATATTCAACCAAGATAAAAAATTTATGACTGAAAATGAGGGGAGAACTAGACAGTTTCCATTTGCATCAGTCCTTTGCTTGCCACAGAAGCTGACTAGAAAATAGCTCTCACAGATTTTAGGTCAGTTCAGCATAGCAAACTGTATCTCTCTTTAAAATAACAAACCCCCAAATCCTTCCTTTTGAGAACTCAGCTCATTATACACTACAAATTTTGATTTAGATGCATTTCAGCATATGTCCTTATTTTGTTCAGTGAACAGTCACAAACAGATGGTGTTTCCAGTTTCTAGAGATGAGGAATTTCATTAGTGCTATGGGATGAGATACTAGGTGCCTAAACTAAATATTTATGTAAGATAGTTTCCTCACAGAGCTTCAGAAAAACGTTCTCTTTTTAATTATAGAAGTAACTGAACCATAGCAAATATAAGTTTTGTGCTCCAGCAAGAATGCAGTAAGTACTGTTAATATCTTAATTTATTCCTGGAGTGTGACACAAGACTCCAATTCAAGAATTCTGCTACTCCTTTATAATAACTGTTGTTTTTCAATAAATTAATCTATTTGTTTCTGCTTTACAATTGTGTTAATGACTATTTTCTTTCATATTAGTGAAACGGACAAGTAAATGTTGTTTTTTTACTATATATCACTTCCCAGACACTTTATCTACAACAGTTAAGTGCTTGTTGTGACTGGAATGTAATCTCAGTGGTTTTGGTTCTGATACCTCCATGGAGCTTTCACTTCTTTATGGCTATAGAGACTAATCTTGAGTTAAGAGCCAAATATTTTTTCCTCTGCAACAGTGCAATGATGTTTAGATTTGTGGCTTTTAATGTCAAAAGGAAATTATAGCTCATGCCTTTCCAGGCAGAATAGCTCATGTAGAGGACATTAGAATAACTTAAAGGAAGGCTGGAATAAACTCATAATAATGATGAAGAAAACCAAATGATTTAACCTGTGTAATTATCCTATATTAATGAAATTAATAATTAACTGTGAAAACTGGGGGCCTGTGTTTATGCTGGCCTGTGAAATAATGGTGGGAATAAGTGGCCTTGTTAGAGATTTCTCTGAGGAGTATGTGGGGAACATCTATTTTTTTCCTCAATTATCTACAGTGACATGTGCACAGGGTTATTTGTGCTTATGTACGGTATGTAATGCTTGTCCTTCTGACTCTGCCACCCAGTGAGGTAACAGAAACAACACTCTCTCACATGTCACCACAGACATCACAGAAGCTGTGAGAAGTGTTCTAAGGCAAAACCCAAGTGTATATCTCTGGAAACCATGGCCCTATATTTTGTTAACAATGCTAAATAACAAAGATATTAGTGAATGACTTAGCACAAAATTTTTGACTCAAAAAAGCTAAATTAGGTTCTTCACTTAATGGTTCTTCACCAGTGGCTGAGTACTGGAACAGGCTCCCCAGAGAAATGGTCACAGCACCAGCCTGACAGAGTTCAAGCTATGTTTGGAGAAAACAGGCACATGGTGTGACTCTTGGGTGTCCTGTGCATGGCCAGGAATTGGACTTGGATGATCCTTCCAGCTCAGCATATTCTATGATTCTAATAATTTGTTCACAGTGAATAGTTTGCCTAGTAACAGTTGTAGTCCTGTGCTTGTGTTGTCATGATCATAACTCAGATAAGATGTTTGCATTATGACCAGCTTAAGTTTTAGATTTAAGTGCTGGATGGTTTTGTGTCTTTTGTGAATATTCAGATCTTGGGCTGTATGTTATGACACACTTGAAGAGGTGTACTAGAAAGGCAGAGAGAAGGTAAAAACTAAGATATTACTGTTAAGATGTTATGGTACACAGGTTCAATATTTATGATTGGAAGACCTTGAAAGTTTTTCTTTGTCTCCTTCCTGTCACCTGCTCCCGCCTTTTATTCTGGCAGCTTCTTCAGGCTACCACATCATCACCTCACATAATATTTATGAGAAAAATACATTTGACCTGCGGGCATAAGGGATATCCAGTTGGAGAATGGTCAGTCTAATTGACTTTTGCATTGATTAACAAATTCTTTTATCACTAATTTATAAACATTTTAAGTAAGGTAAATATTTCCCCATGGAAGAATATTCTTTCTATTGTCCCTAAAGACAAAAGAATTAGTTGCTTCTACAAAACCTTCCAAAAACTTTGACCTTTGGTAGCTAATATCTGATCAATATCTGTAATGCATCCTAGCAGACATTTCGTGTTGTTCCTAGTGTTTGTGTTGCCTACCTTCATCCTTCCTCCACCCACAATTGGTTGTCTCAGCAGCCAAGGAAAAAAATATTCTTTATCTCTTTAGAAAACATGCAAGACTGCTATATTGCTGAAATTTCATTTTTTTAAAATAAAAGTATGAATATAATGCCTTCTCAAACGAGTTTGGGTGGGGGTTTTTTTTTTTTTTTTGAGGTAGACAGATGTCTTAACAATTATTCACATTGCTCAAGTTTCAGAGTAGCTCTATGGCTAGTAAACTCTCTCCCAGAGAACTGCCTGTTGCTTTAGGAGCAGAGCTGTTAAATATCAAAGCACTAAACTTCACAGCAAAGTTTGTCATGGTAGGGACAGGGGATGAAATTTTTCTGGTTGTATAAGTTTAGTGGAAAATTATAAAATGGATTGCTGCATGTTAATAAGAAGGAAGGCTTTCCCTGTCTTTGTTCCAGGGAGTTATTTAAGTCCTCAGATATTAACTCATTCAGAATAAATCTGGACCATGGAGCATCTAGAACCTTATTTTTAAAGATTTTAAACACCTTGAAGAGCTGATTTTCTCCAACTATTTTCAAAAGCATTGATTTTTGAGACTGACATATGGTTAACATAAATTATTAACAAAATTAGAATTACCTTCCTATTGATTCCTTTTCACTGGCTAAAAAACTGATGATATTTCAGTTGCAAGAATGCAAGCTGAAGGAGGCACCAGAAACATCTTCATTTATCCAAAAAAGTGTGAGATAGATATATCCTTATATACATTATAGTCATATAGTACATGTAAATAGCTACATAATGACACAACCTGTTATGAGACTGAGAAAACCAGGAAATTCTATTTTAAGCATGCTATTTAATGTGCTCTTTTAATTTAAACCAACATTATTTAGAAACATAGTATGTTATTGCCCCCAAAATGACCAAAGGGGAAAAAACCACCATCTTCAAAAAACCACTTCTTCTGGGTTTGTGTCTCCCCACAGCTTCCAGTCAATTTATCAGAAAGTACATTAGAAAAAGATTAGAAGAACAATAAAAACTCAAAGGATGCAGGAACATGAAAACACAAGCAAACAATTTTTCCCCAAAATATAAACCACAAGATCCATAGCTCCTACTTAGTGTTAATAATCCCCCCAGGCCCCCATCAAATAATGAATAGAGAGATTAAAAGCTTTGAGCTTTGCCGGGAAGGATGCTTCAGACAGTGATGGCTTCTTGTTCTTAGGTGAGAAGTGTAAATTCCAGACTTTGGCACAGCCCTGTTCCAGAGTACAACTAGACATGAGCCTGAAGAACAGTTTTTATAAAAGGAAAAGCTTGGCTGTCTAAATTTTATTATAACACTGTATCCCTGTGTAAATTCTTGCATACAGTCTATATATAGAGTACAAAACGTACCTAATTAGAGACATGTAATTAACACTTGTACTGTGTTTTACTGGTTCAGGATAAACAGCAATTGAAGAAAATCCACTATATCATTGAACTCCAGGGTGATCAGGACAAGCATGTAACTACATGGTTTTAGAAATAATTACTGTCACTTAAGCTCTGCTAATCTGCAATAAAATCTTGTAAATTCTGTGCAGAATTGGGTCTACTAATGTTATTCTTTCTGAGTCACATTTGGGACCTAAACCGGCACAGATTTTACATTGAGTCAATTTCATTGACCACAGGGTGATTTAGGACATGTGATAAGAGATGCAATCTTTCTCATTTTACAGCATTTGGAATAACATGTTTGCAAGATTGATATTTGGCTGAAAAGTCTGACATGCTGTAAGAAACAGCAGCACCAGGAAGAAAGGATAGTATCTGCCCCATTTAATTCCTATTGGGATTATTTTATTCTGTGCTTCCAGGAAGAAAAAATAGCATGGTAGTATATTCTCCTATAAAAAACAAAGGAGCACCTGGGAGTTCCCTTCATGTTACTGAATACTGAATGTTCACAATACTTTGTGAACACAATCACAATTATTACAAACAGCAAACATTGTTTGTTTTGCATAGATTGTTACTTTGAGTGTGTGCACACAAAATTACCTATTAATCTTCTAATATTTAATTTAAGTGATTAAAATTTATGAAAGTGCTAAAATCCTTGTAATAGTGTCAATTTATGTTCAGTTCAACATCCTGCTGCGATACCTCCAAAGCAGTGTCACGTTAGTGCTGCTGTACTGCCTCTGCATCACACAAAGAACCCTGGGTTTTTTTGTGAAAATTGCTAAGGGCATATTATGGATCTTCACATTGCTGCTGCCTTGATAATCTAGGCTTGCAGGAGCAAGAAGCCCTTGCTGTGCAAAGGCAAAATGCAGTAAGTAAAGTATCTGTCGTAGTGACAATTACAACTGGGCACGGACATGGGCAGATTTCAAGTGAGATTTTGAGAAGAATATAACAAGAACAGGACCACAAAAGGTCTGCAGTAAGTAGCAGGTCATATTAGGTGGGAGAACTGGACCAAAAATTTGAAAGGTGAAAGACAGGGAGAAAAAGAAGTAGGCATATACATGCATGTCATAAAGTCATAAAGACATCTAGATGGCTAACAAAATATAGAGCTGGAAGGGATTGCCAATTATCTTGTGAAAACTTTTTGTTAAGCTTCAGAGGTTGTGTTAGAATCTTTAAATTCACAAAATAGTACAGGATTGTTTTGGCATAAGTAGAAATTCTTTTTATTCTGCATTTTTTTTCTGTGGAAAGCACAGTTGCCGGTGATAAAAATCTTCAGACTTGTGGAAAACAGTGGGCATGATGAGATGTAATATAGATTGAAAATGATTAAATAACAGTGGAGAACATGAAGTGAAATGCTGTGGGGTTGACTGGCGTCTTGAACCTTGGGACTGGCAAACCTGGAGCAGGGAGCCCTGTTCTTCCACACCCACACAAAACATGCAATTCTTCTGAATTCCACCTGTAAATGTCGGCCATGCAGGATTTTTATTCTTTTGCTTTTCCCACCAGTTCATCTAAAAAATAATTCTGCAAACTCTGTTACTTCCTGTTATGATGGAAACGATCACATTATTTCCATTTTAACAATTATTTTCCATTGTTTGAACCAATCAGTTGCTTTTAATTATTCAGTGCCGTTAACCATAACTGCTGATTAAAACCTCACGTCAGCTAAAATGCTGAACTATAATATGTGTTTTGCACATGTGTACATATAATATTGTATGTGTGCTGCACATATGAATATTTGTCCTTGATGAATAATTTAACCAGAAGCTTCCATCTACATTAGACCTTTATCACCCTGTTCTGGAAGAATCTTTACTACTTTTTAACTTTGCTTCCTAAGGAAATTATCTAATGTGGCCAGATGTGGTGCATGTGTCTGCTCTGTTACTGCATAATATCTTTGGAACTAAGTGGAAAATTCTAACAATTTAACAGAAGGTTAATGGTATCATACATGCTCCTAGCCATTTCATTAGAACAGATGCAGAGGTGAAGGAGATAGCAGATACCACTCTTTGGTGTCTGAACAAGTGCTGTGTACATTTCACTCATATTAGACATCAACAAAGCTGTGTGTTAGAGAAATATTACTGCCCCAGCATGGAGAAGCTTCAGATGGAGTTTTCATTTTTGTAAACACCAAGGAGTCCAATTATGAGCTCCAAATCTATAAAAACTAGGTATGATCAGTGCCACAGTTCTTGGAACGAGTTCCATGATGTCATAATGTGCTGAAAACTGTACAAAATGTTTCAAGCACTGATGTTATAGTGAACTATTTATAATTTTTTCTTTCCTTTCTCTAATTTTTTCTTGTAGTTGCTTTATATGCAGCAAACAAAGAAGGCATCTAATCTGACACTCATCTTCAAAGCCTTATGGAAAGTACCCTGGATGTTCTATGATCCAGACCCTGGACCAGGTGAACTGAGATTTGCAGCTATATAAAATACATTCACAAACAGTTGTGCTGGAACCGACTTGTGTACTAAGTAGGAGAAAGAGGTAGGATAGTATGATAAAATATATTTGTTCAGTGCCTTTTCATGAAACCTAGTTTTTAAAACTTATCCAAATTCGGGGCTTTTCTTCATAATTGAGGTCTATTTCAATAAATATCTCTCAGTCTAAATAATTTGGAGACGAGATACTTAAAAGGTTTGAATGAAATGTGAATAACAATGTCAAAAAAATTCTTTATTTTATCATCCTTAGAACAAAGATATTTTCAGTCAGTAGTAAGCTTGAGAGGTAAAAGTCCCTTAAGTCAGTAGTAACTGAAACTGGGAAATTATAGAGGAAATGCTTGAGTTGTCAGTACTCTGGAGTTCATCTTTAGAACCTCTACATTAAACATTACTTGCTCTAGAGGTCTTATGGGTCATGACTGCTCTTGCAGTTTCCAGTCTGTCAGACGAACAGGTTTTCCACTGCTGGAAGCAATGATAAAATCTCACAGTGCCACACTTTTTCATGATGTCCTTGAACAGCAGAAAGTTACAGATTGAGGGTATAGCTTCTCTAGAAACACTTTCCATGTATTTTGCTATGCTATCCACACAGTCTGTTTACCAAAATAATTGTGATTTCATTATGTTTACCACTTTTGGTCCTTCAGAAGCCTCCTGCAGTTATACATCCCGCACACATTTCACTCTGTCAATGATGCAGTGTTAATTTTGCTTTTTCTGAGACACCCCGGTGTCCTTCCCTCACGACCATGGCATCGCATTAACAGAGGCTCTCTGCCATACACTTCCTTCAGAGTGCTGTTGCTGTTAGGAGTCTGGTGGCTCTCTGGCTTGCCAGACTTCTTTCTGGAGGCCAAGCATCCTCCCTGATGGACACAGGTGTCCTTGTAAAGGTATGATCTGCACGAATGCTCATGGAAGATGAGCTGTTCTGTGGCAACCCTTGACTTCACCCTATGGAAAACGCGTGGTAGCTATCCTTCAAGGAAATGGTATTTTAAAGCCTTCACCCCGGCTTAAGCTCACTCACACGGTGGTTCAAATACAACACCAGGTGAAGCCATGTTGCACTTTCCAGCTCTTCTCGCCGACAGAAATAACTGGCCGCAGATACGTTCAATTCTCCCTCTCCTGAGCTCTCCCTCAGTGCAGCGCATCGCGCCTAACTCCTGCGGGACAGCCGTGCCCAGGCGGGCAGGCACGGCCGGCCTTGCTGAGGAGGAGCGGAGGCAGCCCCGGCTCGGGCCCGGCGGGTCGGGCAGCGGCGCCGGGCGCGCCCCCAGCCCAGCGCAGC